>VXBW01002437.1:596771-611771 GCA_013400375.1 Thinocorus orbignyianus | reverse complement strand
GTTAATAAAATATAATGCCACTAAATTAAACATTTTAAACTTTCACAATAGAGTAACTACTAAGAAAAAATAAAGGAAAATCTGTGTCAAACAGAACTTGATGAATAATTGTAATAAATAATGTATTTTTGAAGAATTTTTCATGAACATTTTTCAATGTCATTAATTATTTATAATTATTCACCATATCATTTCTGAGAAGAGTTTTCGGACTCCAACTTGTTTGCTGACAGTTTGCTCAGATAATTAATATTCAGAAATTTCCAACCCAGACCTGGCACAGTATTTCTCTCTCTCTCTCAATGAGGGCAGGTCCTGGAGGGTCTCTGTGGGCAGCGGGGGCGAAACCGTGACCCACACCACAGGGAAGGACTCACGGCTGTCTCAGGAGTCTTCTAAAAGGGGAGTGACACCCAAGAGGTGTGCTTGCACCCCTCCTGCAGGGTACCCAAGCCAGGGGAGCCGCAGGAGGTGGTCACTCCCGTGGGAACAGGTTGAGAAGCCCCTGGGCACTGTCGTGGTGACGTTTGGTGGGTGGTGATGTTCAGGTCTGAATTACACCCAGTAAACAAGTGCCCACTGACGAGACCCAGCCGTGCCTTGTGGATGCCAAGAAAAGGGCCGTTTAGCCAGGGTTTTCCTGCTCCCGTGGAAAGCACGGACTAGATCCCCACCGGTGGCAGCCAGGGGAACTCCAGGAGGCTGTTTACACCCCTGTGCATCCTGGTGGGGAATCCCCAGTGGGGCTCACAGCAGCTTGGGCTGCAGCATGATGAGCACTGAGGAGAGAAAGTGCTCAGAAATTACCACTTTGAGGAGAGGCAGGCAGACAGACCTCTTTATTTCCATATTCTTTATTCCTGAGAATTGGCATTTATAATGGAAAGCAAATAAACTCTGGGAAGAAGGTGAGCTGGGTTAGCAGCCTGGCTAATGTCAGATGTTGCAAGGGGGAGAGTGATTTGGTTTTAATAAGAACTATCAGGACCAGAGCAGACTTCCAAATTTTTTTCTTGAATTACAAGTACTTCCTGTACCACGATGTGCATGTAAATCCCGAGGAGGGCAGGGCCCGGGGTGGGAGCCGCCTCGTCGACGAGGAACCAGCCAACAGCTGCTGCTGCGAGTCTTATTCTTACCTGCACATTGAGGTAATCAATTACTGTCCTTGAGGTGATCAATTATTATCTTTTTCTTACCTGGGCATCAAACATCTGCCTGTGGCACAGCAGATGAACCTTGGCCATTGTATGGTTGTTATAAAATGCCTCTGATGGTCATGGGGGCTGTTCCTGTGCCCTCTCCCAGCAGCAGGATGAGCCCATCCTCTGTGCTTGCAGCCCAGCAGGAGCCCAAAATCCTCCACAGCACGTCTGAGCTGCTGCTCCCGGCCCCCGTGCCACTGGCCTGGGACATCCCCAGGCTCCTTCCACCCAGATGAGGGACCTCCCGTCTGGTGCAGGGATGTTCCTCAGGCACTGCTCTCTCTGGGCAGCTCTTTGCTCCCACGGCTGGTGCTCTGTCAGCTCCGTTTGGGCTCTGGGGCTCTGTCAGCAGCGACTCAGCTCCACAGCACTGCCCAGAGCGGCCCCGCAGCCCCCAGAGCTGTCCTGCAGACAAAGACATGAGCAAGGTTTGGATCTGTTCCCACAAGATTTAATCAGCTGAGCATGTGCCCGTGCAGACAAAGTGAACTGCTGTCCATGAACAGAATCTCAATGACCCTTGCTCTCCTCAAACGAATCCAAGTGGCTCTTCATGTCTTACTTGGAACAGCTGTTAATTGCTCTGAGCGTTGTTGTTCTGCTCGGATTTGGTGCCCCTCTCTCGTTTGGTGTGCATCACCTCTGAATTGGTAGGGAGACTTTGAAGCTACCCTCTTTAATTGTAATTCAACTACTTGTGATATTTTGGTACCAATTAATATTGATTTTACAATTGGTTTACAGAGATGTTGTTTTATTACTAATATATTTAATGTGCAAATCAATAAGAACACTTGTTTGGCTCTCTCCCTAGAAGGTAATAAAATCAAATATCTCAAGAGTAAAATGCTATCTGATCCATAAATGGCAGCAGCAGATGCTTAATGTAATAGTTAAAGACTATGCAGCATTCTTGGCACCTTCCATGCATTTTCCACATAGGCTGTACTAAAGTGACACTCAATAACTTGCTAGTTACAAAAAGTTTGGTAAATTTGTTGGCACCATGTCAGCCTAAAGGAAGGCTTCAGTGTCAAGGAATGATGTTTCATGGACAAACTAGATATTCCTCGCTACGCCTTGTGCAGAGCTCCTCAGGGTTTCCCAGCTGGTGGCTCCACAGCAGAAAGCAAAAGCTCCTCACGTCTCTCCTGCTTCTTGGACCCTGGGTGGTAGAAAACAGCTTTGTGGGAAAAGGACCTGAAAGCAGGAGAGAGGAGCTGGGATTTCTGCAGTGACATCTGTCCAACCCTTCTGAAAGATTCAAAGCTCTGCTGATTCTTTGTGAAGAAAGATTGAGGTGATTCTGCTGCTTCAGCACAGGTTCCCTCTGGAGCTTTTCCTCCCTTGGGTTTTGCTCCAAGTGGATTTATTGAAAGCTGGGACAAGGTGAGGGTGAGTCTGCTCGTCATTCCCACTCCTCTCTCCAGGTTTCATGGCTCACCCTACTCTGGAATGAGCCTCTCCTGGGCTGGGCATCTCTCCCAAATAGGGAATTTCCAGCGGTGCAGTAATCTGGGCAGTAGAGCTGGTGGAGAACAGGCCCCCGTGCTGAATTCCTGAGTGCCTTGGGTGGGAACGGTGAGGAGTTAACAGAGATCAAAGATAAAGAGGCTGGGGAGATGCAGGCCAAAGCAGGGAAAAGAGCAGTGCTTGCATGTTCCATCTCTAATTCCTGCAGGATCAACGAGGTCTCGGGAGTCCCGCTGTTCCTGCTGCGCCAACGCCAGAGAAGGAGCTGCTCCATGGACATGAGGTTTGTGACACTTACTAACGGCAGCCTCACAACAGAGAGGGAATTTACCTTTGGCTGGTGAAGATGATTTATGGGTGAGCAAATAATGAACTTGGCAAACAGTACATAATAAAGAGAAAAATCTTACACTTTTAATTAGCCAAAAATAAATGACTGAGCGTGGGGCTGAATCCATTGTCTCTGCATCTCAAATTCTTCATCTTCTTTTGCTAGTCATAGTCTAATAACCACATTGCAGAAGTTTTCATTTTCTTCTGAAATTACTACAGAACTTCAAGCTCACTTTTCTGAAAAGGAAGGAAAGCACACCTGAACCATCTCCTCTGGCAATTTTGCTGGTTTTCCAAGATCCTTTTAGAACTGCTTGTAGTGGCGCTTGCTCTTCAGACTCCTGTTGCAGGAGTTGCATCGTGGTGCTGGAGCATTGGTTACCCTCTGACGGGCAGCAGAAATGACCCAATAATATTAACAACACAAACCCCTCTTTCTTCAGCAAGCTGCAGGGTTTTTTGGGGAAAGAATCCTGTGTTTGGTGTATTTGCGCAGTTTCTGATACAATGAACCTGGCTGCATGCCCTTGGTGCTGCTATTCCAACAACAATCAGTAAATAATCACTGAGATTATCCCAGATACCTGACCTTCATCATTCCACTGAGAGGAACCCCCTGGGGACCACAGGCTTTTCCCCAATGAGATTCAGGGCAAACCTCAAAAAGAAGGTGAAGACTATCAAACATTTCGAAGTCAAAATGAATATCAAAGTTCCCTGCAGAATGAAATTCCGAACAAAGTTGACAACTCTGCTGTTTAGATCAATTATTCTCAATCAGGTAAAAATGATGCCTAACTGCTCCAAGCAAAACTGAAAACTAGAGTGGTGCATTCCAGCCGTACAGTCACCAGCGTGGCTGAGTTTGCCGCCTCTCACAAAGTGCCTCAGACTCGGCGAAGCTGCCTCCTTCAGCAAAAGGCATTCAATGCATTTTTCCAGCAGCTGCTGGTTTTACTGGAGCTCCAGTCTCCCCCTCTGAGCCAGCAAGTGTTGGTGGGAGCAAACAGGGATCCCCGCAGCCTGGAGCCTGGCTGCTGGCGTGACGGCCCTCCAGGGGCTTGTTGGCCGATGGATAACGGGGTCTGAAGACATAATTCCCTGCAATTGACCCAAGGACACTACATTTCTGTGAGTGACCTTGTGCTGCAGCTTCTCATGTACGGGCTCTCTGTCCCAAAGTGTCCCCAGAGAGGCTCAGGGAGTTTTCCATCTCTGGGGTGGGAGGGCACCTGCTGCATCCTTGCAGGGTGTCCCATGCACGGACTCACGGGGCACTGGCAGCTCTTCATCTCGTGTGCCAGCCCCAGGTGTCACAGCCCTGGCGCAGATGCCACACAGCAGCATCCCCAAATTGCGCTGACCCAGCGGGCACGGGGAGCTTGGTGACAGCTGAAGCCACATCTGGGTACTCCCCACCTCCTGTACCAGCGCGCCCACCTTTTCTTCTGTTTCGACAGCCCCCCAGAGGAGAAGACCCATTATTACTGCCCTAAGAGTTATTATTCTTCTTAATAAAAGATGCAAGTTAGTGAATGTGAAAGTGTCCTCTCGCGTGCTCAGCACCAGCTGCCAATAGCCCGGTGCTCTCGGCCCCCCTCCATCATCTGCTTGTCCCAGACAGGTGAAATGGGATGACTGCCATTGTGGGGAAGTCATAAAGTATAAAATGCTTCATTTGTTCTTGAAATGGAAATTTGAACAGCTGGAGCGAGGGCCTTTGCAGTGTGTCCTGCCATGGAGGAGCTCTGTAGGATCCCACGGAGCTGGTGGCTGGGGAGGTCCGATGCTGCTGCATGGGGCAGCACTGGGGGTGTGAGCCCTGTCTGACCCCCATCAGGTTTTTGGGAGGCATGGATTGCAGTGGGAGCTGGGTGTCTGATGGTGCAGCCCCCACGCTGACCCCAGCTCCCTGTTGCAGCCGTTTCGGGGGCTCAGTGCAGAGCCTGCCAGCCCTCTGTCCTCTGCCCCATGCTGCCTGGTCCTGGTGGGGCACGGAGCCCACATTCCCATCTGGAATATGCAACATGGAGACAATAGAGCAAAGTGTAACCACTGTTTACAGAAAAAATTGTCAAGGATTTATTTATTGGAAGTGACTGAGGAATATGAATTCTACACTCCATTTAAAATGCTTTTTATTTCTCTCAGCCTTGGGGCTCTGAGTACATCTAATTTCACCCATAGCTATAATTCTCCACCAAACAGTTCCTGCTTCTCCTCTGGGTTCCTGAGGAGTCATTTTGGTTTATGTTCTCTCCCAGTGCAGCTCGTGCAGTGGCTGGAGACAGTTACACGCCGGTGAACTTTCCAAACCCTCCCTCCCCACCGGGTGCACACACACATGCAGCACAAGCCAGCGGCATGCGCTGCAAACAGCTTGACACCACACTATATATATTAAAAAAAAAAACCAACAACTCTAAATGTCTTTATCATGTAGGGGTTTCTCCTGAGGAGTCATGTATTTCACTTCAGACACTTTGATTGTCCCTACCTTGCAGCTAACAAACTATTAGTTTTGTTAGTATATTTATTCCACTAAAATTGGAGCCTGTGATTACAAATCCAATACTCTGATTGAGTCAGGATTTGGAAATAAATCTGTCCGTGGCTCATCTGCCCTGTTGGTGCCGGGAGGGCCAGTGCTGGGTGCTGCCCCTGCAGCTGTGGGTGCTCAAGGGATGCTGCACAGCGTGGGGTGATGGTTGGGGCATTGGTTGGGGTGTTCAGTGCTGGGAATGGACAGCTGGTCCCTCTTGGGGTATCCATCCGGATGTTTGGTGCCGGGAATGAAGCCACTTTTCCCAGTTGAGCAGGTGGGGACCGCAAAGCCTGGATTTCCAAACTGTGACTATTTGGGTGCACAGGTTTTTGAGCTGCCACGATTTGCGAGGTGTCACTCTTACCTTTCTGATATCCCTCCAGATGATTTCCAGTAATGCTTCTTTGCTGAGAAGATTTCCTTTCTTTAAAATAAATTAGCTGTTCGATTTCTGCAGGTAGGAGGTGGCAGCATTTTAACTGTTTTGGTATTCCTCCTTGCAAGCTCCCTGGAAGGGGACCAGCAGGAGAGAAATCACAGCGTGTGCACGGGTGATGGCAAGGACCACACTCTGGGCCACATGTTGTGGGGCGGCGATGACCGTGTCCCCAGGCAGGGCTGCCCAGACACTGCGGACACTGTCCTCCCCATCCACTGCTGACCTGCAGCCCCTTCCCAGGCAGCCCCAGCCCAGAAGCTGCAGTTTCCATCCACAGCTTCTGCAGTGCAGAGCTCAGGTGATGCAGATCCCGGCTCCGCATCCTCCTCGGACCCCGCATGCTCCCCCGCAGGGACACAAACCCGCAGGGTCCCATCCTGCACCCAGATCCGCCGCCTCCGGCTGCACTGCCTCCGGCTCCGAGGCCCCTCAGCTGCTCACGGGAACACATGTGCTACCAGTATGTACATATGAAAAAAGCCTGTCAGGGAAGATTAAAACCCCAGACAGTCTTTATCGTAAGATTATTTTTTTCCATTTATTTATCCCTTTTTTTCCCTTTTAGCAAGAGTAGTCAGGTTTTGATATGATTAGAATTGCAAATCTTGCATGTTAAAAGGGAGGCACTGAAGTAAAAGGATGCTGCCTGTGTAATGAGACACATTTTAAATCCAGGCTAGGTAAATTTTGTGTTGAGCATAAAGGGTATGAAATAAACTAGCAGTAAGCTCAGCAAATGCCCCAAGGCGCGTCCCCATTAGTATTCCCATTTGTGAGCTCACTTCATAAGACTAATGGAGTTGCTACCTGGGGACATTAATTGTGCATGACACCATTGCCGAGCCTTTGTGCACTCTTACTAATATCACAGTGCCTCCTTGACAAAACGCCTGCAAAGATTACAAACATACCTAAAATAACTGCCACATTCACACTCATATTTGACAGGGATCTTCAAGTTCAGTTACAATAGAATTACCATCATTTCTTACACCTCTGGCTTTTTATTACATTAAACAATGGTTGATATTGCTTCCTTAAACCAGTGTCATACTGTGTAAAATCTATCTATCCCTTGCTTTTCTATTAAGCCTCCCATTTATCAGGGGAATGTATAGCTTCCATACTTGACTCTTACTACAAATATTATATATTATATACTTAAGCACGCATGCACATGTACACACACACCCTCCCCTCTTTTAAAGGCACAGTGATATTCCTGGGTTCTTGCAATTAACGCCGAGAGGCTTTGCCGTTGTGCAAGGTGCTCACAGGTCTTCCAGCATTAATTATAACATGATCTGTGGGGAAAAGTCTTCCTGGGTCCGTGCTCCCTGTTCTGAATCCCTGTGTCTGGGTTTAAGATGATGGATGAGAGGATTTGCTAAATTCGCAGTGACCAGAGCAATATTGTGTTTAGGAAAACAGATGAATGGGGATGCTCTGGCGCTGTGACACGCTGGGCTCGGCCTTTGCGGGGTGTGCGGGTGGCACCGAGGGGCTCCCTGGTCCTGCTGCGGTCCCTGTCGGACACAGCCTCTGCATTAACCACCCCCCCACGGGTGTCGGGGCCCAGGGGTGTCTGTGAGACCCAGGGAGGTTTCACCCTGGAAGAGATGTTTGAACAAGGTACAAAACTGAACTAATGAAAGTCCTTTGGGGATTCATTGCTCAGCTCCTCGGAGTGGGGATTTAGTCCTTGACTAATCCAAATCTTTTTTAGCATTTATTTTATAAATAAAGTGTTTGTTTCCGGTACTGGCACCATCTGTGCCCCAACAGCCCTTGATTCTGCTCTTCCCCCTCTGCACCAGTATCTCTCCGATGTTTCCCTTGGAGAAGCCACGGCTGGCTGAAGGGGAGAGGAGCTTGATGAGATGTGCGTTAGAAACCCTGGAGTCCCACCTTCCCTTCTTGGTGGGCAGTGTGGAGGTGAGGCCATGGGCTGGTCCTCAGCTGGCCAAGGGCACTCTGACTTAACTGGGTGGTGGCATTGTGTCCCAGAAGAAAAGTCCAACTCCATAATCACTACCCAACAAAACACTTGGTCAAGGGCATGTCCTCTTTGGAAACCAGGGTTTGCTTCAATTCCTAACCTTTGAGATGGAGGGGATGAGGATGTGTGGCCACAGGCACAAGCAGAGGAGTGGTTCTGCTCCCAGGATCCCACCGGGCGACGCTGGGTTTAGATCTCGATGGCAGTAGCTCTGACGAGCAGAGGATGACACGGGCACTTCGTTAGTGGCCTTTCCTATTTCTGTTCCTTGAGACTATGACAGGATTTATTGGCAGTAATTAATAATTAATTTGCAGTGGTGCCTGTCAGCAGCTGGTCGCAAACTTCTTTACAAATGTTATATTCAACAATTTGCTGCTGCAGGAAGAGACATGAAGGAGACCCTGGGCAAAGGGAATCCCCCTTCCTGGGGCTGGCCCTGTCCCACCCCTGGCCTCCAGTACCCATGGACCCGTGGGGACATCCCGACAGGAGGAGCCACCAGGGTTCAGCAGTCAGACCTGTCTCTGCTCAGGCCTTTGGGAGAAGCTCTGGGGAAATGAGTCTGAGCTGAGGAATACGCAGCGCACGCATAAGGATGATCCGCCCCTCGGAGCTGGCACGCGGCGGTTTCCTGCTGTCTCATTGACTTCTTGCCAAAAAAGGTGAAAATGCTGGAGTTTTCTCTGGAATTTTGAAGTTGGAACTTAAAAATACTTCAAACACTTGGTTTAATAGACCTTCACGTCAGCGTATTCCCAGTTCCACACAGCTCCCTAGTGACACGGGACCTTTTGTCAAGCACATATGAAATTAAGTGAAATAAAAATCATATTAAAAATTATTACCATCTAACAGCCATTAGTCTGCACATTGCTGTCACGTCTTGATGGATTTCTCACTTAGTTCAATGAATGTTCTAACGACAGTGATAAAATCACTCAGAAAAAATATAATAAACTGTTAACCCTTTGTGTGGCTGCTTGTTTTTCCAAACCCTTTAAGAATTGTTCAGCAGTAAGTTGCTCCCCGGGGTGCACGGCTGGAGAGGAAAACCTGCTCTGGGCACGCCGGAGCGGTAGGAATTCTGTCCCCTCTCCCCAGGGAGGGATGTGGAGTGGGGCTGGGGACTGTCCCAGGTCCCTGGGGAGGACAGCTCTGGCAGAGGGATGGGAGTGGCACCGGCTCAGCCCTGGGTGGGCATCAGAGCAGATGTGGTTCTGCGGCTCTCACAGGCATCAAGACCTGTCCCATGGGACCACATGGCCAGAGCCTGGTGACAGGGTGGCACGAGGAGCCTGTTTTGCATGGGAGGATGCAATGAGGGGTAGTTATTGCTAATTACACAGAGAGCTTCTACAGCCCCGGGGTTTGGCGGGTGCCACAAGCAGCACCGGCAGCATCTTCAGCAAACCCAGGCTCCACAGCAGCCCCAGATGAAGACTCTGCTTCCTTTGGGAGCACCAGACAGGCTCCACCAACACAACCGTAGGGATCAACAGCACATGTCAGCTGCACGGCACCCCTCGTGTCCTCCCCCAGGCTGAGCTGGTGCAAAGCAGGAGGCGGCAAACCTGGCAGCAGCACCTGCGGGGAGCTGCGGGTGTGAGCGGCTTCAGGGAGCAGGAGAGCGGGTGGTCTCTCCGGCAGGAGCACTGAAATCCTGCAGGAGGGTTTCAGATCCTGCCGTGGAGGATGAGAACCAGGCATAGCTTGTGCCGGGACACCAGCTCCGAGCTCCTGCACTGGGCTCCTGGTGCCATCATGCAGAAGGAGGTGCAGAAGGGAGGGATGCTGCTGTCACGTATTTCAAACAGAGAATTCTGGGTGGGTTCCTCTGAAGCACAGACCAAATGATGAGGCTCCTCTGTCCTCCTCCAACGCCGTGCCTGGCATGTTATGGTGCAGGGAATGCACGGTTCTGTTTTCCTGGCAGACCGGAGGGTGATGGAGGCTGAGCACGGTGTGGTGGTGGCACAGGGAGCACTGAGGGTGCTCCAAGGCACAGGTGACAGTGGGGAACTGGTGTCTTCGGGTGCATGAGCTCAGAGGAGTCGCTGTGGAAGTACAACATGGCCCCCTGAGAAGGGCATCTGCAGCGGGTTATTAACATAGAGCTACTTAACAGGCAATCAGCACGGCCTTGTTAATAAAATACATCCATTTGAATCCCATGAATTACGCTGCGTGCTGCTGGAGCTCTCCGGCTAATAGCAGCCTCGGCAGCCTGGCATCGCAAGGTTTGTTATGTCCTGCAAACTTAATACATGCTTACTTCTACAGAAAATAGCTGGTGAGGAAGGAAATGACAGACTGCAGGAGCAGACGTTGCAATATAATAAACTCAGTTGGCACTTTTCCTGAGTTGTATTTAGCCTACCATGTCTCGTGGAAGCCTGGCCGCGGGCCAGCCTGTGTGAGCCTCGGTGCACGAGGAGGTGCCCGGCGCTCGCACGGGCAGCAGCGGGACCCGCACGCAGCTTGTGGGTGGTGATGGATGCTGCTGGGATGGATCCTCTCTGCTGGGATTGTCCTTCAGGACCAGATCTCTAAAAAACAGAGGCCAAGGATTCACCCCTGGGAGCAGCTCTGAAGCCAGGCAGAAGGAGGGTCCCCAGCCCCAGGCCCCCCGCTGAGGCTGTGGAGGATGCTTCTGGCTGTGGGGAGCTGGGAGGGAAGCGAACAGGTTTTTGTGACTGTTGTCACTCAGCAAATTGTTCTGCGAGACACCTGATTGCAGTATTAGAAAGACAGATTGATGTTCTCAGGAAGATCAATGAATTCTCCAGGCTTTCTGATGACACGCAGCTTGCCTCCCTCTCGGTGCAAGTGACAGCCCGACGTGTCCCCGCTTTGCTCCCACCGAAGGGACACCCACGCTGGCGCTGGCACCCCTAAGGCAGGGGCCACCCCTGCAGGACCAGCTCACCCCGGCACGGGCACCGGGGAACGGTGCTGACCCTGGGAGGGAGCTCAGAGAAGAGAAACAAAAATTAGCAGCAATTGGAGGGAAGCAGGGACAGAGATAAATGAGTTTCTGGGCAGGNGGGGGGGGGCCCGGAGCACTGCAAGGGGCTGCAAGGTGTGAGCCCTTCTTGAAAGTATTGAGAGAGAAAACACATGGGATTCTGGAGAAGAGGGATGGTGGATTCTGGAGAAGGGGGATATGGGTGAGACCCTGAGGCAGAGACAAAGCTGGTTGGCAGATCTCAGCTTGTTCCATGCAGCTGGAGGGGCTTTGGGGACAGCTCCTGTGGTCCAACAGCCTGTTGCCCCTTGACCATCACGGTGTTGCCCTGCCTGGCTCCCTGCCTGCCCACAGGAGATGCCAAGGGCTGTGTGTGGCCCCACGGCGGGCACCGACAGCGCAGAGGTGATGTTTGTCGCTGCGGCAGCGCGGCCACGGCAGAGCCACAGTGCTCGGGAGGAGCTCAGCAATGGAAGAGCCAGGTGCTAAATGGGAAATCTGATTGTTCATCCTTTGTTTTCCTCCTTCCATGCCGAGAGTGAATTAAGTCAAAGCCAATTCCGAGGAAAAGCAGATCTCTCCTACCATCCATCACGGACGAGAGCACGGCTGGGCAGATCTACAAGCCTCTGAAGGCCTGTGCGGAGATGTTGTCCCAAATCTCATCTCCATGGCTCATGGTGATTGATCTCAGCTATTCAGATCTGTGGAGCTCAATGATTTCTCTCTCCTAACCTCTACCTGGTTCCTGGCTGTATTTTATATGGAAAAGATTCTTGCAGGATGGTTACATTTTAAAAATAATCAGATCTGAAACAAGGGGACTGAATCCATCCGCTGCCCATAGAACACGCGTGTTGAAGCTGCCCACAGCTACCCCACGCTCCGAGAAGTTTGCTTTATGGGCTTACCTTGCATTTTGGCAGAAGCACGAAGGGTGACTCTGGGCCCCCGGGAAGGAAGGTGCTGCTATCACCAGCAGCACTGGAATGAGCAACATGAAGGATGGACCTGGAGATCACACCCTGGCTTTCCTCCAGGTGTTCTTCCAGCCCAGCAGCAACAGCACCCAGAACTGGTCTGCTGCTGCTGACCTGCAGAGCAAAGACTGTCTGAGGAAGCCCTAGTTGAGCTTCTGGGCTGAAAGGCCTGAACTCTATGCTCCTTCACATAGTAAGACAGTAACTAGCTGTCTTCCTGAGCTGGGGGCTTTCCTTATCATTTTTATGCAAAGAATTATAGACACGTAGTGCTGGAACTGACATCAAAAGATCACCCACTCCATCTCTCTGCAGTGAGACAGGGCCACATATTCCTGGATGATTCCTTCCAGATGTTTCTCTAACCAGCCTGTAAAACCCACCAGTGATGGTCCATAGCCCATTACCTGCTCTAGAGTATAACTTGCTTATGGTTGGGAAGTTGCTGTCTTATCCTTTCTAGATTTTCCTTCCTGCAAGTTCAGCACAATATTTCTGTCCTTCCCATTATACAACAAAAAAGGACAATTATCATTTTTGTCTCAAAATTTTGTGCAAAGGCTTTAATGGGCAGAGCTTCTCTGCTCCGCACTAAGCCATTCCAGTCCCACCAGCTTGCCATCACACATTGCATTTTCCAAACCTGCAGGTTTTGCATTGCCTCCAGATTCTTTTCCATTTTCTGCTTCCCTCTAAAAGGGAAAGCTGAGCCTTCCCCTGTACGGAGCAATGTTGAATTTTTCTCTCAGGGTAGAGATGTGGGATACGTTCTCCCTGCCTCCTCACACGGGCTCTGTAGCAGAGCATCACATTCCTGGCAGAAGCAGGGGTTGCTGCAAGCCCTGGATCCTCCCTGTCTTCTGCTGAC
Organism: Thinocorus orbignyianus; assembly: GCA_013400375.1. Classification (NCBI taxonomy): domain Eukaryota; kingdom Metazoa; phylum Chordata; class Aves; order Ciconiiformes; family Thinocoridae; genus Thinocorus; species Thinocorus orbignyianus. Next base: position 598,961 of record VXBW01002437.1, on the reverse strand, counting down.
TCAAGCAGCAATCCACACGCTGCACTTGTGGCTCATTTTCTTCCACGTAGAACCGCTCTGTGCTTCTCTTTACTGAATTGCATCTAATTGGTTTCAGACGGCAGCCAAATGCATGCAGATTATTTTGAATTCTACTCCAGCTTCTGAAATGCTCTCAAATCTCCTTGCTTTGTCACCTGCAGGCTCTGGTTCAGATGAAGGGCTGGGGAGCAGGAGCTCCTGGGCAGGCACACGGGCTGCTCCCAGGGGGCTCCTGGGGCTGAAGCTGAGATTGTGACACCAGTTCCATAAGCACAGGGCGGGCACTGGGGACGGTGCCTGTGGAGTGGCGGTGGGTGCCTGGTTGTGCAGAAGCACTGCGGGAGTGGCAGGGATGCAGGGATGCAGGGCTGCAGTGGATGCAGAGGATGCAGAGCTGTGGGAACAGCAGGGATGCAGGGCTATGGGAGCGGCAGGGATGCAGGGATGTAGCATCCCCCACATGAGGAGAGGCTTTTCAGGTCAAATCCAGAGGCAGCCCAGCTGAGGAAACGTGAAGGGAAAGGGAAGAAGGGGCTCCGAGCGTATTGCAAGTGTAAATTAAATCAGGCTGTTACTGCTGCCCATAAAGAGGTCTGTGTAACTGCAAGTGCACCACTCCAGAGACAACCACGGGGAGTTTTTATCATTGTAAACCGAAGAGGATGTCCTGTTTAGTGTAAGAGGGTTTAGAGGAAAGGTTACAGCTGGGTAATGAAAGTCAAAGGACACAGAAACAAGACAGTTTATGCCCTTCCTCCTTGCTTAGCGGACCTGGGGACTCATTCTTATTTTTCAGAAATGTGTGCTGGGGGACATTACCTGCTACTAAGTGAGAGGGAATAGGGTGGGACCATGAGTCTTGTTCTCAGTGGTGTGTACAATAGTTTTAAATAGTATATAAATTAGAGTCCTGCACCCTGACTGACTGTTTAAGTGCACTAGAGCGTGACTCTGTCATGGCAGAGCACAATGGAGGAAGAATCTCGCCTGTCCCGTGCTGGAGAGCTGGTGGTGGCCACCAAACTCTCCCACCAGCTACTGGCATCTCCACTGCAGGCAGCCACGGTCTCAGCGCTGCAGCCTGTGGGACCGATTGCTGCCACCAGCCTTGCCCGGGGAGAAACCCCCCAGGGGTCCCAGGCTGACAGCCCCTCGGTCAGAGCCCTGGCCCCAGCATCCTGGGCACTGCCAAAGGGCTCTGCTGCCTCTCCAGAGCTGAGTGATGCCTCCTCCCTGCAGGAATGTGGTCCCCAGGGTGTCCCAGGGACCTGGGAGGAGGAGGACCCACGTCAGGTTGGGAACCCCCCCCACCACAACAGCAGAGGGGCGAAGGGTGCAGCAGGACCCCAGCAAAGAGCAGAAACTGGAATCATTAGCTATGCCCAAACTCTGCTAAATGACCTGGCAAACCCTTCCTTCCCCTCCCTCTTCGTGCCTGAGCACATCTTATTTGCCAATGGAAAAGTTTCCTCCTAATGAATTTGCCACAAAAAAGGAGAAAAATGGCCACGGCCTCAGAGCAAAGGAAACTGCAAATCTGATGGTGGCAATTAAGCAGGCACATGAGATGGGAAATCTGCCGGCGTCCCGGAGAGAAGGGGTTAAATTGCCATGGAAACAACCATGCATTATTTACATGGCCTAATGAATAAAACATTTAAGTAGTAGGCTAATAAATTTCAGAACACAAAGCAAAGTAAGCTATGATTTAAATATATGCCTCTGATGAATATAACTTGAGTTATAGAGCTGAAGCAGTGGGAGACCCAGCTCAGTTTTACACCCTCATCTCACTAACATGAAGGTATATCTTCTTTTTAATAAATGATTTTTGCAACGAGCACACAAATTGGCATGAAATTCTCTCCTGTCAGGCATCCTGAAGCCTTTTCTAATAGCTTTTCTTGTGAATTTCTGTTGAGGTAGGAATGCTTTTGTTTTGGTTTCTTTCCCCTCCTGCACATTATGCCAGATTTCAGAGCAGGATAACATTAGCGATCAATTTGTTAAACTGTTAGCAGAACATATGTCGGAAGGTTTCAAACAGACCCAGACTGAAAGATGTGTTGTTTATTGTGTATTGGATATACGTGCCATCCATATGGCTCCGAGTGCAGGATCCCTTTGTTTCCCGCCCGCTGCAGATTCCCGCCTGTGCTCTCCCTGTGG
>VXBW01002437.1:571218-596574 GCA_013400375.1 Thinocorus orbignyianus | reverse complement strand
GAGAGGGTCCCTGTGCCCGGCCGGGGTCATCGTGCCGCGTCTCGGGCGGCAGCAGCAGCACGGGCCTCAGGAGCGGGGCTGGGTTTCTGCCCTCGCTGGGCATCACAGAAGCTAAACACACCCTGAACTTCGGGAGAGGAGCTGGTGACGTGTCCTGGGCAAGGGCTGGCAGGTCCCCAGAGACACCTGAAGGCTGCCCCAGGCTTGGTCTTGCAGCATCTCTCTCATTTCCCACTGCTGGCCATGAGAAGCAGCGCTGGTGTGTGTGAGAGGGAGTGCTGCCTGTCTGAGGGCATGGGTTTTAGGGCAACAAAGATGCTGGAGGGGTTGGAGCATCTCCCTGAGGAGGAAAGGCTGAGAGAGCTGGGACTCTTGAGCCTGGAGAAGAGAAGGCTGAGGGGAGACCTTCTTCATGCTCACAAGGATCTGAAGGGTGGGTTGAAGGAGGATGGAGCCGGACTCTTCTCAGTGGTTCCCAGTTACAGGATGAGGGGCAACAGGCACAAGCTGGGACACGGGAAGTTCCATCTAAACATGAGGAGGAACTTCTTTGTGGTGAGGGTGTCAGAGCCCTGGCAGAGACTGCCCAGCGAGGGTGTGGAGTCCCCTTCTCTGGAGACCTTCAAGCCCTGCGTGGATGCAGCCCTGAGGGATGTGCTCTGGGCAAACCTGCTTCAGCAGGGGAGTAGGACTGGGTGATCTCAAGAGGTCCCTTCCAACCCTGACAACTCCCTGATTCCCTGATTGAAGGGGGTGAGCACACTGCCTGATTTCTGAGCAGTTTGTGGCTTTGTAGCCCCTGGAGCTTTTTCCCCCTGAGCTGAGTGCCCCACAGCCTGAGGAACCCGAGCAGAGGGGTGGCCCCGGGGCTCCTCACGGCTGGGGGTGCTGAGGTGGGCACCGTGCGGTGGGCTCGGGGTGCAGGGCTCAGCAGCTCTCTCCACAGGCAGGTGGGACACTTTTTATTACTCAAAGCATTTTCTTACTCTGGACAGGTTGAAATCTGCTGCTGCTATTTTTAGGAGGATGATATCTATCAATTCAGGTAGCAGATTGCTGGCCACAAAGATAGATGGAACAACAGCTGGCGCTTCTGAGAGTGATCAGGACGGGGAATGGCTGCTGCGAGCCGAGCCCACACACCGCTCTCCTCAGCGCCCGGCCGGGATGAGAAGCTCGGTCAGCCCTAGGGCTCTGCGGCCGAGCTGGGGACCCCCTGACCATGCCAACAGTGGAGCAGAGCCAGGATGCCCTGGCTCTCCTTCACCCCGTGTCCCCTCACTGGCAGCTGCGTGTCCCCTGTCACTCCGGCTACTTAATTAACTGCTGCAGGATGGTGTGGGAACCCCTGACTAACCAGCCACCCCCACAGTGATCGTTAGGCCACTCATTTGAGTATCACCAGTGACTCCGCAGTGCCAGGCTCCCCCCTGCCTGATCATGGCTGGATGCCCGGTCACCGCTGACCCAAAAGCACTGGTCTTCCCATCCTTGGCTGGTCTGGTCCTGAGCAAAAGCCTCTGCTCCAGCTCCTACTGCATGAGCCTTGGCGTACGATGGACTCATTTCTGGAGGCCATCAGCAGACAGTGGGACTTGCCCTCCACCGGCCGGTTGCTGATGGCTTTATGACAGGTTTTGCTGGGTAAGATCTCAGCACCTCCCAGAGCCAGCCCCGGAGGTTGGCAAAGGCCAGAGGATGAAAGGCTCCTGGACAAATGGGGAACAAATGGCTTCTTGTTTTCAACCCAAAAGTTTGCTTTGATTCCACTTGTTTTGAGTTCTCCTTACTCAATAAGAATAATTTAAGCTTGAATGATTAAATATTTACTAAAATTAAATTTTGAATGGTGAACATCTTTGCAAAAATGCCATTTTTAGTCCAAAAAATCAAAGCCTGCAGGAAGAGATCTTGAAATAAATGGTATTGTTGGCAAAGCGAGCAAGATTCAGAGACACGGTCTCTTCATCAGGTCAGTATGTGCCCAAAAGCAAGTTCACATTTAACTACTAGCCAGCTAGTTAATAAAAGATAGGTCACCCTTTGCCTTGATCATCAGGACTATGACATTTTTGGTTCAGAGAGAATTATTTTCTGGAGAAATCCTGGAGTTAAAAGAAAAGAATGAAGGATCACATTGCCTTCTCGTAGACAGGAGATGGGGCATGGGGGGAGAAACCAGACGAATTGTGTTGTCTAAACAATTTGTTATGAATTATCCAGTCAACTGTAATGAAAACATATGGACAAAAATCTCAAGAAAATCCTCCAATGTTTTAAAATTTGAGTGATGCTGATATTGATTGGGTGTATTTTACACAGCTTGGCTAAATGGTGCTGCGGTGGCAGGAAAGGGCACTTGGAAGGATTGGGAAGGCACAAATTTCAATGCACATTTTCTAACATACCAGAAATTGTTCTGATCAAGGTTTTGCTTGTGAGTTCACAAAGTTATTGACTTTTTTTTTTTTTCTTCAAAGTGAAATGTTTGTTTAGAAGGTGATTAAGTTATTCTTAAAACAAAATTTCTAGTTGTATTGTGCCTATACTTAAACGTTGCTATGTGCCATTCCTGCAAAGACTTAATTTTTGTTGTTCAAATACTCTTTTCCTTTGTTTTATTCTTAAAAGCCCAAAGGAAAGACACTCAGCAATGGGTAGACTAAGACTGAAAGAAATCTATTTAAAATTACAGATTTTGGTGCTGAGGCTTCTGTCCTACTATAAAAAAATAGACTTATATTTTATATTCTTATAATAATAATGGCAAAGCTAGACTCCAAAAAGAAAATGGAGGCGTTTCAGCATTCCCGCAGAGACCAGGAGCCGTTCTCACTGTACAGGGAGGCTTCAAAATGTTTTGTTCTGGTTTTGAGGAAAGAATGGGGACCATCAGAATCTACTCCAGCACCAGGGGAATGTGTGTCCTGCTGACAGGCACCCTCCTTTGGGGGGACTTTGCCCTGCAGAGCAGCAGGGGTGGGGGACCTGCTGCCCCAGGGACCCCAGTGCTGAGTCCCCTCCTCCCGTGCCCTCACCCCAGCCCCCTCGGTCCCTCCAGGAGGAGCGGGGCCAGGAGAGGTGCCGGTGGCCGTGCTGGTGCTTCTCCAGCCCGCTCCCCCTCTCCCTTCCCATTAATACGGCCACAAATTAACTGACAGCCATGCAAATGCGGCGCGCGGCGTGGGGAGCGCTGCTGACTGCATAATGGCCGTCACCGCTGCCTGCATCCCGTCACTCTCCTCCAGGTAATTAATTGCCCTGTAAAGTGCTTTGAGATACACTGTATGAAAAATGCTATATAGAAAAAGACTGACACAATAGAGCTGTTGGTATTTAAAGTGGCAAAAACCCAGATAGGAAGAGTGTTGGCAAATACATTTTTTAGTCACTCTTTGAATTAGAAAGGTCCATCAATGAAAACTCGGGCAATTCATTACCCCCCTCCCCACTCAGTGCTTTAAGGTACATGCATATACAGGCCAGAATCATAATTTCCATATGAACTAGTTATTTATAACTACTGACAGGAGGAATTATGTGAAATAAACATAATTTATAGTTATTCCAGGAAAAGCCATCAAAATGAAAACTAATAAGGATTTCTTTCAGCTAAAAAGGTGTCAATTTGTTAGAAACCAATGGGCAATGTTAATGCATCTGACAGAATTATTAATATATTTTCAAACAATGTAATTGTTTATAAGCAGCCCACCTTCGCTGGGCCAGGAACCATGGCTGTGGTGGCACAAAGGACGTGTCCAGTGACTCGGTTTTCACCGCAAACACTAAAAACAACCCAAAGCCATGACAGGCAGGAGATGCAGGATGTGCCGGGTCTGTCATGGAGCTACTGGGGACAAAGCCCAGGTACCCCTGAACCCTCGGGAGAGGCTGCCCTGGCTGTGGAGGAGCTGAAGACCAGACCCCAGCCCCAGACCACCCGGGTGGGACAGAGCTCTTTAGTACAGCACTGACATCCCCTTCCCGCTGCTGGCCAGTGATGGTGACAGCGTTTCAGCAAGGTTTGCATTCAAGCCTCCTGGCAAATTCCAAATTTTACTGCCAAGTGTGGCTTTTTTTCTGTGGGAATCCTCTTACAACATACCAATTTCCATCATAGAGCATGACAGTAAACAGGGGGACCAGTCCTGGTGCAGGACAGGGCGGACAGACATGGCAGGAGGATGAGCAGCAGCGAGGGGCCGAAGGGGCTGCACTCGGCAGCAGGGACCTTCCAAACCCTGCCCACAGCAGGAATGGTGGGAGCTTCCTGACTGAGCTGGTGGCCCAAAGGTTCCATCCCGGCAGGGATACACTCTGCGCTGCTGCTCAGAACCAGCTGCCAAGGCTTCCCAGAGCTCTCATTTGCTGCTTTTGCGGCGTGAGGCTCTTACCTGCGCTCCGTGTGATGTGGTACTCCCACCACACTGGAGAGAATGAGGAAAAATTTGAAAGAGAACCCAGCAAAGGAGAGATCCTGGATCCAGCACCATCCTTCTACCTGTCTGGCCAACTGTGGAAAAGCAGAGGAGCCCATGACACGGGAAGGTTTGTCTCTCTCAGGATGTGAGCTCCCCTCTGCCGTTCGGGCAGGCGGTGATGGGCTGCCACACACACCAGGATCCCTTCCCACAGCCTGACAAGGCCGGAGGAGCCACAAGTGTCCAAGCCCAGCTGGGGCAGCCGCCTTCAGTGAGAGGGACCCCGACAGGCCCATATTTTAGCCCTAATGTGGGATCTGTTCTCCCACTCTAGGTCTTTGTCACTTGATGCTGCCATTCAAGGTATCCCCTCGGATCGTCACATGAGCAGCTCGCTTGGCTTATTTGATACTGCTCTCAGTCGGTTCAAATCTTATTTATCAAATAGACAGCATTTTGTTTCGATGGGTGATTTTTCATCTTCCATTAGTGAAGTTGTTTCCAAGGTTCCCCAGGGCTCTATATTGGGCCCGTTGTTATTTTGTGTTTATATGCTGCCACTGGGTTATATTATTCATCAGCATGGAGTAGCTTTCCATTTCTATGCAGATGATTCTCAAATTTATTTGTCTGCTAAACCTAGCGCTGTCTCAGCTGTCTCTGCGCTATCAGCCTGTCTCTCTGACATCACAAGATAGATGTGGCAAAACTTTTTGCCGTTAAATTCAGACAGAAGAGGTGAGGCCTGCCTCCACGCCGGCATTTTATTTCCAGGGATGACACTTGTGGTGCGATCACCGGCAGGGTTCCATCGCCCTGTCCCTGCTCCTGCACTCCTGCCATACCTTCCCGCTCCCTGCCTGACTTGTCAGCCTGAGCATGCAGCGCATCCAGCGCTCGCCTCCGAGCGAGCCAGAGCTGTGGTTGCCATAGGTGCTGCTGCTCCAGAGAGGCTGGGGAGCGACATCCCCATCTCCCCCTGCCACCCCCACGAGAAGGTCTTTATCTGTCTGCAGGGGCTGGGCAGAAGGGATGTGTCCGACTCACGTTGCTGCACGGGTGCTGGGCACATGGATGCCAGCGGCACGAAACGGGTCAGAAATGGTTCTCAGAAATGTTTTGAAGTTTTCAAATGTTTATGATCCGGTATCTGCAGGTCAAAGCCTCAGGTCTGCGTTCTTCATACAGATACGCAGCTTGGAGAGCTTCTCTGGTAAGAAGCAGCAGACTGTCCTGGACCGCCCTTGAGGAGTGGGGGGGACCTGTGAGGACCACAGTGTCCCCCACCCTGCCCTTACCCTGCGATGTGTCCCCAAGGCAGGAGCTGCTGGGCTGGGAGAACGTTTGCCTACAGATGTCATATGAGATCTGAGCTGTGTGGAGAAGCTTGACGGATGCCCACCAGGGATTACCACCTGAGTAGCGTCCTCTCTCACTCTCCTGGATCTGCTCCTTTCCATGTAGCGTGTTGGCACCGCCTGGTGCAGCCTCTGCCAGCGCCGGCCTCCCCGGGGCTCCTGCTCCCCCTCAAGATCTCCCCGAGCAGCCCCAGCTTTCGCTCTGCCGGGTGTTCCCGCATCTTTAAAAAAAAGTCCTTCAAAAATAGTCAATTTGTTTCTATAAGGATGAACCAACTAGTTCTCGTAGAGACATCAAATAAATCCACTTCATACATTATTTGTTAACTTCATCAAATAAAGTACAATTTTATGGCTTAAATGTCAATCTCCACAGCTCATTGAGTTCTTTAAAACAGCGGCAAGACTTGCCTGTTTACAGAAGCAAAAATTAGGCAGGCAGCTTGCAGCTAGAGCAGGGAACCCCTTGGTTCTTGTACTAAGAAGAATCATAAAATATATTCAATGTGGAGAGCGTGCAATTTGACAAAGACAATTTGATTTGCCCATGGCTTTTAAAATATTCATACCACTTTGATGGACTATAGTTTTATAAATATGGATTACCATTAACTGGCACAGGCAGTTGCTGCCTACAGACAGCGTTCCGTGAGGCTTGTTCGGAATGAAGGCCTCCAATAAAAAAAATCATTATCTCTGCCTAAAAACCCTAATCAGTAATGTTTGGTTCATTTGCAGCGCAGAGGTCAGTAATTCACTTTAACTGCTTATGTGTTTGTGTCATTTGGGAGGAAAAGGATTTTGTAGTTTTACTCCTCAGATCTAGAAATGGAGCCGGGGCAGGCGCGGGAGCAACTGGTCCCCAGTGTGGCAGTGCTGCCTGGGACCTGGCCCGGCAAGAAACAGCCCTGCCAGGGCCACCAGCACAGGGGACACCACCAAGGATCTGTCCCCGGGGAGAAAAAGGCTCCTGGAGGGGCTGTGCTGGGTGTGCGAGGGATGGGGCCTCTGGCACCAGCACCTGCACCGCGATCGACACGGGGGGCACCATGAACACGCAGGGAAATTTAACTGCTCTATCTGTCAGAAAATTAAATTAACTTTTTTAAACAGAAGAAAAAACCCAAGTAATAAAATAAATAAACAGTAAGAGTTGAAATCCTGGGAAAACAACGGTAAGATTTGACACTGCTTTTGTTGGCTGCAGATCAGAACCGAAGTCTGAGAGTGTTGGCTGTCCGTGCTACAGATGATGCCAGGCTCGGGGAGGGGACAAGCCGATACCAGCGTGTTCCCGCGGTGAAGGGTTCCACCCGTGGGGTGTGCACAGCCCTGCACTGCAGAGCGGGTGGGCCCCGCGCAGCCCGGGAACCCGCGTTAGCAAAGTGCTTTCAGATTCTAACAGTAATTCAACTTGTGAAGTAGCTTCAGTTTCCAGCCCAAAAGTTTATTCAAGTTAAGAAAACACATCCTCAGATTAAAAAGAGTATTGCACCACTGTCAATTTTCAGACGTTGCCATCAGGAAAAAAAAATTACATTTCAGGCTGACGAGCGACTAATCAAGGCAAGTGAAACGGTGCTGCAATAAATTACTCCGCAGCGAAATAAACCACACAAACAGACCGATGATAATAAATGTAAATTATTTCTCTGAAGAAATTTTCTTGGTATATGAGTAATACGAACCATCAGGAAGGAGTCTTCCTTAACATTAATTACAGAAAATGACAAGTGAGCTGATGACTGCGAAGGCTCATTATCTGAGAACATATTCACAACTTTGCAATTTGCGCGAGATGTACTCGGGCTAAATTAATCTCCCTTCTTTGCATGAGCCTCTTCTAATTTTCATGTTATTAACAGGTTTGCAGTATCACTCAGTGCTTGTCACTCTAATCAGGTTTCGGCATGTTCGCAAAAGCGAAGTGTCATTTATAAGGATAAGCCCTCATAATGGCGCTCTCTTTCATGTGGAGAATTCTACAAGGTTGCTTTTAATAAGGTCCTTTAATCATCTCCTTTTGCTCAACTTTTGGCCCCTCTGTTTTTTCATGAAGAGTCATTAAAAGACTTTGAAGTTCATCAAGGATGAAAAATTCATGACATTGTTGGAGGAAAAAGGCCAAGGGCCGGCGGGATGGGGCTGGGCAGGGGGACGGGAACAGTTGGGGAACAGGGGACAGTCATCCCCGGGCTCTGCCTGGCCTGGGGACATCCCAGCAACAAGGACAGCAGCCACCGAGCAGCCCTTGGGTGCTCTGCCAGATCCCAGCTCTCCCAGTGCTCCCCTTGGAACACTGTGGCTGTTCCAAGCAGGAGGTGGGTGAAGGGCTCTCGCAGTCTGCAGGGACCAAGGTGGCTGCATCTTTCCTCCCTCCCTCCCTCCCTCCGCTCCCAGGCCAAGCCACTTCTCAGGATCGCTGCCAGCAGTGCCACCATGGTGACACCTCTCATCAGCAGTGATGGTTGGAGACCCTCCTCTGCAGGGCTGACCCAGCCCTGGTTGTCAGCCCAGCATCTGTGAGACCGCTTCCAGTCATGGCAACACCNGGGGACAGTCATCCCCGGGCTCTGCCTGGCCTGGGGACATCCCAGCAACAAGGACAGCAGCCACCGAGCAGCCCTTGGGTGCTCTGCCAGATCCCAGCTCTCCCAGTGCTCCCCTTGGAACACTGTGGCTGTTCCAAGCAGGAGGTGGGTGAAGGGCTCTCGCAGTCTGCAGGGACCAAGGTGGCTGCATCTTTCCTCCCTCCCTCCCTCCCTCCGCTCCCAGGCCAAGCCACTTCTCAGGATCGCTGCCAGCAGTGCCACCATGGTGACACCTCTCATCAGCAGTGATGGTTGGAGACCCTCCTCTGCAGGGCTGACCCAGCCCTGGTTGTCAGCCCAGCATCTGTGAGACCGCTTCCAGTCATGGCAACACCAGACTGGAGCATCTCCCTGAGGAGGAAAGGCTGAGGGAGCTGGGACTCAGTCCTGGAGAAGAGGAGGCTGAGGGGAGACCTTCTTCATGCTCACAAGGATCTGAAGGGTGGGTTGAAGGAGGATGGAGCCGGATTCTTCTCAGTGGTTCCCAGTGACAGCACAAGGGACAAATGGCACAAGCTGGGACATGGGAAGTTCCAATCAAACATGAGAAGAATCTTCTTTGTGGTGAGGGTGTCAGAGCCCTGGCAGAGGCTGCCCAGGGAGGGTGTGGAGCCCCCTTCTCTGGAGACCTTCAAGCCCTGTGTGGATGCAGCCCTGAGGGATGTGCTCTGGGCAATCCTGATCTAGCAGGAGAGTTGGGCTGGGTGATCCCAAGAGGTCCCTTCCAACCCTGACAACTCCCTGATTCCGTGGTTCACAGCCATGGCCACATCTCTTCCAGCTGTGGCCGTGGTGCTCTCGCTCCTGGTGGGTGGCACAGTGGCTGCTCGGGCAGCGGGTGGGCGCTGCAGGGGGACGGGCTCCGGGGCACAGATGGGTCCGTGGGTGGCAGCGGCAGAGCGGAGGCACGTGGAGCTTTAGAGGGGAGCGTTAATCAAAGGCGACGTTTCCCTCGGTCTGCGGCGTGGCTGGGCTGTCTGAGGTTAACCTTATTCTGCTTCTGTCATTTGATAACGCTGGACTGGGGTTTGTGCTGAGGCTCTTGAACACAATGGAGGGAGGGGGAGAACTTTATTAAATTTTTGAAATTCATTTAAGCGGGGCTAGCGTAATGAATTGCCAGATCTTGTGTGCACATTGTCCCCGGAAGCAACAATAATTTAGGTGGACATAAACCAATATGTAGATTAAAAATGTTTAAGCCAAGTGTCGTAAAATATATAAAAACATAAGGCAGAATTAACATATCAAAGTTTAGCATTATAAGTAATGACGGGTCAGATATAAGGTTATGTCTGCAAAATTGCATTTCAATATAATAAATCCATTCAAACTCTGTCCAGAGACACAAATTGAATCTATAGACGAAACAACTGCAATCCATTGAATGTTATGAAGTATTCAAGTGAAAACAATGCATTTAGGAAAGGAAATTGAGTGTATTTTAAATATACAGGTGCTTGGAACTTCCATATAGCTTTATGCTCGTACAGATTTGTATACACTGCATACACAGCCTACTTTTGACAAAGTCCTCAAAATGATGAATTTCTGATGGAAGACTTGATATTGCAGCAGATCTGTTATGCACCGCTTATCCCGTAACACAAACCATTAATAATAATCACCCTCCCCGCCGTACCCAGCTCCCTTGTTAGGGTTTCAAAGCTTTTGTGACTCCGCACGCCCCAGAAGGATGCTGCTGCCGGCGGGGACCAGGAGGGCTCGTGGTGCCAGGACGGGGACATCCCTGTACCAGCTCCAGCTCGGGGGGTGGCCAGGGCAGGGGGGCTGCCTGTGTCCCCCTCCCAGCCCTGCCCTGATGCCCACCCCATGGACCAGGGTGGATGCGGGTGACACATTTACCTGAACCCCAGGCCCCGTGGGGAGCGTGGAGATGCGGAGGTGCTGCCACGGCATCTCTGGCCACAGCGAGGGAGGTGCTTCCCTGCTCCTACCAGGCTCCATCCGGGCTTGCCGGGATGCTGCTGGTGCCAAGAGGGAACCTGTGGCTTCAGGTCCTGGGTCACCCAGGACCTGAGGTGGCAGGACAGGGGAGGGAGGAGCAGCCCACCATCCCGGCTCCTGGGCATGGAAGGGCTCTGGTGGTGAGGCCTCCAGAGCGGAGATTAAAAGGTGCTTTTGGGAGCCCGTGTGATGGGGAACGCAGACTTTAATAGACATGTTCATCTTTCAGCAGTGTGTTTTGCATGTAATAATGTCAGCACACTTCTCATTCTGGCAGAAATTCCACAGATAATTGGAAAGAAGTAAAAATGAAAACATTAGAATTTGCCATGTCATATGTTAACTTTTTATTATTGTATGATGCCAATGGTCCACTGACAGATGCTGTGTTATTAACATTTGATTAAAACTCACTTCAGGTCTAAAGCAGCCTGTTCAGAAGAGAACATCTTGACAAGCCTGGTGGTTTGTGATTGACAATTAATAACATTCTGTGTGTCACAACACAGATAGTGTGACTTATTGGTGCTGGTGTAATGCAACACTTTTCATCTGAGCTCTTCAAATTGGTACATAGAAATAGGAGAGAAAGTGCCTAATTCAGCTGGCTTTGATTACAAACAAACCAGAGCCAGTGCAGAGCTCCATCCCCTCCCCAGAGCAGACCCACAGCACTCGGTGAGACTGACCTCGTCCCACCCGTGCTCTGCAGGGGGAAGGACTTCACCATCTCCTTCCACCACCAAACTGTGGTGCTCAGAATTAAACTGTGTGGTTACAGCGGTTACTCGCAGCAGTAAAATATGATTCTGTTAATTGAACAAAAACTTAGAAGGAAGACTTTCATTTTCTTAAAACACTTTTAACTGGGAAGATGGTAATTCAGCTTTCTGAGGTCTGGCTGGGGACTCCCACAACTGTGTGCTGCTACAAGGGAGATTCAATGTCTGCGTGTCAATAGTGAGATCATTGCCAACATTTAAATTGTCATCTTTGGATGAGGTCTGGAATACACCATTTCAATTGCCTTTCTTCTAGCAAAGGTGCTGCCGTGAGCACCGTGGGCACCACTCCTGCCTGCTGCAAACAGCCAGCTGCCCCCCATGCCCCCTGTGCCCGACTGCAGCCCCGCTCCTGCCAGGGTGTTCAGCCTGGGCTCACCATGCCGTGCGGAGCTGGGATGCAGAAACATGCTGAAGCAATGCAAACACTTTTCCAGCCCTAATGCAGTAAGCAGGGGAAATAATTACAGATTTCCAACGTTCAACAGGGAATACTTCTGAGAAATGCGTCCTCCACTGGGAGTTTCATAACCATTTAATCTAATTTTTCTTGATGTTTTGATCTTCCTTTTAAACAAGGCATTTGTCATTAGCTTTCAAGGAGACAAGTTGCTAATACATTACACTCTTAAAAGGCCCACAGTTAGTGTCAATGTCTTCTGATGGCTGTTCACTAACAGCACATGAAAGAATTGCCAGTGTCAGTTCCCTCCACTTGGCTGCAACAGTGACGGCAGCACCATCCCCTCCCTCGGGGGGACATCGGTCCAGGGGGCACAAGGTCCAGACTGTGCCATCTCCCCTCCCCAGACCAGGAGAGAACTGGACCAGTCTTTGGGAAACGGGGTTGGAAGCTGGAGAGTTGGAAGAACTTCCTGACACCAGACATATCCCCAGTGGGAGTGGGACAATCTGCTGCTTCAATTCCTGTCCAAAAGGACAGGGGTGTGAAGCTCCCGGGATGGCACATTCTCCTGAAGGACCTGGAGAACCAGTGGCATCCGCTGTGCCCGCTTTGACCAGCTGGAAGAAGCCCTGGGCCAGCCCGGGCAGAGCCAAGGCCACCCGGACCCCAACCCTGCTGCAGGGAGGTGGCACCTCCAGCTGCTGCCACTGCTCTCTGACGGGTGTGAACAAAGCAGATGGAAAAAAATATTTTTTTAACTTCTTGGATGACATAACTTGCATATTAAATAATAATGAACCAATAAATTACAAGAAACTAAACAACCAGAAGAATATGTATGTGGGGTTTGGAGGATTTATAAATAAATAAATCATTCATGATGTATAAACTCCACGCAGCTAAATGTATCATTGACCGAACTCCAGCACATTTCACAAAACATCCACCCCTAACTAGCTCTTTCCAAGAGCAGACGTGCATCTTCACAGCACTGATCATGCACTGCTGATCAGTGGATTACAGAGATGAACCAGGCTGGCTCACCCCAGCACCAGCAGCAGCAGCAGCAGCAGCGTGTCTGTGGCCGTTTTCAGCATTAACATCCCTGTGGAACCCGTGGGGCTGCAGCCAGCAGCTCCTGGGAGATGAAGGGAGCGGATGGAGCAGCCCAGGCTTGGGGCAGAGCAGAGCCAGCCCCGCACTGAGACACCAGCAGGAGATGTCACGAGGTGTCACATCCCGGGAGCTGCAGCTGGTGCCAGCGGAGCTGCGGGAACTGCCTCAACCCCTGGGGCTCCAAACCTCCCCAGGCCCCACAGCCCCTCTGCAGGAGCTGGAGAACATGAAGCACGTTTGAACAGCAGATGCCTGGAGAAGTGGCTCAGATGGAGTCAGGAGTCTGGCTCTGGGGGTCTCCACTGCAGCCCATGAGCTGTGCTGTCCCCAAAGGATCCTGGATGGAGGGTCCCGCCGCTCACAGCGGCGCCTGCAGCACAGGCCCCCTCACGGGTGATGCTCAGGTGCCACTCTTCTGACACGGTGGCACTTCTCTCTGGCTGCAGGACTTTTTTTAAAAAAAGATAATGCTGAATAACACATAGCAGGTACATGCTTTTTGACAGAGTCTCATTCCACTGAGGTGTTATTTAATCGGGAGGCATCACAAATGTTTCCAGGCTCCTAGCAGCTGCCAGGATTCCTAGTGCCGGGGCAGATGGAGCTCCCTGCCAGGAGGGAGGGTGCCAGCCCCTGTGGCCTGTTTCCATCTTTTATCAGGCATGGTTTCTCTTCCTATATCTCTTGCTGACGACTCAATGTAGAAACCTAAAAGGCTTCTGCCACCAATCTCCCAACAAGTTTCATGTCTGGGCAGCTCAGGCCAGGCGTGGAGGCTGCGCTGGGACACGCAGGGAGGTGAAGATGCACCTCTGCTGCTCCACAGAAGACCAGAGGCATCAGACACCCTTTGGTGACCTACGTGTCCGTCCTCCAACAGCACAAGTCCCAGACAAGTTCCCAGCCAGGCTGGTGGCAAGGAACGCTGCTCGGGAAGGTCTGTCTCCATCCCTGGTACCAGGCCCGCGACAGCCACCCTGGCATTAATCATGGAGGAGCCCGGGCCTGGTGTGCCTTGTTTGAAGCGCTGCACCTGTCAGATGGTAATTAATGGGTGCGGGATTCCTTTTGACAGGAATTCAATGGCCTGGAACAGACTTTGTGCCAGTCTTTTGTGCCTCAGGCAAAGTGCTTACTAAGTAATTTTATGGATACCAAGCTCAAACGTTCTACAATTAGCACTTTGTTTGCTTTAGTTTGTAAAAGGCAGGGCCTTACCTCTCCCATTGTGGCTGACAAACTTTGGCTCCAGAAGAGCTGTCCTTACCCAGAACAGGTTTTCTGGAGCGTCAGCCTGGGCACCGAGCTGCATCTCAGCAGTGGAAACTTCTGGCAAATGCCCCCCAGTCAGGGAGGAGATCCCAGGACCAGTTGCATCACACCTGGGGTGCCACAAAGCCTCCCTGCTCCTAAACCATGGGGAAACCATCCAGAGACCCCAGGGCAGCAGCTCCCACATTAGATCTGGGGATGTTTTCCATGGTCCCAGAGTTGCATCACACCCCGTCCTGCAGCCAAACTGTGCCTGTCCCAGCACTGGGGCAGCAGCTGCCAGGAGACCCTCCACAGCCCCAGAGCAGAGCTGTTGGCCCTTCCAAGCCTCCTCCTTCCTCCCACCACAGCACGTCCTGCCAACCTCTGCCACTGACAGGAATTTAAAGACAAGAGCAGATCTGCCACCAGAAGCAGCCAAGTGGCTTCCTGCACTCTTGGCCACCAGCTGCCCCAGGTGGGCAAGCTGCCGGAGAGCTGCGCCGGGGACCTGCAAGCCCCGGGAAGAGCGCAGGGTGTGCTCTGCAGAGAAGCATCTTACAGTAAACAGAATATTGTTTTATATGAAACCATTAAAAAGGTCCCTGAGGGCAGCCCTAAGTATATATTATATTTTACTCTGAATCCCTGTTTTGACTTGACTTTATAACAAAACCATGTTTTCTGTATTTAAGCAGATGCAGTAAAGGAAAGGTCGTGACTGGTGCTGACATGGAAATCTCATTTGGCTCATGGGTCCCCTTAGGGTCTTTATGCTGTGTGGTACTTCAAACATATTTCAAAGTACAACACTAAATGTCACTCTTTAATAGACAGAGGCATTCCAAGTGTTTCTTGAATTTCCTTGGAAAATGCTTTCCTGACGCCAGGGGCTCAGTGCTGGTTTGGTTCCCACCCGCTGCAGCAGGGACGGCTCTGTGGCGGCTGAGGAGCCCCCGTGAGCCCCCAAAGTGGCACCTGAGAGCCACCTCTGCCCGTTTCCCAGGGGGGAATAAACTTGGTGGTGGCTTCTTGCAACAGCTGAGGATCAGGAAGAACTGCAGAAAACAAAAAGAACCTAAATCCATTTCTTTAACAAATTTACCATATTCTTAATTAATTTCCGTCTTTCTCTTTCCTCATCAAGTTCTTCACACTCATTCAGCAGCTCTTTGGGGACTTTAAACAATTTTATTTTTTATAAAAGTGTTTAAGGTCTTTACAATCTTTACAAGTCATTACAGCCCAATCCCCAATTCTGAAGTCTCTTGAACAAGCAGTTAGATCTCATTCTGCTGCAGCCTCAAGATGCAGTGCAGATGAGTAGCCAGCCAGGTGGCCTGGGCATTTATTTTATTTTCAGATAATACATTTAGTTAACTTTTTCATCAAATGAGGAATTCACTGGCGATTCAGAGGGAGTGGTCAGAAGAACTGAACTCAGTGAATATTTTCTGCCTTTAAAAGTAGCTAAAGTACTGAAAAAAATTTAACTTAATTTTGACACTTAAATTGGACTTTGAAAATGGACACTTTTATTCACAGTTTATCCTACAAAAGGGAGAGACAGAAGCACTCTGTGAGTCCTCAGAGACCCGACAACGCAGTATTCCAGGGTGATCCCAAACCAAGGGTCTGTTTCCCATTTCTCTTCCAGCGTGACCAAGACCAATATTTCCACTTTTTCTGTTGGGTCAAGGACCAAAGAGTGAAACCCACGGTCACAGCTCTGGCTCACGGCGAGAGCCACCAGGTACAGTTCCTCTGCCAAAGCCGGCACAGGGATCAACAGGCTCGTGGCTCTCCACAGGGCAAGGATTTACAGTCAGGTTGTGCTGTGCGTACTGTATGCAAGCTTATTTTTCTCTTAGCTGCTATAAAAATTAAAGATTTAGGTATATACTGCAAAAGGTACTACCAATTTTATGTACTAGCATTTCTCTCCTATGATCAGGGAATAAATCCAGCTTTTTCAGCATGTCTATAAATTACTCCGTATCAACAGGGCAGATGCAGGTCAACTGAGCAAAGTCAGATAAACCTTCTATAACTTCTTGCTGTGGCTCTCGCTGCCATAAACTTCTGACATGCTTCAGGACCACTTTGTCCTCTGCCCTCACCATAAAACACATCTTCTCCATAGCTGTTGGAAAGGTCTCTTCTAATAACATTTTCTTACTTCTGAGCATTTACCTGTGCTTTTTAGTTAATTGGTGGCAGCCTGCATGGGAATAGATTCTGCCAGAGCTACATCCAGCTGCTTGGGACTGAGGTGACACTCAGTCACTGGGAGTTTTCAAAGCACTTCTGGAATTTTGTCTGTTAATTCTGCTCTCTGGAGAGTGAGGCAGCATTTGTCTGCACACACTAAAGACACGGGTTACTGCTGTCATGATGCCACCAGAGTTACCCAAGTTTTTTCCCTGTGAGAAGCATCACAAGAAAACTAAAGGACCTATCATGGAGGGCAGGAAAACTTCAACATTCTTGCCCAAAGAAGGGCACTAGTTACCCATCACCTCTGCTAACCCAGATCCACACACTGCCATCTGCACGTGTGGTGTGAGCAGTCTCACCTGAGCAGAGACAGGAGTCACACCCCGTGTCTGGCCAGGGGGGAACAGCTGGGACCGTCGGTGCAAGGAGCGTCCCCTCAAGGCATGACCATGAGTGCCCAAAGTGCTACTGTGATCAGGACAAACACCCCAAAATGCAGGATTCACACTGAGATGGTTCACACCGAGATGGTTCTGCAGGGTTCGGAAAACAAGGTGCTCACCGTTAAGGTGAGTCTCCAGGGGAGACAGGGCAGGTCTGGCCCTTCCCACCCCCCCAGCATCGCTGCACAGCTCCCCCTCTGCATCACTGCCCTGCCTCTCCCTCACACATCTCATCTCATCTCATGTCATCATTGTGAAAACCAAAATATTTTTTTGCCACGTAAATGGAAGCAAATATTTGAAGTCACATGGTGCTTTCTTTGCATTAATTAGCAATTTACTGAACAAATATTGCTGTGTAAACCAACAATCAGTATCTTGTAATTAAAAGCCTGTTCGTGTTTATCTGTAATCTTTCCCCAAAGATAAAACCCTCTGAAAACCATAGTCTACAGATGTTTCCAAAATGGAAAAAATGCCAATGTAAAGAAACTCATTGAAATAAGTAAAACATTGTCATCTACGTGAGGTACCAGAACAATCAGACGGAGCCCACGCTCATCTCTGTAAGCCTTCTTCAGGCCTGGGGTGCTGGGCTGGAGAGGAGCGTGGTGGCCTCGTCAGGTCCAGGGCTGTGGACATGTCACCGCTGTTGTGACTCCACTGTCCCTCTGCCCCGAGCAGGGCTGGGGGGGAGGCAGCTCTGGGTGTCCCCAGCCCAGACCCGCTCCACTCCAGTGCACAGAGCCTGGTGTTAACACAAGCTCTGCTCCTGCAGGAAAACCCCCTTAACGTTTGCAGATACATCCAGGCCCTACTCAATACACAACAGCTCCATTTCTAATACACCACCATGCACTTTTCAAAGCGTTAACTTTAGGAGACACTCCTACTTCTACATTTCCACAATAAATTCTCCCCAGTGGAAAAATTCCTGATCTTCATTAATATTTAAAAGTGCGAGCCCTGGCTATTCTCAGAAGAACATGAGACACAAGGACAAATTAATCTCTGGCATAGCCATTGAACTCCGCCGAGTTACAGCAAAGATAGGATTCCCTGTTTCCTTCTGCTGATTAGAAGGGAGGACACAGACCAGGCTGCGGGGCCATCCCTGACGTTCTCCCCCCTCGGAGCTCCCCAGCTCACCCCAAGGAGTGCTTTGCTCACAGGATGCTCCCAGGGTCTGGCACTGTGGTGTGTACCCCCACTCCAGCTACCCCTGCTCGCCAGGGACCAGGCACCCACCCACCACCAGGCATCACTGAGCACAGGACAGTCCTGAGGGACTTATTTTCCTGTTGAAAGATAAAAACCAGCGTTTAGCTGGTAGAGGACCCAGGAACATCCTCCTGCCCATCCCTTTCCCCACAGCCCGTCCTGGTCTGTGAGCCAGGGCCAGAGGAGCCCCAGCTGGGGCTGCTGAGTGCCTGCAGGTGTGTGAGGAACCCAGCGTGTTTGCATGTTAGTAACAAACACCTCCTCAATATTTATAAACTAAACCCTACTGTTTTTATGTACTAATACTTAATTATGTTACAGAGTTCCCAAGCTTTCACATGCCTGGGCAATAGCCCCTGGGTTCACAGAAGCCTCTAGGAGAGCCCCTCTGTACAAGTAACCGCCCCCCCAAGGGGCAGAGGCTGGGGGGGCCCTGTCCCCCGCTAAGAAAAACCAGGGGATTGCTCTCTGCAGCTCGTATTTCTGAAAGCATTCACTCCAGCTCTCACACTCTGAATAATGTGCCACGATTATGAGAAGGTGGAGCCAAGATTAAAAATTGTCTGCCTTAACTTGAAAGAAATATATTCTGAAGGCGCAGTGTAATGGAGTCGTTTGGATTCAGGAGTCACTTTGTTCCTGTTCAAAGGGAAGCACGCCCCAGCTCTCTGTGCTCGTGCAATTAAAGAAATACCTTCTTTAAAACGACTCCGTGTATTTCCAGCCATGGGATCTTCATCCCTGCGCTCGGTTATCAATAACACACTGCCTCCTCGCAGCTTTCCTCCTAGGGCACTCGTGTTCTACTGCTTAATGCTTTGCAGAGTCAAACCATAAAATCCTTATATTCTGTAGAAGTCATACATCAATAAAAATAAAAATTTGAGTCCAGGGCCATTTTGTGTTTGACCCATTGCCTGTTGCCAAAGACCGCAAAGATCTTTAGCCTCTAGATCTCCCATGGTCAAACAAAATAAGGTCTGAGTGGCATTAAATATCACTTTTGCATTACACACATTTTTCTTTCATATAGAGTGTCATAAGCAGATAAAACCCCTGATATTCCGGGTACCTACAGCACAACACAGCTCCTCCTGAAGGGACCTTCAGGGATAAGAGGCTAGTGTGCTGTTAAAGATTAAAACCCAGCCGTCTGCTTTTATGCTTGAGAGTCCTTCGCGACTCCCCGGTGACATCACATTCATCTCACTGTATTTGAAAAATGCATTTAAATGTCAAAACTAAAGTACCCAAACAATGGCTCCTTAGCACACTAACTGTTAACACATTGCTTAGCCAAACGCCTTCCCCAAGACATATGGGGCCGACTCTATCCATAAAATATACCACAAGTAACACACAAAGTCCCAGAGGAAATAAATACTCTCTGCAGTACCCTGACCTGTTTTTTCCTCCCAAAACACCCTCGTGAAGACGTGTTTCCCTGCAGGAGCAGACATCAGTTCCAAAGCCCTTCCTGTGGCACTGCACCTTCCTCCAGCAGAGATGCTCCCAGGCCAAGGCTGCAGGTCCCAGTGGATGTGGCCACGGCAGGGCTCGGGGGTGGTCCTGCTGCGAAGCCCCACTCTGGCAGGAGTGGAATCCCACGGATTTTTATCTCAGATGAGAAAAACAAAGGTTTCTGATAGCCAGTGCCTCAGCTGCCCACCCCGGGAAGGTTTCCGGCCCAGTGTGGAGCAGTGCCGCATCCTTCAGAGGTGGCTGCTCTCCTCACAGCTTGGCACAGCACCCATGGGCTGGGACACGGCCCCAAAACCTGCCTTGTCCCCACAGCTTCCAGCAGAAGGCTGGACTGGAGATTCCCCCAAATACTTCCAGCTTGAGCTGACCTACAACATCTCTTCCTACCACACAACTTGTTCATGGGTGGGAGCGAGCCCCCGGCAGGGCTTGGCAGGTCCGACGCCAGTGAGTGCGTGGGACACACGGTCACTTCCATGGTGACACACAGGGTATGTCTCATTCCACTTGAAATAAAGCTGTTCAGATCAATGAACTCAGTAATTTACCTCAAACAGACCTAATCGGAGCAAGGTAAAGGAAAGGCAACTTTGCAAAATGCAAATGAAGCTGAAGCCAAAGCCACAAGTAATGGGAATCCGATGGCAGCCTGTGCCAGAGCTTTTCTGCCTGGGCAGAGGCTGGCCCTGCAGCAGCGCCGGCCCCAGGCAGGAGGGACCCTCCCCCTGTGGTGAAAACATCCCCTTTACTGCGGGGGAGACCCCTGGCCAGCGCCCCAAGGCTGGTGGGGGGCACAGGGAGAGAACCAACCCCCCAGGGGACACAGAGCTCGCATCACGGCGCTGGTGCCACCGAGGGAGTACTGGCTCTCTTTCAGGGAAGAGCAGTTAGGTCTTCATAATGGACTGCAACTTTCTAGAATAATTTAATTTTTTCCTACTGTTACGATGCCAGAATTTCAATCAGACAAAACCGTATAATGGATTTCTTTTGCTGGGCATGTTACATAAATTGCATATTCAAGTACTATAAAATATTTGTAACAGACAGGTACTTTTCTAAATTGGGTCTGACAGTAAGCAATAGTGACTGGAATATTTATGCGATGGCACCTCTGTAATGAGGCACAATGCAGGGTGTGGGGCTGCGAACACGCCGGCAGCAGCCCCAGCAGAGGTTTCCAGCTTCTCCCCACCACACGAGATCCCTGCCCAGCCTGGACTGGCATCTCTGTCATCCCGGAGCTCTGGCAAAGCCCAGAGTGTCCAACGGCAGGGACCTGGGTCAGTGCCCCCCTGCTCTTTGCTCGCCCCCACCAAATCTAACACTTGTTTTGAATCTCGGAGTTCCTGCACTGACACCATGGGTGCGGGGGATGGGGCTGAGTGGGTACTGCCAACCACCTGCCCTTGGCTGCGCCTAGGTGCCCTCCTAAAGGGCACCGGGGAATACCCCTGCCCTGCTCCGGCCATCCTCAGCATTCAGAAACACATCCCCCAGCCCCCAGCTCCACCACCCAGTTTTGGCTGCATGGTGAAGGCAGTGCTTGGTCTGACCTGCTTCTCCCCCCATCACCACCCCACAGCCCAGCCTCCAGGAGAAGATTCATGTGTTGCCCCCACAAGAAGCCAGAGTCCGTGCTGAGCCCTTCGATCCCGGGGAGCCAGGCTCTGCCAGCACCAGCACCTCCCAGCCCAGAGCAGCTGGAGGATGCTCCTTGCCCAGTGCCGGTCCCTGTCTGAGGACTTGCACCATGGCCAGAGCCTCCCTGAGACCAAACAATCACTGCAGGAACATTTTCTTGACAATCGCAGTTGGCGGGTCTGTATTTAGCCTTTTTACAATTAAAATATTGTATTGATACAAATAGGCTCTGGCAGCCGCTTCAAGAGGTTTTTAATTGAATGATTATTGTATTAAATAACTGTTTTTAATGGAGCATGAACTTGCTTAAATGATGACTGTGGAGCTATTGAGGGTTCAGAGAATTTCACAGGTATTTCCAGTTTTTCACAAATAAATATTTATGTCTTGCCAGCAGGAGGATTTTCTGGCTGGGCACGCAGGTTGTGGTCCCCGCAGCAGCACAGGGCGGGCAGGGGGCTGCAGGGAGAGGAAACCTGGACCTTCACTGACCCTTGTCATGGGGCAGCCGAATCACCCAGCTTCAACACGCCCCGACCCACAGCCTGGCGGGATTTCATCTCCTGCCAGGACATTTCCAGTCACCCCAGCCTGTTATTAAAAACCTCTTTGGTAGAGACACCTCGGTCTCTCTCCCTTCAACAATAGCTCACGTCAATTCATATTACGTATGAACAGCAGAAGCAAACGCGAAGATGAACCCTCTGGAAAAGCCTTGCACAGCTCTTCAGCATGAGCAGGATTAATCACAGCTAATAATTACCATACCAGGAGATAATACTTCCAGCAGATCAGCCTGGCCTCCCAGCTCCCAGGCAACTGGGACCTATCGAAACGGGGGGAAACAGCAGCCGTGGTGCATCCTAGCATGAACCCCCCACACTGTTCATCAAATCATCACTCACAACAGATCCAGATCTCACGATTTATCAGATCAGAAACATGGCACCAAGCCAGCAAAGCCCCAGCCCTGCACAAGGCTCAGCATCCCTTTAACCTCCTGCTCCCACTCACAGCGGCGCCTTCGTGGCTGCTTGTGTCTACCAGGGCTCTCGAGCCAGGGCCCGTTTTGCCCACAGAGCACTAAAACCCTGCAAAATGCAGCCAAATTCTCCTCAGGAGCCAATAACGAGACCCGCAGGACGTGTGGGACCAGCAGCGCGGTGTTTCACACCAGCACGTTTGGGATGAGCTGTGAAATTCCCAGCAGCAAGTCCAACCGCAGGGGGAGACCAGCCCCCGCACCCCCTGCCCCCCGGGGACCTGGCTGCTGTCGCCAGAGCCCACCCAGGGAAGGGTCCCCTCACAGGGTGCCATCGCCCAGGCTGACCACGGAGGTGGCCACCACAAGCCTCCCCTCCACATGCCCAGCCAGACCTGCTTAATTACTCTGCCAGCTCAGGCAGGGCTGTGACAGCCACACACACTATTGCTTTATTGCCTCCATTAAGGCTCCAATAACTTAACAACAGATCAATAAACCATTATCACCCTCCAGCCTTGGAAATCCAGTCACCCCCAAATCCACCCAGCTGGGATACGCTCACGGTTTCTCACCTCCCAAGAGCAGAAGCAATTTGTCCGGAGACCCTCTGCTGTCAGGATGTCCCCCCCACCGCAGGGGTGGCAGGGGGTCCCCCCAAACCCCCTCCCCTGCCAGCACCCCCAGCTCTGCCGAAGACACAGGTCTCCCAGGACAGGGTGAGTCCCCGGTGAAGGTGTTCCTGCAGACCCCTCCATGGGGAGGAAGGCCCAGGACCACCCCCCAGCCTGCAGGCACTGAGCCCCCCGCGCTGCTGCTCCAGGCTGAACCCACCCCCCACCACCAGGAGACAAATCAATCCTGCTGCCTGAGCTTTTAAACACCTGCACAGCATTCGCTTTAAGAGGGGGTTGCAATGTGAAGTGCTAACAATTTACTTTGCTAAAAAATTAATTCAGCAATTTTCCATAAATTATAGGCAGCTCAATAATAAAAATACCATTTCTACATTTGGATGCTTTCCATTACTGCTCCCGTTCATCTTCAGAATAAAATAGCTTTTCAGAAACAGTACCATCTAAAAGTATTCTCTAAAAAGTGATATTGAATTGATACATTAGAGGAGAAAGTTGGGCTCCTTTTGTAAGAATCATACGTTTCATAATAGTCTTAACAAAGAAAGTTGTCTCTGAATGCAGTAATTTAGTCCTGAAAAAGTGACAAACAAATAATTCCAACTAAACTAGAGACAGAAGTGACTTTTAATTATATAATCTTTTTTGATGAATTTATTTCTGACAGTTTTATAGGCTGACAAGAGAAAGTATTTTATATGCAAAAAACATTATTCACTCTCAGCTGTTAAAGCATAAAAATTGTCAAATGATTTTAATACAGTTTTAAGTTTAATGTTTATTGTCAGAAAAAAGTCCACAGCAATTACCAAGTCACATGGCCATTAATTCTTTGTGTTTCTGACAGCAAAAACAGTAAAATATGTTTTTGCCCAAACCTTTAACTGTACAGATTTATGAGGTTTAAGAGACAGCTGTTTTTCTTATTCTGCCTTTAAGGAACCAAACTTCCAGCCCTTCTCCAGCAGCCGTGACTCACCCCTCTGAACCCCGGCACGTCGGAGCACACAGCTCCCACCTGCCCCCGAGTGACACTGGGCTCCCACACACCCGGAGACACCCGTGGGCACCTCGGCCACAGCAGGCACTTGGAGGAGCAGCAGCGTCACCTCCTCACAACCAGCCCCACTTCCATCCCAAGCCCATGCTCTTCAATAGAATAAGGCATTTTAATCCACAGCGATTCTCCTCTGTCCCTAATCCATGGGAAATCTGGAAGTTTGAGTATTTTTCAAGGCGACAGAGGACAACATCCAGATCTGTAACTTCTCTCGGTTGCCAATGGGGAGGGTCTCTGGCATTTAAGGGGCAGTGACAGGAGAGGACTGCCCTGCACAGCCCCTGCGTCTGGGGCTCATGCCAGGCTGCAGAGCTCCCACGCTCACCGGTGGGATTCCAAAGCAGCTCCATTTTTTCTCACCCGGAGTGTTGTCAGAGCACCGAGGTGTCACAGCACCTGTGGTGACAGCCAGGGGTGCTGGAGAGAAGGGGGTTTGGGGCCGAGGTGCCACCGGGTGATTTACCCAGCCCTGCCAGCCCCGGGAGCTCACTGCAGTTTTGCCTTTAGGAAACCTTGTGCCAAAAAGCGCATATTATGGTCTGCACAGGTCATGAAACAGTACATAACTAATGATTTTTAATATCAGAATAACAAAACCAAGCAGAAAAATATTAATCTTTTAAAAAAACATAAAGAACTAGGGCTCTGTTTCCATGGCAAACCACATCCTGCGCAGTATCTATCAATCGGGGATTACGGTGCCGTGGTAAATAGAAGGGTAAACACAGGTGAGAGCTGCTGCACTTCTGTCTGCAGGCACAAGCCGTGTGCCAGTATAAAACCGTTAGAGCATTTGCTCGAGCAGCAAATTTCTGTCCACCCATCCCTGCCCTTGGCTGCCCAAGCACTGCCTCCAGCCACAAGACCCCCCCTCGGGTTCAGGACCCAGCATCTGCGACAGGGACCAGTTTCTATCTGCAGCACAGGTGCCTGGTTTGCACCAGTGTTTGATGTGCTCACACCCTCACTAGCCAAGCAAAAAGTGAAAATCCCACCAAAAGGCCGCTCCTAACTTTCTGGAGTTTGCAAACCCCTGCTATAAATAGACCCCTAATGGGAGGCTGTAATAGGATACAATTTATTTCCAGATCTGATGGGCTGACCTTCATCATCACTCGAGGCTCTACTTGTCATGAATTATGGGCAATTCACTCACTAGTGGAAATAAATTGTATTAGCAGTGCTCAGGATTTGTCCCCCGCGCAAGGCGCAGGGATGGAGCAGCAGCTCCCGGGGATCAGCTTCCCACCGTGCCCACGGGAGACCTCCTCGGTGGGGCCACCCAGGCCATGGAACTGGGCAGGAACAGCCAAGTTTCCAAGTCATTTCTGGAAGTGTCGAGTCAGGGCCCTGAGCTGCTGCTGCCGGGACCCCCATCTGTCCCTCCAGCCAAAGGCATTACTGCCCCACACGCTGCCCCACACCACACCCAGCTCCGGCACGGAACCAGCATCCCAGTTGGAAGGAAGCAGTGGGGATTGGTGGGAGGATCCCGGTCCCTGCTCCTGCCCCCGGCCTTAGACAGCAGCCGGGAGCCAGGCACAGCCACCCCTGCAGCCCCCCGGCTGTGGGGAGAGGAGCGGGAGGAAGAGGAGGGAGCTGGGCCAAAGGCTGCTCAACCCAGCGACAGACACAACAAGGAGAACTGCCGGTAACAAAGACGGAGGGGGGTGTAAAAACGATCACGATGCCGCCCCCAGCCCGCCCCACTCCTCCCTGTCCCCAGTGGGTCCCTGTGCCCTGGCTGCACAGGGCAGGATGAACCCTGGCCCTCCC
>VXBW01002437.1:553647-571187 GCA_013400375.1 Thinocorus orbignyianus | reverse complement strand
GCCAGCGCAGCACCTGCCCAGGAGCTTCAGCCCCCGGCTCCTTCTTGTGTCCCCCCCAACCGAGAAGGTCACGGTGTTGATGCAGTGCCATGAACACCAGCACAGGCAGAAAGGCTTCACACCAAACAGCCATCGGTGTTAAGAGTAGATGCTGACTGGGACGCTGGGCCGGACCCCCCTTACCCCCCACTTTAGCCCCGACTTGTCTTGTCACAGCCCGGGTGCCTGGGGGACAGCTGGATGGGCAGAGCACTCCCAGGGCCTGGGGGCTGTCACCCTGCCTGTCCCAGGCCCCATACAGCCCCCAGCCCCTCTGCATCTCCGGTGGCCACCACTGCCGGGACGCCTCGCGTGGGAGGTGTGGGTGGCAGTAGTGGCAGCGAGGGACACAGCAGCACCACAACAGCCCAGAGCCAGCACAAGGGCTTCTCAGTAGATAAACTCTCTTCTTCCCCTGGCTCTTTGACAGGCAGGTACAGAACCCTGAACCACAACAGGTCTGTGCAGAAAGGGGGGAGCCAGCAGGGTCCCCCCGGCTCCCAGGACAGCCCCCCAGGGCGAGGGGCTGCCCCAGAGGCCAGAGCCACCCTCCTGCAGTGCCAGCCCCTCTGCGGGCTGCCAGCCAGCGAGTTATTGCCCAGCCCTGTATTTATAATGTGCCTGCCCATGCATACACAATAAAGGGTTTCTGGAGCTCTGCGGTGATGAGCTCCTGTGTAGCTCAGATTAGAGAGGAGCTCATGGTTAGTATTACGCAAGGAACACATCAAGCAGGAATTTATTATTTCATACCAGAGAATGCGTACCTGGAGTTCTCCTTAAGGAAAAAAAAAAGCAAAGCAGCTCAGGCTTGCTAAAAACCAGCAATTCCTCTGTTCTCCAAGAATATTGCCAGTCCCAGTTCCTCCTTCTCCCGGCACAGCCTCCTTCCTGCAGCTCCGAGGGTCAGCCCGCACCACGAGAATTCATTAGAGGCAACAGCCTGTATCACAGTTTATCAACAATTCATCAAGGCCCAGCCCAACAAGTGGCCAAACACCAAATAAATTACAATCCACAGCATCAAAGAACAATCCACCCATTAGTGCAGAAGCCCCTCGGCCCCACCGAGGAGGGGGATTGTGGCAGAGCCCCCTCCTGCGGCACAGCCAGGACAGAGGGACACAGGGACAGCGTGCCCAGCGCCTGCAAGCTCCCCACATTAAGAACATTTTGAACTTTGAAAGCTTCAACTCCCTTGGCTGGGCTTCCCAGTGCCAATTTGTTATTGAGCTGGCAGCTTTATAATTAGCTGAGAGGAATTTGCTGTTCTGTTTCCTCTCGGATGCACACAGGTGAGCGCTCACCAGTGTCCCTTCCCTCACAGCTAACGAGCAGCGCTGCTCCTCTCACCCAGAGCTCCCACCCCCAGCTTTCTGCTGAGAACACAGACCCCCAGCGACATGCCAGCCCCCTCCGCCACCCAGGGCTGCTCAAGGATAAGCCAAGTGACAGGAACACCTTCTCCTGATGCAGGCACACAAACCCTGCAAGGCAGAGTGTCCAGAGCTCCATCCTCAAGCCAGGAGGGATATCAGCCCTCCCTGCTCCTGGAGCCAAGGCAGCCAGCGCTCCAGAGCTGTGCTCCAGCTCCTACAGCCTGGGCTGTAAATCAAGAATTAGCCTGCACAGCCTAAAAGGGAAAGGATTTATTAAAAGTCAAGCAGCAGGAGAAAAGAAGTTCTGTTCTACAGCAGAGTTTCTGTGCACTGCAAGGAGCAGCAGGACTGCAGCAACG
This sequence comes from Thinocorus orbignyianus, assembly GCA_013400375.1. Taxonomy (NCBI): domain Eukaryota; kingdom Metazoa; phylum Chordata; class Aves; order Ciconiiformes; family Thinocoridae; genus Thinocorus; species Thinocorus orbignyianus. Next base: position 569,410 of record VXBW01002437.1, on the reverse strand, counting down.
CAGGGGTCAGAGACTAAGCCCCTTCCGTACATTTTTTTCTTCCCTAAGCCCAGGTGGTTCTTATTTATCTTCAAAGTTGCTCCAAAGGCAGACCTTAAAAAACACTATCAACATTTACCTTTTACAGTTTTTTCTTTTTTACAGCCTAGTTCAAGCTCACATAGGAGCCAAAAATCTAGATTAGGCCAAACTTTATTACTTCTTTAGGAGACTAATTGAGTTTTTAGCAGACAGTGTGAAGAGCAGCAACAAAAAGGCCAGGCATTAGGCACCACAACCCTGGAAACAGGGGAACGTACCCCAGGAAACACTGCAGTACCCCTACTCAGCACAACCCAGCACCACAGAGTACACAGGGGTGCTCTGAGCCCCACATTTATTGTCAGCCTGGTCCCCTCCGCCCCCACCTCGGGGGAGGGGCCTCTGGGATAAAGAGCCCCCAGAAGGGCCCCAGCTGGAAAGTATTGGTGGTGTGCCGGGGTTTGGCTCAGGGGTTGGGAAGCTTTGGTAGCCCCACTTGCCCATTCTGCTGCAAAAGGGGGGCACAGGGCGGGGTGTGTGTGTGTGTGTTTCATTTTTGTACAGAATGTGATTTTTGTCTTTCCAGCCTGCCTGTGCTGTGCCAGTAGTGCCCGCTATCCAAGCAGGTGAGTGCCCCAGGTCCTTGTGGCAAAGATCTCCTTTGCTTTGAAATAATTTAATTTTAAATAGAGTAACTATATCAGTTCAGTTTTTTAATATTAAATAACTGTTGTTTATAAGACAAAAACATGTCATTTAATTATTTTAGTAGGAAGCTTCTTAACCCAATGTGTGTATGTCAGGCAGTAAGATACTAGAGGTATCTTTCCTCTTCTCCCAGCTGCAGATGCACAGCAAATCCTAATTAAAACCTTTAAGTCTTACTCCATTTACAGAAGGAGTGTATCATTTTTCTTTTAGCTTTTTTTAATACAGGGTCTCAATGCCCATTACAAAAATTCCAATGCATCTTTGAAGTTAGCAGCTAATTATATTTCTCCAAGTTATATATCTGGAGTTCTAGATGGGGGAAAGGCAATTACTTTTTTTCTCATTTAGCATAACAATCTTGGAAGCTTTATTGGCGCTCCAGCGAGTCATGCTATAGATCAGAGCCAGGGCTGGAGAGGGGAGGAATTTGGGGGGGAAGGCAGGATGCTTACTCAGCTCTTTGGGCTCCTTCCCCTGTCAGTGTGCCGTCCCCACCAGGACACTCTCTAATTGTTTGGTGAGTGACCGTGGTGCTTTTTGCCTCGATAACTTTCCTGGGTAGGTCATTCAGCACATTCATTATGGGGCACCTGCTAGTGCTGCCGCAGCAAAGGGTCTGTCAGCATTTTGCAGGAGTTTATAACTTGGCTGTAAATGTTTGTGTGCAGCTGGAAATTGTTGTGTGATTCCTCCCGGGCAGAATCCAGATGGGGATTTGTTCCTTTGTCACTTTGCCTAGGTGCTGGTGACAAAGGGTAGAGTTCCTCTGCGGTGTGGGGAGCACTGTCCTGGTGTCAGCACCCCCAAACCCCTGCCCAGGGGGTGCCAGGCTGGGCTCACTCCGTGCTCTGGCAGGAGAAAGTTGCCCAGACTGTTGGTGGCTCCTGGGCTGCTGTGGTGCCCGGAGCTGGGCAGAGCCTGCCGAGCTCTGGCTGTGCCAGCCTTGGCCTTCCTCTGTTGAGCTGTCACAAGCTTCAGTTTAGCACTCCTCAGCAATGCTTTTTAAAAAAGCTGTTACACTTGGATCATCTTCCCTTTCACAGAAGTGCTCTAGAATGCTTCCAGGAGTGGGTCTGAGGTTCCTGCATCAGCCAGGCTGCGGGGCCCTGGTGCTCATGGGTGTCACAGGTAGTTTTGCAGGTTTTCTTCTCATCGAATGGAAGACTGCACTTGTGATAATGTGAAGAAAATAAAATTCTCTCTAGCCCATACTGGAACAGGGGGGAGACTGAAGCCAGTTCCCAACTGGTTTACAACTCAGCCCCAGGATGAGTAGCTGAGGAGATGGGTACCTTCTCACAGCCCCACCAGCAGACAGTGTGTTTCCCCCTCCCGCAGCTGATTTATTCCCTCTGCTTCTGCCAGTGTTTTATTGTTGGGGCAGTCCCAGACAACTGACTATTTTTTCCAGGCTTGTCTGTGACACTGAGAGCAGAGCACTGACATCAGGGATGAGTTCCCAGAGGTGTTTTTTTGGAAGCAAAGGGATGGAAAAGGGCTCAAGTGGAAGGAGACCAGAACTGGTCCAGGCAGCTCTGCTGGCAAACACTCGCCCTCTTTGCAAACTGAAGGAATGTTGGTGGCTTCAGGAGAGAGACCAGGTTTCTGCTGCCTGGGAGGTCGCTGCATGGCTGCTCTGGTGGGGCTGTGGTGCTGCAGCCCCTCTGTGCTGCTGTGGGGCTCTGACGGGACCCCCTGCCCTTGGCTGTGCTGCTGTGGGGCTGGAAATGTTCCTGGAGCCCTGCTGCTGTGTGTGCTCAGCCTGGGCTGCCGGCTGTAAGGTGACAGGTAAATGTCACCCTCTGCCACCCTGTCTCCTATGATGACTGAGCCCTGCTCTGGAGGAGAGTGGGGCAGCCCCTTCCCCAGCTCCCCCAGCCCTGGGGGTGGTGGAGCGGCTGGGTGGGAGCTGTCGGTGCGTGCAGGGCCACGGCTCCGAGACGCTTCACTGCTGGGGAACCTGCGAGAAATTAAATTCTCCACTTGGCTGGTCCGGGTGACTTGGCTTTGCTTTGCTGACTTGTTTCTTCATTATTTTTTTGGCCGATAACTGACTGCAAGCTTGTCTTGTCTGTTTAATACCAGCGCAGCGGCCGCGGGAGAGGCGCAGGGCTGTCGGTCTCGGCGAGAGCGCACTGTATTACTCTCCCCACTTCATTTACTTTGTGGACAGGAGGGGAAAAGCCTCCAGGCACTACTGAGCCTGCCGTCGGGGCTGGGTTTTCTCTGCAGGCTTGGGGGGAGGCTGGGGTGTGTGGGGGACCCCTGCACATTTCATGTCTGGGGAAGGCCTGAGCTCGGATGGGGCCAGGCAAGCTGAGGACAGTAATTATTAAGATTAATCTTCCCCTCACACCTCTTGGAGCATGACAAGGAGCTCTCCAGGCAGCCAGGCTTGTGATGGACTTGGCTGTTCTTGCTCCCCGGAGCGCCCAGGCAGCAGCACCTGCGGCCGTGGGTCACTGGGAGGTGGGCACGGGGGCCATGGGGGCTGGCCGGTGCCCCACTCACCACCATGTGGTGGTCCCTTGGCACCTGGAGGGGCTGCACGGGGACCCCGAGTGATGGTTTTGGTTTGGCAGCTCTGTCTCTAGCATTTCTCTCTGTGCCAGAGCTGTGGCTCTGTCCCCAGACCAGCCAGGCTCGCTGGCAGAAGCACCTGAGGTGGGTCTGTGGTGTTGGGGATCCTTGTGGCACCCAAAACCTCCCTGTGCTTGGTTTTGTTCTTCTGCAGCACAGTTCTGCTTCATGGGCCTGCCTTGTCCCCGTGTCCCCCAGCGTGTGCCACAGCACCAGCGCTCACTGGGACACATGAACCAGAGGTGCCTGGTTCAAAGCCCCTGGTGAAGCTGGTGGCCCTGGGGACAAGGTTCCTCGGCAGTGCTGGTGCCCTGGTGCTGTGTGCCTGCTGGTCCCCTTCCCACACAGGACAAACACTGCTCTGCTGCTCAGGAGCCCCTGGCGAGTGCTGGCCTTGGGGCTCTTTCCCCTCTGGACAGAAGAGGGGTCATTTCTCAAGTGCCATCTCCCCCTGCACCTACTTTTCTCTGTGGAATAATGCATTTTGGAGAGCCTGGGTGTCCAGAAGCTGATCTGCTGTGGGGTTGGAACCACAAACCCAGGCAGCTCCTGCTGCAGGTGTTTTTGTAGCTGGAAGTAAAAGGGGGGTCAGTCTGGTCCCTTGTGATGGGCCTTTTCCTGGCAGACATTCTGCCTGTCCTCTGCCACGGAACCACTGCCGCTGGGTCTTCGGAGCAAGGCTTAGCAAACACAGTAGGGTTTTGTTTAATTAAGAGCAAGCAGGGAATTTAAAGATTGGGTTTTCTCCATCCTGTGATAAATTAACCTCCTCCTTGCTCAGGAGGACAGGCGAATGCTCCAGATCAATGATCTAACTGATGCCTGGCCTTGCCTCCTTTGGAGGCAGAAAGGAACCGAGTGTCAGCCCCTGCCCCTGCCTTTGGGGCAGCGAGTGGAGTGACTGCGGGTAATGATGATGAATGGCGTGATTAATGCTGGAACTTGGACCTGGAGCTGGAGTTTTAGACCCCATTCACAGGAGAATCTGTCTCCTGCTGTGCTCTTTGGTGGCACTTACACTGCAGCTGAAGGCACTGGGGGGCTTGGGGTGAACCCCCTGATGGATGAGCACCCCAACTCTCACCTGCGCTCGAGGGACCAAAGAGCTCCTGTTCCCGTGCCCAGTTTGGGGATGCTGTGGCTGCACTGGGGGGTGCCAGCATCCTGTGCTGGCCGCCAGCAGAGGTGTGGGACACCTGTGGGTGGTACACCCTGGGGCGGAAACTTCTGGATGGTGGCTTTTGTCCCTCTGGGTGCTGCACAGGAGGGATTCCTGGGCTGGCCATGGGCAGAATTCTGCCATGGGAGATTAATTGCCAGGGAGACAGGAGGCAGTGTGTGGTGCAGGGCTGGCTGGGTGCCCCCGCTGCTCGGAGCAGCTCCGCAGGGACGGCTCCTGTTGTCCCTGCCGGCCACGGGAGAGTCGGTAATTTTCTTTTGCGCTGGCACTAATCAAGAGCAGTATTAGCTGAACTGCATCCAGCAAAACACTGCTTTGGAACAGCATGTAATAATGACAGAGGCTGGAAAACATTGATTTAAGCACGAGGGAGCTGGCATGGCTGCGTGCTGCTCCTGCAAGAGCTTGCGATGGGCAGCAGCACCAGGCTGGGCATGGACCACTGTCCTGCTGCGGCCACTGCCCCAGGGCACCCGTGTCCCCCAGCGTGGTGAGCCCCACGTCCTGCTCCCTGCTGTAATCCAGGTCCCCTGGTCACCTCCAGCTGACTGTGAACATGGTTGTGCTTCAGCACGAGGTACCAGGCGAGGTCTGCTCTTGCAGGTTCCTGGCAGGTGCCCGACTAGCCATGCTGGCCACAGATAGCCCCAGCCTGATCATCTCTGGGGGGTAGGGGTCTCCTGTGGGGGTGGTATCCTGGGGATGGTGTCCCTTGGCCAGCAGCAGCCTGGCCTGGGGCTCTGTGGGTGGCTCAGTCCCCTCGTGGGACACCAGCACCCACGCTGACGTTGGGAGCTGGCAGCCTCTTGCCTAGCTGTGGGGTGTCTGCCCCCCTGGCAGGGGCAAAAGCTGGTGCTGGACTTGCTTTTGGGTATAAAACCTCTTCTGAAGGAATGGTGCCTGCTAAAACACATCTTGACTCAAGGGTATGGCATCACACAGGAATTCCCATCGCTGAGGGAAGGAGCTAACAGAAAATCAGCCCTGAGTTTTTAATTTTTGAGCATTTAAAACAAAGTAGTAGATTTATAATTTTCTCAGAAATCACTAGATGGATGTAGCCCCTGCAGCTCTGCCTGGACAATTCTGGTCCTTATCTGTAGTTTTTGCTTTTCTAAACCCCTTCTTTAAATGTATTTTTATACAGCAGTGTTGACCTTTTCCACCAGCCCCTGTGGAGCGAGGTTGTATCTTGTGTAAAAGTCATATCAAATGGGCCACAAAAAATCACTCTTGCCTGATTAAAATGAATAGTCTAGACGGCGTGTGCATTTTCCTTCTGTGTCGTTAGCTTTGTGCAAGAGCTTGCAGCAATCAGGGCTTTTATGGGAGAAATACAGCTACAGGTACTGCTGGCTGCCTTAACAGATACTAATTACAATCCTTGTAAGGATTGATTTGCAAAGAAAATTTCTGTTGCCTCAAGGACAAACGTTTGTGCAAATCATATTATTGTGTGTGGAGAAATTGGTAACACTTTATGAAATGGTTCTTTTATAAATACTTTACTATTTATTAAATTAAATGGTATTCTAACAATCCTTTTTGCTAAGTTAAAATATAGTAAGTGTTCTGGTTTTGCATTATTGCTGTGCCATGAAGCAGGCCATTAGATCGTGGTTGCCATCACCTGTTAAGAGGGTCATTGGTGTGTTTTGGGAAGGCAGCTTGTTTGGGCACCTCCTGTCCCGCTCCTTCATCAGCTCCTGTGGGTGGGAAGTGCCTCCTGTGGTCCTCTGCCCCTGGGCTGGTTTGGGGGCATCGCTGTGTATGAACCAGCCATTCTCAAGGGTCTGTGGGCTTCGCTCCACTCCTAGGCTGGGTCTTCAGGAGTTGCTTTCCCGTTTTCCTGTGGGAACACTGCTTGTATTCCCGTAGTGACTCAATACTGTCCCCCAACCACTCTTCCCATGTGGAAATTGCCCAGTTCTGTCCCTGCTGGGCATCTCACCTGGAGCAGGCTGGGCAGGAGGAAGCAGGGCCTTGTGCACAAGGTGTGTGGTTGCTGCACTTGCTGTGACCAGGGACCGGGGTGACATCCAGCCGCGGTGTCCCACACGCCAGCGGTGTGGTGGCAGCACTCCCAGGCTGACCAGCCCCAGCCCTACCTGGAGAAGTTGACCTTGCCTTGTGAAAACAAGCGGACAAGACATCTTTACTGAGCTAGAAATTTCTCTTGAATCTACCCTCTTTAATTTATGTTCCCTCTCACTTCATCGCCTGCAGCAAAAGCCGTTAATGGTGGCGGTTTGTGACACAACTGAAGGCTCCTCTAATGGGCAGCTCTCCCGCGATCGCACCGCGCTCTGTCTTGGGAGGAATTTGCCGGCGTGGTGGTGCTCGGCTTCTCCCCCTCCATTTCCCAGACTCCAGAGACTAATCCTTCCTCCGGCTGGTGCTCCGCTGCTATGGCAATATTTTCTCCCCCATAGTGGTAATCACGCAGTGGTCTCTGAGAACAGCGGGAGAAGCGGTGCCTGTTAGATGCATAAAAGGTAAGATGAACTACATGTCATAAAACTTTTAAAAGTTCCTTTTTTGTGTTTGTGCGGGGGTTATTTTATATGGCTTTTGATATGAAGCTAAAATTGCACATCAAAAAGGATAATGCATCTTTAAGCTGTTACAATGACTTCTAAATTTTTCATTTAATGTCAGTGAGGAAAAAACCCCCTCAGTTGGCTGAGTTACGTTGGTGAGATGGCTGTTTCATTCCATAAAGTGTCTGCAGTGGATTTGAACAGTAGGAAATCCAAGGGTGATAAATAGCTATTTCTAAGTAAATTTCATGCAATTGCCCTTTGGTTAAAGTCTTTCCTCTCAGCACTTTCCTGTGCACATAGCCCAACTAATAATATTCAGGAGCAAGTGCTTTCCAGTGTGACAACTGATTGCACTTTGAAGCAGTAAATGGCTGATTTCATAATTGGTATAATTTTTCACAAGTACCTGAATGTCATATACAGAAAGAATAAGCAACCTGGACTTAATACGGGAGCTTTTTCAATTCTCCTAAAAATCAATAATGTATTAAACCCCTCTAACTGATTAAAATAATGTGAACCCTGAGTAGGTTTTGTGAGGAAGGCAGGTTTCTTCAAGGGTGGCAGATTTATGGCAAAAGGGTTAATACATGGGGAGAACGGGGATACATTACAGATGGAGTCCGTTTTCCTAATTAAACTTTTATCAAGATTTTCCCCGGTTCGAATTGTTTCACTTAGTGCGATGGAAAAAGAGCGTTTCCTTCCGTGCTGGGGGCAGCGCTGGCGAGCGGTGCCGGGAGCATCCTCGCAGGGGGATTCTGCTGAGAAGAAGGAATGTGGTCTCCATTCCAAAAGCAGGTGCCAGCTCTGAGGGTCCCTCTGCCCCGTGAGAGGACAGGGCAGGTTGGCAGAAGGGACCTTCCAGCTCCACAGGGACTGGAGCCCTGCACAGGACTGGCTGCTGCAGAAGCCAGCATGGTGTGCAGGGGGCAACTTTGTGCCCGCGGCCTTTTTACACTGGAAAGTTCAATTAATGTCATTAACAGGGTGACAAAAGGAAGCCTCTCTGCCAGGTGATAGGCAGAAGGCTATTTTTTCCCCCCAGGATTTTAAGATCTCTTGAAGTCCTTTAAGACTTATTGTGGGGAGAAATGTTTGAAGATTAATTGAGGGAATATTGGTGAAGACGGAGCAGAGACGGGGTCTGACAGCAGAGCCGTGCGGAGCTGGGTGAGGGTGTGGGGGCATAGGAGGTGGCAGCACCAGGTGTGGCCAGGATCTGGGAGGCCCAGAGCAGTGGGATGCACATAAACACCTTGGAAGGAAGGATGAAGGAAAAAGATGATCACCTGGGTTAAAGCCTGGGCAAGCTGCTGAATCCCACGGTACAATGTTAGTCCCGGTGGTGCGAGCGTCTGTCTGCACTGACAAGGTGGCACCGTGTCCCCTCTCCCTGGGGACACCTGTGGCTGGGTGGGCACACGCGTCGCTGCCAGACCTGACAGAGCATCCCCAGCTCCTCCCAACACAGTCACACGCAGGTGAATTGAGGAATCTATTTAAACTTCACTTCTCGAGATGGAGATCAGGCATCTTAAGCTCTGTATTATTCACGTTTGTCTATTGTTTCTAACTCATTTCCTATTTTCCAGCTGAGGGACTCTGCCAGAAGCACTCTTTGCCAGAGATTAAAACAATTTAGGAAGCAGACACCCAATTCCTTTCTTTGGATAGTAGGCAAATTGCATATCTGTGAGAAGCAAGCAAATTTTATTATCAACAGATAGTTTGCTACTTAACTATCCTTAAGAGTCCCCCAGTATTTACAGGCTTTTATTAGTTGTCCTGAGCCAAAAGGAGAACATGGTGTGCCCTGCAGAGGGTCTCTGGCTGCATTTGGCCTCGTGGCTGCTGCCCAGGACCCCGTGGACCAGGAGCCCGGGAGGGCAGGGCAGGGAGAGGGGTTTGGTGGGAGCAGAGATGCTGGAAAACAACCCCCCTGATGCAGGAGGAGGATCCCGGGGTGCTCCCATGTGGGTGCAGTGCTCCCCATGGTGGGGACCAGCCTCGGCAAGCTCCAGCCCTGTGTGTGCTGTGTGAGTGCCCACAAAGGGCTCAGGCTCTGTCCCCATGGGGATGGGGACAGTGGGGACCTTGTCACCTCCCCACATACTGATGCCAGCTTTGTTCTGCAGCTGGCATTGCTGTTACCGAACAGCAGCCGTGGTGATGCCACAGGCAGTGGGGAGCGAGAGGAGAGAAGGACATGGGCACCAGGGGGTAGGGGTGGCCGTGCCCCTCGTGGTGGCTCTGCTCTGAGATCCCGGGCTGGCTCGTGCCCAGCGGAGGAGCCGTTGGCTTTGATCCTGGCAGAGGCACCCCGCTCCCCGGCCTCCTCCCTGTTCCTAATGAGGCCAAGGGACATGTGAAATAGCGTTTATGTCATTAGCCGTGGCTCTCATTGATTTGTATCAAAATAGCTGTTTTAAATGTAATTACCACTAATTTGTGAGAATGCACCATTAGATATGTAAATTCATTGGCTAATGGATGCGGGCGGCAGATTACAGCGGATGGGATGACGTGGGATAACGAAATCGGGACCATTTCTCAGCGTGCTAAGCAGCATCCTGGGGGCTGGGTTTCGGTGTCTGGACACATGGGGGGTCTCCCAGGGACCTTCCCCTTCCCTTCCCCAGCAGAGGTGCATGTCTCCGCTTCCCAGAGCCCTTGGGGGTGCTGCGGGAAATTCTGCAGGAGTCCGGGAAGACAAAGGGGATGGGTCTTAAAATTATACAAGGATCAAAAAAAAATCATGGGATCATTCATCAGGATTGCTGTAGTTCTTGACCACATAGTCAATGATTTATTTAATCTTAATATATTCCATAAAGAGTCCCCATATTTCCATAAATATGTCATATCTACCTAATACATAGTAATGAACCTGCTCCAAGGGTAAATAAATAAGATCTAGGCTCAGCAAGCCAATGTTTATCAGAGGGAGATATACAGATATTGAGTCCTTTAAAGTACCATTCTTCACAGCCATCACAACCCCGTTAGGCAATTTATAACGTGTCAAGTCAATTAGAAATCCCGGGGGGCTCAGTGTGAGCCCGGGCAGGGGGAGGCTGCTCCGACAAAGTGGGCACAACGTCGTGTGTGTCGCGTGTGGGAGCGGGTGTGAGCACGAGGGTGCAGGGGGTTGTGATGAGCTGCTCCAGCCCCTGCAGGGCAGCTCCACGGCTCCAACATCCGGCTCCCGGGAGCCCTCTCCGAAGGCTGCTCCCTTCACACCGCTGCTCTTGTGGAGGCGCCTCACGAGGGGGACCTTCAGGTTTCATATAGAGAAGGATTTGCTAATTCTTGAGAATTGCTTCTAATGAAAAATCAAAAATAATAATTTCAAGCAGTCGATTTTACTTGGACTGTTTTAACTTTTGTTATTCCATTATTTTGTGGACTTGTACGTAGCGGTCCACAATATACTACTCCGAGTATTTTTATACAAATACATTGAAAATGCCTAAAAATGTGGTTGCAAAGGGAAATAGCTAATTTTTTTAATTGTTTTTTAATATATATATTTTTAATCTTATTTTCTAGAGCAAAATATTTCCCGTCTGTGTTGTAATTAGTTTGACAAAGTCAATAACAATAGAATATTCTGATTATGTCAATATGACATGTAATATTATGCACTTCTACCACTATTATGCATATTATGACATGACTTGACATGATATGACAGGTCACATTATGCGCTACTACTGATGTCATAAAATAATGTAAAAGTAATGAAAACAAATTTTGAAATGAAAAATTTTAAAATGAATTCATGACTTTTTTTCCTAAGAGGAATTCCCAAGGAAATCTGTTCCATTTCCATTTAAAAAAAAAAAAAGTTTATTTCACTTTCACCCCAAGGGCAAATGGCTTCTCAGGAGTTAATGCTTCCCAGGAGGGACAGACCCAGGGCTCCCTGTGCCGGGTGCCACACATCTGCAGGTTACTCCTCTTTTTCCCAAGGAAATAATTTCACCCTTGGTGCTCTGCTGCCTGCTCCCTGCGTTGCTTTGATGGCTGGCAGCAGTCAGGCTTTGTGTTGGGTCTGGAACTTCTCCGGAGGAGCACGTGGAGGGCACAGGGGACCCCAGAGAGGGGGCCGTGTCCCGGCAGAGGGGCCGAGGCGGGTGATGAAGATGCCGGCTGACACCCGCCTGGCACATGTTCTGCTCCTGAGCTTCTCATGTGCAGCGTGCAGCCTGCTGATCCTGATTTATATTCATTTTTACAGGGATACAATGGTAATTCTCAGTTCCCAGAGACACAAAACAGTTTGGAAAACATTTCTAACAGGTCACTGGTGAGCTGGATGATTCTGAGCCTCAGCCTGCCCTGTGCTCCTGTCCACGCTCGGAGCGAAGGTGTGGATTCCCTCTGCAAATCATTAAGGAAAAATGGCACTTGCTGGCGGACAGGTAGGAGTTCCAGTGGCCCAGGGACTAAAGCAGGAATCCAGCCTGGGCACCAGGGACTGTAGATGGTGCTCGGTGTTCTCCCGCCTGTGAACCAGTCAGATAACGCAGTGGCTGGGATTCGGATTCATTTTTAACGAGATCCTTTTTGCAACAATCCTACAGCAGCCCCAAATGGTGGCAGATAAGAGGACTGCCAGGTGGAAGATCTCCTGCCTCTGATGCTTCTCCAGCTCCTTGGTACGGGGGGGACTGGTGATGGTGGGAGGTGCCGTGGGGATGGGGATTGGGAGGGGGCCACAGAGGAACGGTGCCAGCGCTGGCGAGTGGCACAAGGACAAAGAGGTGACAAAGGGAGCGAGCACAAGTATAGTCCCAGTGGGGACTCCTGACCCCAGGAGTGCTGCAGGATGGGGTTGGGAGGTGGCCCTGGTAGCCCCCACGTTTCTCACCTGGTCCTTTGCCCAGGCTGGCAGCCGTGGGGCTGGGGCAGAGGCTGAGGGGGTACTTCTGGGACTCTGCCTTAATGCAGAGGGCATCCCTGCCCCGGGTTTGCTGCTGCCAGCCCCGGGTGGCCATGCAGGACCCTGCCCTGTCCCCCCAGAGGAGCTGGTCTGGGGACTTCGGGGCTATCACAGGAGAGGTTCCACATCTCCAGTGTTTGTGCAAGGGGATGGGAGCTGTGTCCCCGGCAAGGAGATGTTCCTGCTGGTGGCTGCCAGCCCCATGGAGGGGCCCTGCAGAGCCTGGCTTCCAGCAGCACGCCTTGGGGGGCCTCTCCTCGGTGTATGGGACAGACAGCGCTGCTGACACCTCCTCCCGGGCACCAGAGACCCTGCTGATGCGAGAAGGGTCATTCAGGGACCTCGGCAGTGTTGTCCTCAAATGGAAATGTCATTTTTTATTATTTAGTGTTGATAGTGCTTGGAATAAAGGTGGCTGGTGGCCGGGACAGCTTCAGCTGGGGTGGCCCCTGGCCCCTGCTCCCTGCCCTTGCCCACGCAGGCCCTGGCACCAAGCCCTTTAGGATCCATCCTGCTCCCCCGTGGCCGAGGGGCAGCGTGGTCCCTCCATGGTCCCTGTGCCAAGGGATGTGGGAGCTGCTCCTTGCCAGCCCTCCCACCTCCCCAGGCTGGGATTGCAGCAGCAAAGGGGGCTCTGGGGTACCCAGGGGGACCCTGCCAGCCTTGGGAGCGAGTGGTCTCTCTCTCCACGATGCCCCTTTTGCTGCCTGGACCCTGCCCTGCTGCGGGCACAGGGTGGGATCTCCCTAGTGTCACAGACAGGCATTGGAACGCCACTTCCATCTCCGGGAGAGCAAATGAAAGGGGTTTGATCCAAATTGCATTTCCTCTCACAGTCTGGAGGATGACGGCACATTAAGGCCTATAATATTCCGCTGCTGCTCTTTTGCATGATTTTTTAATTAAAAAACTATGGAGTAAACAAACATTCTGCTCCGGAGTAGCCCTGCGGAGACCCATCCGTAGGCACATTTACATCCCTGCACTTTTTCAAGAAAGTTTATATCTTAACAAAAAAAAATAATACTATCAGCCACCCAAACAGTTAGTATTGGGTAAAAGTTTGAAGTGAAAGGCAGCTGGCAACCTTCTCCAGCCCGTGAAATGATATTAACATTTTATTATTCTAAGGTGAGCTTTTTGAAACGGAATTTTAAATGTTACCCTGCTGTTCCAGAACACAAAAACCTTTAATTTTATGCAAATGAACAGCGAGGAGCTGAGCGCTTAATGTAAACGAACACTTTCTTTGTAGGAGAGGTTGGAAGAGAAAAAAAAAAAATTCCCAGGGATTCTTTAATTGCTGTCTGAAATTATGTAAATCCCAGCGCTAGGCAGAACGCAATTATCCCGTGCCCCTCTCTGCCAGCATTGCTAATGTCTAACAAAATATCGGTGGGTGACATTTAGTCGAGGTAATGCAAATGAGAATTCATTTTTTTCCAAGACAAAGGGCAGCTAAAAGATCACCTCGCTCACACACTGCCCAGGGGGCCGGCCCGAGCCGGGGGGAGCCCGGGGCGCCCCAAAGTTGGGCCTGTGGCACTGGGGGCTCCAGGGGCTGGGGCCGGAGCCCCTGAGCCTTCCTTTATCTTTGTGTTTTTTAAAGGATGGATCCCGGGGAGGTGGGGGCAGGCTGTTTGTTTGTTTTTCTTTTTAATTCATGGTCATCCTGGCACGGGGGCAGGGTGGGAAGCATGATTGAAACCCCCTAATGGCGCTGCCTGGCGCTGGGTAAAGGCGGCCTGTGATTTATCACCTGCTGGTGCTGATAACTAGCAATAATTCTATTAAATATTCAGAGTGAGGCTTTTGCAACACAATTATCAAACGGGATTTGTTAGTGCAGAAATGCTTCACGAGCACAAAAAGGTGCTGCGGGGCGGGGGCTGCTTTGCAAAGGGCTTGCCTTGCCCCCCCTTCAGCTGAGGCTGGGGTCCCCTCCTGGGTGTCCCTGTCCCTTTCGGCAGTGGGAAGGTGGGGGGAGAGTTCCCATTTTTGTAGCATAAATCAAGGACATCATACAGGGATTTTCCTTCTTTTCTCTTTTCTTGTTTTCCTTTCAGTTTTTTTATTTTTGGGTTTGTGTTTCACAGCTACCTTTGCTTCCAGGGCCGCGTCTGAGAGCTCCTGACCCTGCTTACCTTTGGAAAGAGAAAAGGAAGCCCCCGTGGGAGCTGGTGCAAGGCAGGGGCAGGTCTGCGTGAAGAGTGATGAAGTGCACGGGTGCTGGGAAGGCTGCGGATCAGGGTAAGAAGTGCTCCTGGAATTATCCTTTGAAATGTACACTCTCTGCAGGGAGGCCCCGGGGATCATCCTTGCTGGAGGAGACGGGCTGAGTTGCACCATCTGCTTGGGATTTAGGACAGGCAGAGCTGTGAAAATATGAATTAAAAATACAGAGTATCGGGAAAATAGTTTCCTCTTGGCCTGTCTTTTGGAAATTACACCAAGCAAAACTGGAGGGCTGGTGCCACCTGTGTGCTGTGGCATTCCCAGCGCCGGGTCACTGGCGGCCAGCGGGGACCCCTGGGTGGCACCAGCCCCACCTGAGCAGGGCTGCTCCTGCAGAGCTCAGTCACATCCACTTTTTTTGTTTTGTTTGGTTCTTGCCACATCAGCTCCCCAGGGTGTTTCTGTGGCAGCAGCAGAGGGGCCAGTGCCCAGTAGGAGCCTCCAGACCAACAGGCTCTCCTGAGCGAGTGTCACCAGCAGCCTGGGACCCGCTCCAGCATCCCGTCACGGCACTCCCCTCCTGGAGCAGCTGAAGTTGTTGCACTGAGAAATGCATTCCCCTGGCACCCACACCAGGACCAGCAGCCTGCCCAGCCCCGTGTGGCTCCCCTGGGGGCTGCTCCCCGGTGTCCTCCCCGTGCCAGGACCCTCGGTGGGGGTGATGGGGATGGTGGTGGGATGGTGCAGCTGCAGGCAGAAGCTGTCCCGCGTCTGCAGGACACTGCTGCCACATGGACAGGGGCTGTCCGTGTCCTCCTAAAATTTATAATCTTTATAATCTAAGATTTAGACTCTTCAAAGCTTTATGCCTGTCTTTAACCTGTAGCACATGCATGATCTCAGTGGGATTTCTCATCTGCTAAGAGTTAAGCACGTACATAAATCTTTGTGGGCTGGGGGCCCAGGGCATTCCCACGCACATTCCTGTGCACACACATCATGGAACCAGGGCCGTGCCAGCACGCCGCCTGTCTTGGAGTGGGGGGCATGACGAGTCCTGGGCACTCATGCCAGCCCTCTGGGCATGTCCCAGGTGTTTGGGATGCTGAGGGAGGTGCTGAACTCCTGACACCACCTTCGGCAGATTCCCGTTGCATGTCTGCGTCTCCGGGAAGTGGGAGGGGATGTCACGGGCAGTCGCTGTGCCCAAGGTGTGGGATCAGGGAACAGCCCAGGGAAGCGCTGACATGTCAGGTGCTTGGTGTGACAAGGGAACCATGCTGAGGGCCAGGTGGTGGCCAGGGCAGTGTGTGAGGTGGGCAGCGCTGCGCTGTGCCCGCTCCAGTCCACCTTCTCTCTGCAGCCTCCTGGGCTTAAATGCTGTCATGAAGATGCTTACCGGGTTCCATCACATCAGCTGCCTTTCCACTAGTGCAGCCTGGGACAATGTGACCCAGGGTTAAATCGATGTAAGAAACCAGGGCAGCTTCTTCATGTCCTGGTGGAACTGGTAAGATGCCGTGCCAGCCACAGCTCGTCCTTCCGACAGTCGGTGTTTGTGGGGTGTTTCTCCAGCTGTTTGTATTTCACAGCACAGTATTCACA
>VXBW01002437.1:529300-544750 GCA_013400375.1 Thinocorus orbignyianus | reverse complement strand
AGGAAGATGGGGAGCAGGAGGGGGCTGAGGGACATCCTGACACCCTGGTGCCAAGCCCGCTTTGTCCCGGTGCTCCCACCAGGAGGGACAGGCTCCAGCAGTGACTCGGGGAACTGGTCCCAGTACCGCTCACATCCCATCCCACCTCCCACCCCTTCGCTTACCAAAACTTGACACCGCAATGAAAAAAGATTAGGAGCATTGACAGGCCTGCAAAGGTGACAGCTACAAAGAAATATGGAGCAATCACATTGTCAGAGTGCCTATTAGGAACCTAAAAAACCTCAGCTCTCCTGCACAAGCAAAACTGATTTATTGCACAGTGCAGTTCATGAACTCATCAGTGGTTTTGCATGGAGAAGAGATGGATTTTCTTTCAGATGTTTATGGTGTGAGTAGACTGTCCTGAAAGTTATTGTTTGATTTTAGAACTCGGTAGTGTTTGCTGGGCTGAGCTAAGGACAGAGCTGGCTCCTCTGCCCAAACACAGCCAGGACTCATCCCGAGCTCCAAGAGGGTGCCACGCAGTTCCAGGGCCACATTTCTTGGGAATTCCCAGCTCAGCCTTGCTGACCGGAGGAGCTCCCACCCGGGGCTGGGTGCTGGGTGCCACGGCTGGCGCTGGCTCCTGGACCCGGGTGCAGAAGGGGTTTTAAGGCTTCCTGACAACCCTGTACTTGTGTTAAACATGTAAACGCTTCCTCTCCTGCACGGAATTACGCCTTGGATGCCCTGGGAACAGCTGTGGTTTATGTAGATTTTAAAGGTGAACTTTCATGCTCAGTGAAATTTTAAAAGCAGCTGATTTACACATGAATCCATTTCTCGGTGAGTGTCTATGTAGCTGTTTCTCTTCCTTAATGGTTTGTGACTGAAGAGTCGGGCTGTAAACAAGCAGCTCCCACGCAGAGCAGCACTGCCTGCGCCACGGCTGGGTCACCCCGGGCAGAGCGGGCAGAGCCCACGGGCAGAGCGGGCATCGGGGCTGGGGCTGGCTGTCCCACACCGGGTGCAGCCACGCTGGCAGGGAGACAGCATTGGGGCTGATGGACGTGGGGGCTGCTGGGCCACCAGCACCATCTCGACAGTGAAGAGTGTTTCTTCGTCATCCTCGGCAGACTCTAAGGGGCTGTAGGACCTGGGGCATCCCACTCTCCGGGTGGCAGAGATGACATCCCAGTATCCTGCCTGCATCATCCCAGTGACTCACCCACCTGCACAGCCCCTGGAATCAGGGATCCATGGCCTGATGTTGCCGTATAATAACGTCTGTAGCACACAGTTCATAGAAATTCGTGTCTGTGGGAGAGCTGCTCTGCTCCTTTGGGCTCTCCTTCCAGGGGATGTAGCTCCTGCTTGGTTTTGGGGGCCGCAGGAGGTGACCTGAGGCACCTGAGCTGCTGGTGAGCGTTGACTGCCCCAGGTCCTGTGCCAGCATCCCACCTGTGTGGCACTGGCAGCTCGTGCTGACCACCAGCCCTCGCCATCCCATTTAAACCCAGCTCAGCCCACGGGTCCCCGAGCCTTCTCCTGACCCTTTAAAGACACTCTTTTTCCTTTAAAAACACAAACTTTAAATGGCTCTGAATAAAATAAAAGAGAATAACTGAACTGTGAAGGGTGATGATTGTATTTCTTTCACTTGTAAGAGAGACCTTTATAACTCTCTTGGGAGGAAAAAAACAATAATGGTCCTTCATGGATGAAGTGCTCTAAATATGGTGTATATTTTTTAAAATACCAGTTCTACAGTTATTGAAACAAATTATTGTTAAATGCATTTACAGCATAATAACTGTGCTAATTTGCTGATAAAAAGCATCCAGCGTTAAACCCCCCATACATTATTTTGTCATTAGCATTTGTTAGCTCCTCGTAGGTATTTTCAGACAGAAGGCTTTGTTCTGTATTTAGCACACGGGCCCCGCGCTCCTCGCTCTCCCCTCCCTGTGGGAATTGCTTGTGCGCAGAACTGCAGCTTTTTTTTAAAAAAACTTCACGTTTAAAAACGGAAAATTTATTTCATTTCATTAATGGGGGAGGCAGGGAGGGAGAGGCAGGAGGAGGGTGCGTGATTTAGTGAGCAGCGCATCACGTGCCATGTCAGCACCAGCCATGGCCGGGCCCAGTGGCAAGTGTGGCCCCAAGGTGTCCCCGAGGTGTCCCCGCGGGCTGTGGGGCGATGCTGGACCCTCAGAGGAGTGGGACATAGACCCAACTGGGACAGCCTGGCCGGTGGGCTCGGCACTGCTGCCAGCCACATGTGGGAGCATCGTGCCATGGTGGGACTGGGGGTCCTGGCCAGCTCCCACCCACGAAGGCCAAGGGGCACCAGGGCTGCCATGGGCATCACAGGTCCTGCTGGTTGCCCTGCTGGCAGGGTGTGTGGGTGACAGCAAAGCCTGGACCATGTGGGGATGGGGAAGGGGAACCCGGGCACGGCCACGGCCTGAGGAGAGCGCCAGGCCCTGGCTGTAGAACAGGGCTGCCTGTCCAGGAGCAGGTTGGTGGCAGCTTGAGGGGGGCTCTGGCCCACAGCCCAACTCATGGTGGTTGTCTGGTACCCCCAGGATCCTGGGGGTGAGTGGGGCTGGGGGTGGGTGAGGCTGGAGGGGTGGTCAGGGGCAGGGATGGGTCAGTGGGCACATCCCGGCTTGGGAGCGCCCGGCAGCCGCCGCCAGCGGTCGGGGGTTTCTAGAGCCACCGTTGCCATAGCAACCCTGCTCCGATCATATCATCGCCAGGAAAAAAGCAGCTTTATTATCAACACAGATCTTCCCAAATTAACCCTCACCTGCCCGCTCAGCTCCTGCCTGGGGCTCTCCCGGCCACCGGCCAGCCCCTGCCCTGTGGGTGGGCAGCATGACGGGATCCTGCGCTGCCAAAACAGGCATCCTCCCACTGCCCCCGGAGAGCAGGAGCATCCCAAGGGTCCTTTCCAGTCATAAATGTTTATTGTTGTCCGTGCGAGTATCAAAACTTTAAGTCATCCATTTAAGCAGCGTCAATAAAAGCGCCAGCAGCGTGAGATGTGTGTCCCCGGCGCGGCGCGGCGCTGGGGGAGCCGTCGGGGTGACAGATGGGCCAGGTGGAGGCAGGAGCAGGGAGCCCGGGCGCAGCTCCCGGCACACTTACCCCTCCCAGAGCCGGCTAAAACAGGAGATATATATTTCCCCCCTGAAATATTACTGCTAATTCTCCCTATGAATGTTCCCCGACCCTTCCTGTGGCCTCCAGATGCAGCGGTAACAGATAAATAATGATAATGAGCGGCGAGGGGGGAGTGGGAGCAGTGGTGGCTGGTGGCCGGTGGGGACAGCAGGAGGAACCCTTCGGAAAGGGCTGGAGCCGTGGCTGCCCCCGTGCCCGTGTCACTTCACACCCGCCCTCGTGCCACACGTGGCCCCGGCCGCCCAGAAAACTGATGGGCTGCAGATGGAAGGCCTTAGACAAATCAATTAAGATAGCTACTGTATATTGATTAATACCCATAGCTATAAAACTATAATTGATTACCTGAAGAAGAGCAGAGGTAATGTACAGAACAGACAGAAAACCTGTCTGAAGAGTGATCAATACTTACATTCAGGAAACTCACCCAGGAGTATAATTGGACAAAGCAGAATTCGGGCCAAAGTGAGCATCGGGAAAATAATTTTGCTAACAACAAGCCATTAGGAAGCTGCTGGACCAGCCACCGTCTATCCCAGGGTGAGTTTCCAGCCACACTAGCTGCAGTAACATTTTTTATTATCATTCCTTTGGGGAAAGGATGCAAAACTTTATTTTTTTTGACCAGAAGGAATGCTCCAGTTGGACTGAGCCTCCTCCCACTCGGGACAGCCCCAGCACTCCCCACAGGGGCACACCTATCCCGGGGATGTTTCCCAGCTGCTTCTGAGTCACAGCAACATTTCACTCCTGACTCCCAGGGATGCTCCGATCCAGCCCTGCCCAGACGGAGCACTTTGCTCCTCTCTCCTCATCCTTGGGAATCGCGTGTGGGGCTGAGTCCACCCGTTTGCAGCAGAGCAGTAGCCCCCACAGACAGAGCCCGTGCATAGCCCACCCTTGCACTGGGCCAGCTGGGGGCTGCCCCCACACTGACCCAAGTCCCGTAGGGTGAGTTGTGGTCCATGGCCACAGTGCTGGCCTGCCCGAGCACCCGAGGTGGTAGTGGCACAGCAGAAGCCTGGGGTGGCAAACCTGCTGAATTCTCACCCCCAGGAACAGGCGAGCACCGTTTGCGGGATGCTTGTGGTCCCCACCGGGTGCCGGGCGCTCCCCTGCCTCGCGGCGGGCAGGGCGATTAGCAAGACACACAGCGAGATTACAAAATGCAATGAAATACTTAAAATCTGCCCTCCAGACTAAAGTAAATCAGACATGACTTTGACAAGGTGAAACCAAAGTGATGAAACCAATCCATTGTGCTTGGGGAATCGATCTCCCCGGCAGGGAGTAGAGAGGCCATCGATTCACAGCCTCAGCAGTCAGGAATGTCAAGCTGCCTGATCTAAATTTCTATATGCATCACTCCAGATTAAATGATGGAGGAGCACGCCGTGTGCAGGCATCCGCCTGCCTGGCCTGGATGGGTGGCACCAGCACAAACTGGGTGCAGGAATCCTCGAGAGGTGACACACAGGTGGTGTCAGTGCCCTCCCCATCCCGCTCGGCTCTTCTGGGACCTCCCTGGTGCAGACCCCAAACACCACGGGGGGGCTGGTGGGGGCTGCTGGTGGGGGGATGCTGCATCAGGACCAGGGAGTGTGCGGGGACCCCGACTGCCTGCGCCTGCCCGAGCATGGGGAGGGCACCTGCATCACAGGCTCACTTTGAAACCCCCTCTAGTAATTAAGATTGCACTCTTACGAATCAAATATTTATCTGGAAACACGGTCTCTGGCTGCGAGAAGCCTGGGCACACGTCAGCACAGGGGTACTCAGGCAGAGAGTCCCCAGCCCGGGACGGGGGTCTGTCACGCGTGACACCGCACCGGTGGGGCCAGCGCCATCAGCTGCTTTGTCACTGTCGGACCCGGCGAGGCCATTAGTTTTGTCAGTGTGAGAATAAAGAGCCGTCTCTGGGGAGAGATGGAAAAACTCGATCCGGCTCCCAGCAGCCCTGAGGGGGTTGTGTTTTACCATTTCTTTATGACTTACCAGCTGGAACACAAGCAGGCTTAGCCGTCGCGAGTGGCAGGAGCATTTTCTGCTTCCAGCTCCCACGGGGAGCCTGTGACAGAACATCAGGGACCGGCGCAGGAAGGCGAGAAGCCGGGAACAGATTGAGGGAGGGAGGGAAGGTGGTGATGCTCCGTTGTGCCAAATCCGAACCGCTCCCAGCGCGAGCCTGGCCCATCCCAGCCCCCCTCCCCTGGGAACGCTGCGGGTTCGGGCTCTGCAGGGAGAGGAAGAGTTCCTGAGAACGGCCCATCTGCCGGGCAGTGCCCTGCAGCCACACGGCCGTGCTCAGGATGGACACCACCAGCCAGGTGTGGGCTCTTCAGCTGCTCTTGGCAAACGGCTCCCGGTACCCAGCTGGGGTGGCTGCTTCCACGGAAGGAGTACAAATCTGTGTGTCAGTAGATCCTCGTCTCTGGACTCATAAGAACTCCAGAATACATCAGAATAAATTTGGTTCGCCTCAAATTTTTTTTCATCCACCAAAGGAGTAAATAGTTCTTTTCCAGCAGTTACATCTCATGGTGTATTTAACCATTTCAGTGTAATAACTTAACAGTAATAGAGATGATGAGCTAATACGGAACAGTAATTAAAAGTGGCCACGACCCGTGTCCCTGCTGATAACGGAGCTGCAGTCATGGCCACACCTCCTCCAAGTCACCAAACAACCTTTTCCTTTTTCTACCTCACTTTTGCAGTTTCAAGACACAGATATGACACAGCTCAGAAAACATTTGGATTTGAGCAGTTGCCCGGCCCCAACGAGCCACCGTGTCCCAGGGCACCACCGTCCAGGCTGGTTTGAGGGCTCTGCCCAGGACTGTGGGGGTTATGGGGCACCGTGGGGCCTGGCACTGGGGGGTCCCAGCGCTGCCCGTGGGCTCTGCCCTCAGGGGCTCTGCAGAAGTGGTGGCAGAGTTGTGTCCCGGGGGAACACCCTTCTCAGACCCTTTCCTGGTGAAAAGCCAGGGTGGCGTGTGGCCGTCAGGAGCCCACAGCAGCTGCTCAGATGGGGTCTGTGAAGGCGTTCACACAGCCTGCAGCCCTTGGAGGGGAACCCGGGTGTGATGGACAGGGAAAGCAGGCTGGTATCACTCAAATAATCCCTCTCATTAGTCTTCTGCAAAGCAGGAGATAAGGCAGTGAAAGGGACAGCTGCTCCTTGGCGTGCAGTGGGTGGGGGTTTCCTGCAGCAGATTTGTCAGTGCCAGGGGACATTCCCAAGGGAGGGTCCCGGCAGCTGGCGCAGGTTGGGCTCCGTGGATGGCAGCGCCCCGTCACCCAGCCCACAGGGGCTCTGTGGGCAGCCAGAGCCCAGGGCCATCCACCCACAGACACCGGGGATGGGACCCTGCCCGGGCGGTGGGTTCCTGCTGGGTGCTCAGAGCTGTCCCCATGGGCAGTGCCTGCTCCAGCTCCACGTGAGCTCTGGCAGCTCGGCCACCCACGGGCTGCAGGGTCTGTCCCTCACTGCAGCCCTGTGCCAGCTACCAGTGACCTCCAGAGCCCCCGAGCCACCCCTGCCACCGCCCAGCAGGACGGACAGAGTTCACAGGCTGCAGTTTTTGTGATGCAAGTGTTTTAAGTGTTGTTTCCATTCTGGGATAGGTGAGCATCTTTCATAAAAGTGCTTTTGAAGAAATGCCATCAAGCGCGGGTCAGAGCTGCCCGGTGGCACCGTGCACGGGCACAGCCCTGCAGGACCAGTGGCTGCTGGTGAAATGGCATCCTGGAAAATGTTCCCGGCTTCTTCTCAACATCCCACAGAAGTTGCGCAGAGCAGCGTCTGGCAGCAGAGCACAAAGGGGAGTCAAGGAGTGCCGCGTGGAACCGAGCAAACAGCGTTAGTACAGCCCTAGAAAAAAGGTAAGGATTACACACTTAAAGAGTCACCCGCTCCATAAGAGCTGCTCAATTATTTGCTTCATTTTAACTTCACAGAATCCATTTGCAGTTATTTATAGCAATTCCAAACGAAACATACACTGACAAACACACCTGGAAAAAGGGAACAATCTCGATACGTGGTAATTGTTTGTGCCAAATAAACTGTCACCGCCGATGTTTGGTGTCAATGTACATCTTTGTCGACAGCATTTTAGCAGTGTTCCATTTTCTGTATGAATTATTATATTTGCAATTATGACATACAAAACACCAGCCGGCACCCACACCAACTTCAGCTTCCCACTCTCTCACAAGATTTTTGTACTACGTGCAAGCTAGTTTCGCAATTCCATGTTTGTAGTTACAGATTAAATAATATTAAACAGCATTACACTTGAAAGATTTGCTTCCAAGTGGCAAATAGATTCCCCATATTATTCTTTACTGTAAGTAGTTGTTGTTATATCTTATTCATCTGGAAAATAATTTCAAACAGCCATGAAAATAGCGGATTTCTCTCTGTTAAAATGATAGTCAGAGCCTGGGCCGCTGACATATAGTAACATGATTCACTTGGACAGTTACTGACTGCACATCCAATTCATTTCTTCTCTAGAGCACCAAGTTATTATCTGAAATGCACAAGGTGTCTGGGGGTAACATATGATCAGCCAGGGACGCTTTTGACGGCTTGAAGAGCAATCAATAAAAATTGTCTCCAGCAGTTTTGTGGAGTATGGAAGTTGGTGGTGAAATGAAGTGATGGAGATTAACTAGTGGAAGTCAATGCCCTGGTGCTGTGAACCCTGTTTTTTAATTAAAGATCCAAAGCTGCTTTTCACTCCAACAGGGGCTGTTCCCCCCTCCCCGTACCGAATTCGGGGCTGAGGGATAACTTCCCTGTGCTCGGTGTGTGCATGAGCGCGTGTGCACCGTGTCACGGGCGGCCCTGCCTCTGTGTACTGGCGGGGACACGTGGTGGTGGCCTGGGTGGCTGCCACTCGCCGGGCAGGGACACGCTCTGCCCTTGTGGATGGCCACAGCTGCTCACTTTTTGGAAATGCATTTTAAGGATAATTTTGATGGTCGTATTGGTTGGTTAATATCCTTGCTGCCAGCTCCTAACCCAGCTGCACCCCTTATTGCTTGCTGTTGTCCACCCGTGACAAAAAGGACCTGTAAGCTACCGTCCTGTGTGACAATCGTTTAATTTAGGTCTCGTATTTATGAGTCTGCGTGTACTCTCACCGAGGTTAATGCAAGTTTTTCAATTACCATTAATAGTGTGGGACTGGGCTCTGGTCTCCTTGGAAAGAATGACATTTGGGTTGTGAGTAAGCACGTTGTGCAAGGGCTGCTGGCTCTTTATTGCTTATCTGCACGGCAAGGGGGGGTCGTATCGCTAAACGGGTCGTGGCAATGTCAGCAGGGACAGGGGGGACAGTGGGGACAGCGGGGACAGCCCTGGCCCCCAGCTCTTGAGAAACCCATTTGCCATTTTAGCATTTCTTAGCAGAGTGCTTTTTAAAACAGTCTGTTAATTTTCTGCCATTAAACACAGTCCAAGGCTATACGTTCTTGATGGTGACAGAGCAATAAACACTTAAATCCTTGTTTACAGAGAAATAGTCATTGTTTGCTAAACCGTTGTAAAGGCGAGGAGAGGAGCTCCCTGCTGGGGCTGGGACAGGGCTGCTGTGGCACCGGGAGCAGTCCCGCAGCAGCACACTCTTCACTCCTCACCTGCCAAGTACTTGGGCACAGAAAGGGTGTTAGTAACAGCTCCAGTGCCCAGATATCAGATGATTGCATGCTTTGAAGCAAATCTCTCCTCCTGTCCATTCAAGTGTCTCTCCTGTCAGTGCCATGTTCCATAGCCGGGTTGCTGTGGATGGTGTCTCAGGGCCTCCTGGCAAGGCTCTTTTTCTCCAAGGGTGAGGACAGGACCCTTTCCAGGAGGAGCCCTGACCCAGCCCCAGGGAGCTGTGCCTGACCCAGCTCCCACTGCGGGCACCGGCTCACGCAGCCCCTCGGCTCTGCCCACCACTGGTTCCCAGCAGAGCCAGGCACTGGCTGGTGCTCGGTGCCCAGTCTGGGGGCAAAATAAAGCAGGGGACTTTCTCCTGGTTCCCAGTGGGGGCAGGAGGGGAGGTTGCTCCTGGCCCCCATCTCTGCAGGGGTGCTGGCACAGCTCTGCCTGCTCTGGTGTCACCACACCTGCCCGCACAGTGTCACAGCATGTCACCCTCAGATAATTGCTGGGGGTTTGGACCATTGCAGAACCCAGCCCTTTGGGTCCAGCCCGTGGGACTATTCTCCACCTTCCCCTGGATGCTGTCCCTGCGGCCGCAGAGGGTGCCCGCTCTGCACGCTGCCACCCCAGGCCGGGGCACCTGTAGGTTTGGTCCACAGACATCAGGGGATGTTTTGCATTGGAGCATCCAAAGTGAGGCTGGACTGATGCTGCAGATCATGCACTGCAGCAGCTTCTCCGCAGAACCCTCCCAAACCAGGGGCTCACCCCAGTCAGGCAGCTGAGCCCCAGCCTCCCCTGCCCCACAGCCCGGGAGGGAAGGGGGGAACAGGTTCTGAAAGTGAAATTAAAAGAGAGAAATCGTTTTAGCCTTGAGCCCAGTGTAAGCATTATGAGGGCTGCTTGCAGCAGCCCAGAGTCATAGAATCATGGAATGGTTTGGGCTGGAAGGGATCATCTAAAGATCATCTAGTGCCACCCCCTGCCCTGGGCAGGGACACCTCCCTCAGAGCAGGCTGCTCAAAGCCCCATCCAGCCTGGCAACCCTCAGATGGACCCCAGCGGATGCTGCAGCGCAGACACAGGCACTGAACAGAGCAGACACCCCCAGGAGTGAAGGGGAGCAGGAGCCCTGGGCTGCAGAGCTGCTCCCCAGCCTTGGCCAGAGCCGGGGCACAGTGGTGCCGGGGGGCTGAGCCCCAGGTGCCAGCAGTGCATCCCGCCAGGGACCACACGCACCCGTCGGTGTCACACAGGGTGCCCGTGTCCCCCAGGCCCTGTGGCATGAACCCCCTCCAGCAGGAGCAGGGTAACCCGCCGGCGAGGGCGGGCTGGAGCTGCACCGCTTGGTTTAATAAGAAATGTATAAAAATAATAAAAATGGAAACGCATGGATATTATTTGTCAAGCGTGTGCCTAGCAACTCCCTGTTATTTCACATATCGTTCTAGTGGGAACATAAGTAAAACACATTAGCAGTAATTTAAAGTTGCTGTGTGCATTGATTATTTATACCCTTACATAAAACCCCAGCCTCTCTGAGCAGCACACCAGCCTTGATAAACTGTGTATGTTAAATCACAATCTCCAAATATGTGGACAGAATCTCCAGGCGAATATTGTAGGTTTTTTTAATATATATAGAGAGAGATAGATCCACTCTTTGGTAGTGACTTGTTTGGTTCAAGAGCATCTCTAAATCACACTATACATATAAATAATAAATAAGGGAGGCTCATATCCTTAATATTATTCTCATGTCTTATTAAACTAATATTTCAAAAAAACTTTTATTTTTCCTTTAGTTGCAGGTCACCACTAAAGTTTAAAAAAAAAAAATTACAATCCAGCTCTGATGCTTCACAGGAAGAATGCAAGAGTCCCTGGTAAAGCACAGGCATGAATGATTATTCTAATTGCCTGGAGATGCCTTCTGAGAGACGGAATAATTAAGCGGTGAGATGATTGAGACCTTCGGCACCTTTGTCTGTGTTCCCCCTCAGGCCCCCCCCGGGCACGGGAAAGAAAAGGACCATTTTCTGGGAGCATGTTTTACTTTTCACTTCATCACCACGAACATTTTATTTGATTTCTTGCCATGAAGATCTTTCACTGCGTCTGGGCGATGTCTGATGGCCCTTTGTGCTGAGCCTTCCTTCCGGAGAGGGAAGCAGCGCCACGGACGGGGCTGAGGGATGTGGGCACAGCCGGGATGAGGGACGGGCAGGTGGGCGGTGTGTGAGCACCCCGGGAAAGCCAGGCTGACACACAGCCTGTGCACGCCTGTGCATCCCGGTGTGTGCCCAGGCTGCCCAGTGCACGGGTCCCCACATGCACTGGTGTGTGCCCTCACACCGCAGATGAGCTGGCAGTGCCACCAGGAGATGGCAAATCTCCAGACCGTGGCTTTCAAAGACCTCCAAGGGCCCGCTGTGTGCGGTGGCACCGCGGGGCTGTGGCTGTGCCGGGAGAGGTGCTGGGGAGCCTGTGGCCACCGGGGCCACCGGGCAGCATGTGCCAGGAGCAGGAGGGGAAACACCTGCAGGGCTCGGCAGTGATGTTTGCTCGGGAGGGGATGCGGGAGGATGCCCGCAGGGAGGGCCGCGGCGCCGCCAGTCAGAGCGGGAGTAAACACCATGCATCAAAATTTACCGGGAATTAACTTCCCCAACATCTGCCGGGGCAGGGGATGGGCTGGCGGTGACAGTGACTGGGGGGGCCCTGCTTCCCGGCAGCGAGGATGCCTCAGTTCTCCCTCTGTGGCACCTGGCGACCCTCTGGCACATCCCACCTCATGGAGCTGCCACTGATGGAGGTGACAGGCGCTGGTGACACCTCGGGGTGTCCCTGCTCTGCCCCCAAGGGAACTGGCACTGGCAGAGGGGGCTGGGACCCACGGCCCCGCTGGCTGGGGGGGCTCCTGGCTGGGCCCGTCTGCCGGGAAATGCCAGGTGGGCAGGAGCAAGATGTTTTGTAGGAACAGGATGTTTTGTTGCCTTTGACAAAAATTTGTTTTGAAAGAAACTGGGGGATGTGTGGGGAAGTTTCTCTGATAAGGTCAAAACATTCAGCTTCAACCTTTTCAGAGGAAAACATTTCAATTTTCCACTTCAGACTGATGTTTCATTTCAATTTTGTACTAAAAATGTAAATAAAATCAAAAGTTGAAATCAAGTGTTTAAATTTTCCTGAAGCGAGTCGTTCTGTTAATCTGAAATTAGGCTTTTTATACAGTTTTGGTCCACGGAAGGTTCTGGAATGGTGTCTCCTCCTCCCGTTCAGGAACCAGCTTCTCTTCCAGCCCAGCTCGAGCTGCTCTCTGGGCTGGCAAGGTCTGGCTTTCCCTTTTGCAGTGGGTCATTTCCTGCTGAAAGGGTCTCCTCCTGCCCCGGGGGCTGCTGTGCTTGCTGCGATGTAAGCAACAAAATTTATAATAACCCACCATAATATCAGGGAGGGAGGAGCGAGCCCCGGGGAGCGCTGGGCTTGTGGCAGTGGCACAGGTGGGAGCTCCCAGAAGAGCTGGATGCAAACCTGATCCGTGTCCTGTGCCCCGTGCCCCGTGCCCTGCTGCCTGCAGCTGCCCAGGGTGGTGGCACCGCAGTGCCCGCAGCCACCTTTAGAGCCAGGTTTGCTACTGCCACCCCTGCCTCCATTGCTCACCACCCCTACGATTAAAAATCTCTATCCATTACAGAGCCTTCAAAACTCTCCATTACGTCTAAAAAGTTTCTCTACTGAGCAGGCAGAGCGGATTCTGTGTTCCCAGGATGAAAACCATTAACCCCGTCAGTGCTGCTGTGCTGCTGCTGCACCGTGGCTGCCGTGCCCGGCCAGCTCAGCTCCTCCGTGCCCCACCAGGTGCCATGGTCCCACCTTCACTGCGAAACACTGCTGCTGGGATGGAGCAGCATCCTGCAGGTTGACAAGCAGAAGGAGCCGGGGGACATTGCTCAGGTGCCTCTGACAGAGATCCTCTCCCAAGCCAAAGCCCCTGGTGAGCACACGGAGCAGACGGATGTGGCCACCTCTGTGGGGCCAGTGGCCGAGGTGCCAAGCGTTCGGGTGCTGTGCCAACTCAGAACCACACAGTGTCTGATCCGTAGTGGAGCTGTGGCCAGGGCACGGGAACTGGCAGCATCAGGCCCCACGGCCCATGGATTGGAGGAGAAAAGGCTCAGCACAGAGGAGCTGGAAAAGTCCAGTGGCAGGTCCTGCCTGGTTGGGGTCGGGATCACCACTGCCCTGTGTGCTGCCCGGGCACGGAGTAGGGACCCCAGGGCTCAGGGTGCTGCGGGGCCACCCCAGCAGCCGGGGATGGGCTTGTTGGGCACTGTGGGCAGGGGTGGCCGGAGGCTGGAGGCACCTCATGGTGCAGGGCAGGAAGGTGAGACAGAGCCGGGATGAGCCCTGGGCAGTGCCAACCCCCAGGGCTTGGCTGGTGGGCTCAAACTGCAACATCAGCAGTTTGCATGTGAGAGAGGTCTCTGAATTCTGTGCTGGGTACAACAGCTGCTTCCCTGGCTGGGATCAACACGGGTGCAGGAGTCACCTCTCTGGGTCTTCTGTGAGGTTTCACCCCCATGAATCTCAGCAGAGGTGCGCGGGGAGCCGGGGGCTCCGGTGGGCTCCGGCCACTGCCCTGCTCATACCCCGGTGCCCACCCCGCTCTGGCACAGCCCCCAGCCCCCGGGTCGCTGCTGGCTCGGGCAGGATGGGACCCGCACGCTTGGTGCCACACTGGCTGTGGGTGCCAGGCTCCCCGTGTCGTCCCCTCCCCAGCCCGGCGCGGCTGTCGGCGCAGTGACATGAGAACAATACTTTATGTAAATAACTTCCAAGCAGAGTTACTCATTATTAATGCAGACAGTTCTGAAGGCAAAAGCAAACAGCATTTGGCAGCAAGAACTTTTAATGAGAATGTCATTAAGGAATTCAGGCTGCGAACCACGGAGTGATTCCTGGTGCACCCGCCTGACTTCTCTGCCTTCCCGTTCCTTTCCTGTCCACTAAACATAAAAATGTCATTTGTTTTTACAACCCCAGAATCCAGGCTTTCTCTCTCTCCTTTTATTAACCAATTTATTAGCGGGACAAGAGCAGCCAGCTGGAGTTGGAGGGCAGTGCCCTGTGAACCCTTTTTTTGCAATCGCCCTAATTATTTATTGCTATCAGACACCAGTGTTTCTATAAATTAAACCTTCTCTTCCCAAAGCTGCCCCGTGGGTTTAAATCAATACCGTGCATCTCACATCATACACGATTATTAATAAGCAATGGTTTGAGATCATTCTGCATAACATTGCTCCTCAGCCTGGTGTGTGCTAAAACGGCGGGGGGGGGAGCAGAGCAAGCCCTGCCGTGGGGGGACGGGGGGACCTGCCGTGGCCCCAGGAACCAGAGCACCCCAAAACCAGGGCAAAACCTGGCACTTGGAATGGCCAGAAAACAGAGTTTCTGGTTTACGGAACACACTGGAACTTCAAAGTGCATTTTCCTCTTGAATTGTAACCAAACTTAAAAATCCACTGCAGAATAGGGGGAAAAATATCCCAGACCTTAATTTGGAGGCATCTGAGCTGTTGTCTTGATAATAGCAAATTTTCATTCTGTATGAAAATACAGTATCAGAAACAACATGCTATATATTATAGTGCTAAATATTTAATATTATATGCAATTTTAAGCAAAGGTAATTTTAGTAATAACAGTAAATGCATTTATTTTTAATATTTTACCTTATCAAATCAAAATTTTCAACCAAATATAAAAAGGAAAAAAAAAAAGTTTAATCTTTCTCCCATCAAAGGTGTCATCAAAACTGACATCCCCACCAGTGTTTCCATTTCAATGAACATGCTTTCCTTGATGGAAAACTGCTCTTCTTAAGAAAAAAAAGGGAAAAAGCCAAGTGTTGGTGCCCCCTGGTCACTGCCTGGCTGCCAGCTGGGGGACACTGGGAGGGCACTGCTCCTTCCAGGGAGGTCCTGGTGACCCAGCCGGGGTCTGGCTGGCACACACTGGCATTAACCAGAACTTCTGGGCTGTTGTTTGCACAGAATTTGTGATTCATACTTGCAGGGACAGGGAACACGGGTGGGCAGAACTCAGGGGGATGGGGTGGCCAGTGCGGAGCTGGGGGGGCTCCCCTGCAAGGGCTGCCCTTGCCTTTGCCTTTGCCTTTGCCTCCCCTCTGCCCACCTGGGTGGTTACAGAGAAAGATCCACACACAAAGTATGTGAACCCATCACGCAGATGAGCTCTAGAAAATGAAAGATCCTGGAAGGTGTCTGCTCCTGTGTTGCCAGGTTAAAGATCTGCAGCGCTGCAGGACGTGTCACCACCCAGGTTTTTCTGCGGGTCTCATGAAGAAACACCCCATTTGCTCCAAAAATCATGGAGCCTGGAAGCAGGCAGCGGTGCAGCTTGCCCCCTTCCCTGTGGGAAATGAGCGTGGGGCATCGGGTGGATTTTCCTGGGGAGCAGCCACAATTTTTGAAAGAAATTTGTCTTGTCCATCAAGATACCTTTTTAGCCGGGTTTCTCTGGCTGCAGGTTTTATTTATTGATGTTTTAACGGAGATCGGCGTCTTCTCAGCTGAGACACTGATTTACCGCTC
>VXBW01002437.1:527164-529246 GCA_013400375.1 Thinocorus orbignyianus | reverse complement strand
GTACGGGGACGCGGGGGGATGCGGGACACGGGGGGCCACGGGGAGATGGGACGCGAGGGGACACGGAGGGACGCAGGGACACGGGGGACGCAGGGACACGGGGCATACGGGGACACCGAGGGACGCGGGACACGGGGTGAGCATCGGTGGCATCGCAGCGCGTGTGTCACCCGGGACAGGCCACGCGTGTGACACCGCCCACGGCCGTGCCACAGGGCAGCGATGCCTTGTTTTCCTCCTTTTTCCCCATCTCCTGCCCTCCCGCTCCTCCTCCTCTCCCTTCTCTCGCTGTTCTTCCCTTCCCTCGCTTTCTTTCCTTTCCTCAGTCGAGATTAATTAGTGGGTCATTTCTTCCAGGGAGCTGGAGGCTCTGCCCAGCTACTGCTTGGGCTGCTGCCAGGGTTTCATTGTGGCCGCGCTGCAAATCCCATCTGTGGCAGGCTGGGAAAGAAGGGAAAAGCACCGGTTTGAAACACTTGGAGATTTTGCCCCTGAAGCAAATTGCACGGGCTGTTCAAGGACATCTTCAGGAGTCACAAATATTAGCATAAATACTACATGCAAATAGAAAAGGAGCTCACACAGCCCTGCTGCAGGAGTTGTTCTCTCCGGCACAATGCGTGCCACGATCACTGCCTGGGAACAGCCCTGCATTCAGAGAGCAGTCGAAAAAAACAACTTTTTCTTGTTAAAAATAATTATATCTTGTCAAGTGCGGTGGCATCTGCAAAATATCTGTTAATCTAAATTATATGATACTTAAAGAGCAGAGCTGGAAGCTGTGCTGATGGGAATTTTTATTCTCACACTTTTAGAAATGGAATTAACATGTTTGTACCGTCTGTGCTCCACTCACTGAGGAGCTGGAGGAGCTGCAGGACCAGCCTGTCCTGGGGGCTGGTTCCAGCCCCTTCCCTGTGTGACCCCCCACCCCAGGTCAAAGCATCCCCTGAGAAAAGCCCAGCTGTGGGGGTCCCGGCTGTGGGGGTGGGGGTCCCGGCGGTGGGTGCAGCTGGGACAGAATGCCCCCGGGATGGGCCCGGGGCTGCGTGTGGGAGCAGCAGCGGGGGCTGCAGGGAGGGACCCAGCCCTCCAACCCCACAGCGCCTCTGGGCCCGGGGCCCTCCCCAGGCTGGTAGGGCTGGATTCATTCATCCCTGGTGGGCTCAGGAGTTTAAATACAAACCTGTGGATTTTTGCAGACCCAGTGAGCGTGGGCAATGGCAAAATGTGCTCAGCCTCCTCTCTGCTCTACAGCAAAAGCTGTTCCCTGCCCCAGACCTCTGGGGCACTGCCTGTGCATCTGCTGGTGAGTGTACAAATATCAAGGAGGGCTCCAGACATGGGAAGAATCCTTGGGGGAGCCCCAGCTCTCTGCCCTTCTGCTTCTGCAGACTGGGGAGGGCTGCTGTACATGCAAAGTCGGGGTGCTGGGGACACAAAGGCTCCAGAGATAGCAGGAATGGATGAAAATACCTGGTGCTACATCATGATGAGCCTGTGCACGTGTGCCAGGGAAGCAGAAGCTGGGAAGGACCAGAGAGAGGTACGTTGCACCGAGCAGATTACAGACACAAAGCCGCCCGAGCTGCCGGCAGCCGCTGGCACCAAGAACTGCCAAGAGCCAGCGCCGCTGCCCTGGGCTGCAGCTGATACCGGCCACACGTCCCGGGCTGCCTCTGCGGCAGCACAACGAGCCCTGGCACGGCCACCGGCCTCCTGGCACCTCCTCTCTCCAGCTCTATCTGCACTGGCACATCTGTGCTGCCGCCGCTGCGTGCCAGCCGGGGAGAGAGCCAGCCCTGCCGCCCAGCAGCATCCACAGACGCCGTCCTCCCGGCGCCTGCCACGCACGACATGCTGCTCAGCACCTGGGGCCAGGAGCTTTTCCCGGGCTGGGAGGACGGGAGAGCTTCGGAGGCATGCTCTGCCCACGTGTGCCCCATGCCCACGTGCACGGGGACACTGGGCCACGGCGCCCGCCTGGGCTGAGGTCAGGGGCAGGAGTGGGCAGGGGGAGTGGGGCTTTGGCTCCAGCACGCTGCTCATTATCAAAACCTGTGAGACATTTGTTAGCTCGTT
>VXBW01002437.1:514664-524664 GCA_013400375.1 Thinocorus orbignyianus | reverse complement strand
GCCCCAGCCCTGCCCCGGGGCCAGTCCGATCCCCCCAGGAGGGTCCAGCAGGGCCATTCCCACGGTAGTCCCATCACCGTGTCTGTACGTCCAGGTGTCCCCCCATCCTGCTGGGTTTCTGCTGACCCCCATCCCACCCCAGAAGGCACGAGGGAC
The DNA here is from genome assembly GCA_013400375.1 of Thinocorus orbignyianus. Lineage (NCBI taxonomy): Eukaryota > Metazoa > Chordata > Aves > Ciconiiformes > Thinocoridae > Thinocorus > Thinocorus orbignyianus. The sequence continues at coordinate 524,508 of VXBW01002437.1, read as the reverse complement.
CACCCGAAACCCACTCACTCTTCCATGTTAAACCAAAACATAGGGATTTTTTCTTCCACATTGCTGTTATTTTTAACATTTTGAAAAATCCTGTTTGTGGTTTGTTGTTTTTTGGGTTTTGGGTATTTTTGTGGGTTTTTTTTTTTAAATCTACCACTGGGGATAGAGCCTGCCCGGAAAAAAATGGGAGTGCAGCCACTGTTAAGGCATGAAAAGCAGCGACTGGACCGTTATCTAACACTGTTGTAAGGTTACTATTTATCTAGAGCAACTGAAGTTGGCACTCACATCTGGCGCCTGGTACTTAGTGCAATTATTTATGATTTCCACCAAGATTTAAAAGCTCATCGCCGGCCTTGTAATGCAGTAACTGATTGCACTGCTAATGTAATTAAGAAAAGATTATGATGTCCACGTGGCACACCAGATGGTGGCATTCATAGCAATCGGCACACACAACTGGCAGACAACTGCACAAGGGCAGCGAGGCACAGGCAGCTGGAGCGCTCCGCTCGGCGCCCTCCCGCTTGCAGGAGAGGGAAGTTTTCACTCCTGGACCCTTGCGTGACATTCCTCCACACGGGCTGTCCCCTTCACACCCTGCGGGGGGTTTGCGGGGGTGAAGGGGGCAGCCCATGTGCAAGGAGGACCTTCTTGGTGGGTCCATCCATCCTTTGGGAACACGTGGCCCGCCCAGGAAACCCTTTAGTAGGAGCAACCCCCAGTTTGCTGCTTGCCATCGTCCCATCAAAGCCATCTCCTGGGGGATGGTGACTCTCAGCTCCCACCATGATGTCAGCGGGAAAAGGACATGGATGGCACCACGATGCTACCGCCTGGCCATTAGGGCTACAAAGATGAGGGGCCTGGAGCATCCCTCTGATGAGGAAAGGCTGAGGGACTTGGGTCTTTTTAGTTTGGAGAAGGGAAGGCTGAGGGGGATCTGATCAACATCTAGAAATACTGCAAGGGTGGGTGTCAGGAGGATGGGGCCAGGCTTTTTTCAGTGGCGTCCAGGGACAGGACAAGAGGGAATGGGCACAAACTTGAACATCAGAAGTTCCATCTCAATGTGAAGAGGAACTTCTTGCCTTTGAGGGTGGCAGAGCCCTGGCAGAGACTGCCCAGAGAGGTGGTGGAGTCTCTGTCTCTGGAGACATTCAAACCCACCTGGACACGTTCCTGTGGGACCTGCTCTGGGTGGTCCTGCTCTGGCAGGGGGTTGGGCTGGAGCCCCCAGGGAAAACCCTGCCATCCCACACACTGCAGACCCCATGTGGGGAGAGCAGGAGGCGGCTGCAGGTGTCCTTGGGGAAGCTGGTTCAGAGCACGGGCAGAGGACAGGGTCCGGGTGGCCTTTCGGAGAACTTCCCCCACATCTTCCTGGGACAGAGACTGAATTTAGCCCTGCAAAAGCACCGTTCTGCTGTGCTGCTCCAAAGGCTCCCCTGGCCCGGCCCCCTGCCCTTGCCTGCTCCGGAATTTCGCATTCCCCAGGAGCGGGAGAGGCTGGTCCCTGACATTGCAGGATCCATTATTCAGGATTAATGCCCGTTTGCTTGTTGCACCTTCTGTTGCAGAAATAATGCTGCAGCTTTGACTTGCTTCCAGCAGGGCGGTGGGGAAAGCAGAGTTAATACCGTGTCGGGGAGAGGAGCGGTTTTTCTCGGCAGCAGTAATGTATGCACGGAGCTCGTGTCACCCAAAGCCCATCCAATATCCCGCGTCGCCTTCCTTGCTGTTGCCTGAGAATTTAATAAAGTGGCAGTGACTCACTGGCTCTCGGTGGCGGGGCTGACATAAGTAAATACGCAGGCTGTACCCTAGCTGGAGATTTGATACCATCTGTATTTACAACATGAATATTTCAGCAAATTTGACATTTCAGAGACTTCTGTCTTCCAGGTTTAGTGAGGACAAGTGTCTGGGTCAGGAGTGCCGCAGGTTCCCAGGCAGCATCCTGTCAGCAATCCAGGCTACCAGTGCTAAGCAGCAGTAGCGGCGCCGCAGGGTTTGTTGGCTCATTGAGCCGACACCGCTCGGAAGCAACATAAAACCAGTTTTTGATCTCTTGCTGCTGGCCTCTGCCTGAAAAGCATAAAGCAGGAGGCAACCCTGTGGCAGCTATTCCGCTAATGTCACCGCAATGTGGATGCTGTTTTACTGTCACTTTTAAGATGGAAACAGCGACACACGGGGCAGGGTGGGATGAGGAGTTTCTCAGCCCGTTCTCCTGCTGCCCAGGCAGTGAGCTGCTGCTGGGGAGGGATGGGGTGGCCTGTTGGGCACTGGGATGTGCTACACGGCCACATACCCCCATAAACCCTGGGGAGCCCATGCTGGGGCAGTCCCCGCCCTGGTACAAGCGTGGGGGTACAGGGGTGCAGCCCCCTGAGCTCCCTGCCCTCAGTCCTGCTGAGAACAGGCACTGGTCATCACACCTGTGGGAGGTAGGAGCACTTCCCTGGGGAGCTCTGCCCAGAGCAGGGGGCACTAATTGCTCTGATGGCCCTGACCAGCCACACCTGGGACCCCACTGCCCTGCCCATGGGCTCGGGAGCCTATTTAAGCTCAGCTCTGGACAATCAGCCTCCCCTGAGCTGGGACCCTGGCCGTGGCCAGCCCTGGTTGCCTTGCTCAGGTGCTGGGAAGGATGCTGTCCCTGCCCAGCACAGCCCCAGCACCTCTGCATGTCCTTACCCAAACACTTGTGGGGCTCTGCTGCTGTCCCCAGGGCAGAGGGACCTTCTCCCACCTGGGCACGCCCTGGCAAGGTGCTTGTTGGTGCCTGTTGTGGGCACCCAGGATGGCACAGCACTGAGGCGCCCCGTTCCCTCCTCCCTGGAGGGCAGGGTGGCACCAGCAGAAGAGATGGAACAGGCAAGAAATTAAGTAGGAGAGAAGTTACTGCAATAAATCCCATAATTGCCCAAGAATCAGAGGGAGCAGAGTGTCTGCCGACGAGATTTTTGATAGAAAAGGAAGAAAGTGTGAAGAAAATGTAGAAAGAAGAAACTCTGTGAATGTGCTTTCCTGTTAAACTCAGGTAAAGGATTTTTTTTCTCTTATAAAACACTGTTCTTAAAATATTTACATTGTAAAAACGCACCACTTTCCATATGAAAGCTGTGCTTGGCACAAGCATCCTCTGGCTAGAAAGGAGCTGAAGAGCCCTTCTCTTTCTGATGTCAGCTCATTATCGCACTGTTGAGGCGTGTTACACCCCCAAAGGGAAGGGTCTCCTCTGTTGCACCCCCCGGCTGGCAGGGGGCTGAGGATTCCAGCAGCAGGGGAGTGGTGCTGCCTCAGGAGTGTCTGTGCTTTGAGGGGAGCGCAGGCCGGTAACTGTGCAACAAAAACCTTAAAACTTACGTAGGAGTAAACTCAAAGCTGGAAGGAAAATAAGACGGGATGTCAAATTATGTATTCAAAGAGTGGCTTCTCATTAGCGATGCTGGGTGATCTGTAGCTTCTCCCATCACACCATCCCCATCCTCTTGTACTTCTGGAGATGCAGAATTCTTTCTGAGGGAACCGGCTGCTGTGCTTCATTTTGGTTTTTATCTCCCTCCTTGTAGGAATTGTTAAGTGTTTTGCTAAAGGGATCCTACAGATGTGCTGTTTCAGGTATCGGTAAAGCTGGGAGGGCGTTAAAGCCCCTTCCCTGCTGCTGGCATTGCCTGTGCTCACACCGCGGTGGGGCTTGGGGCTGCCCAGCAGAGCGGGGGCTCCTGCTCCAGCTGCAGCCACAGGGGTGAGAGTTTTCCATGGAGACCCCATTTCTGAGCTCATGCCCCCGATTTCTGGGCCTGAGCCTCAGCTGTGAAATCTGTCTGGCCAGATCCTGCCCTCAGCTGAGGGTGCTGTGATGCCCTTGGGGGGTGACCTTGTGTTTGGGGACAGCCGGGGGGGCTTTCGCTGCTCCCGCTGGCTCTTCATTAAGGATATTTGGATTGCAATTTTTCTGATCTCCCAGCGATACTGTAATTGTCCAGTTACGACCGACTTTGGCATCGTTATCCACGCTGAGTCCTGTCAGACGGATGAGAGGCTCGCTGGGGTGCTAATATGCACAAGCTGCAGTAGCCAAGAAGCCGAGCAGGAGTGTCTGATGCTGCCAGCTGGCCTGGGGATTGCGGTGGGGGCAGCCCATGTGCTCCTGCAGGAGGGGATGGGGCCCTCAGCATCACCCGGGGCTGCTGCTCTCCTGTGGGGCAGGGAGGGTGGCGTGGGGCAGGAACGGGGGTATTAATTCTCCAGCTGGGGCAGTTTAACTGGTATGTTAATGATTTATTTCCATTTAAGAGGAAGGGTGCTGGTGTGCTGGCTGTGGCCCTGCTTTGGGGTGTTTGAAGACCAGAGCTGTGGTTTCAGGGTCCTGCACTGGCTGAATGGAGAAGGGGCTGCACCGAGGGGAAACCCTGCAGAGGCAGCTGGACCGTGACTGCTCCCCAGCGCTTGCCAAATGGTCACCCATTAACTCCAGCCAGGGCATTCCTTCCTGCAAGCCCTGGTGATGGGAACACTGCTAGCTGCCAGCCAGCTCCTGGGACAGCAGCCTGCAGCCCCCGCAGCCACCCTGCCCGGATTTCCCGCAGGTATCCACAGGGAAGGCTGTAGCGGGGGCTGAGTGGGGTCTGCACTGTCTGGCTCCTGCTGCCCCCCGGCAGGGGTGGGGGTCAGGGGCCTGGGGCAGTGCCCACCCTGAGTGGGGAAGCAAGGCGAGTGGAAGCGTTTCATCAGAGGAGATCTGCAAAGAAAACATTATTTCCCCAAATGTGTTCATCATTCAAAATTATTCAAGCAAAGGTTTCCATCTCGCTGTGGCTATTACTCATAATCTGAGGAGCTGGATGTGTGGCTCTCCTTGCTAATTAAGCCGCATGGCACCATTTAATGGCAGGAGGCTGGGATCTGGACTCGGGTGCAGCTCGGAGGCCCCTCGGCCAGGACCTGCCCTGTTTGCTGCAGAGACACCCTGGGGCTGAGGCACAGAGAGAGGGCAGAAGATCCTCCATGCGGGAGTTCAGAGCGATCTTCTACAAAGGTTATTTTGGTAACTTCCCAGGCATTGCTCACTTGTGTCCCGGGAGTATGAAGCTCCAGGTAGTAAGTACACTTTTTTTCCAAAACCCAATATTTTCCGAAGCACGTGTGGTGGGAATGGAGGAAGTCAGCTGCTGGCCAGAGCTGGGAATGTGCTCACAGGCACCAAAGGACACTGACCTGCACGCGTGGGTACGTGCCTCCCCTGCCCCACAGCGATGGTGTTTTGGGGTGTTCAGTAATCCCCACCCAGGGAGACCTGGGGTCCTGGGGAGACCCAGGACCCTGCTTGCCTCTGCCCACCAGGCTCTGAGCACAGCCAGTGGTGAGGGTTGTCCGAGTGTGTCGAGCCCTGTGGCTGTGCCCCACCTGCCCTCCTGCCGACCGGGTGGCCCCACGGCTCCTGTCGGGGCTGTCTGTTCCCCGGGGGCTGCTGTTGAGGCACTGACCCCATGGCCCTTTCTCTAATTCAGGGGCTAGGTAAGCACGTGCTTGAGTCTGAACTGAAGACTGGCTTCAGTGCTTTGCTGACCTGGGGCTAAGTGAGGAGCTGATAACACTAAACATAGCACGTTCCTTCTGTGTGCAGGCTCCCGAGGACCTGCTGCCACTCCTCAGGACATGGGAACAGCTGCTGTGGGAGAGGAGTGAGCCCCCCGTTCTGCTGGGGTCACCCACCATCCAGGGCTGAGGTGCTGCTTCTGCCCTGGGACACCATGTCTGCCAGGTAGGACAGAAGGATCAGAAAGATGGATGAGGACTCATCACCTGGTGAGCAGGGCGGCTCATTCTCCCCGCTGATGTTCTGGCTGGATCATCCTTCCCTGGCTGGGGTCTGACCCAGTGTGGCCCACTCCTGGTGGGAGGGACCCAGCTCAGGCTCCCCCCTGGCACCCACACACTGCTCCTTGTCCCTGGGGTGGACCCCAGTGCCACCATCACCTACAGTGGTGGGAGGTGGATGGGGACTGGCGGCACCCACCTTCACGGGGGCCTCAGGGTGAGGTTTGGCACTGTCGGGAAATTTATGAACAATTCATAAATGTGTTTTACAGACAGCTGTTAGTGTGTGCTGAGCAATACTCGTTCTGTCAAGGAAAACTAGTTACAGGGTTATAGCCAGGGCACTTAAATATTATGATCCATAATATATAAATAGTGGGCTGAGTGCTGCTGCTCCGTGCTGAGAGAGCCCCCTGTGCTGGGGTCCTGCACCGGGGAAGGTGTCTGTGAGCCACGGGCTGCACAGACACTCAGCACTTCTGAAAATCCCTTTCCAGCCCATCCCAAGGTCACGCAGCAACTTGCTGTCGGAGCTGCTGGAGGCTGGTGGTGGGGAGAGGCTGTGGGGTGGGCAGCGGCGGTGGGAGCTGTGCCACCAGCCCTGGGGACAGCAGCCCGGCTGGGAGGTGAGGTGGCCACGGGCAGTGAGGAGCTCAGCGTGGGCTGCCAGCGGTGACGTGCACCGAACGGCATCACACAGCAGCCCGAAATGAGGGCTGAACTAGTAAAATAGTGAGTGATTTTCCCCGCAGGAAATATCTCACAGCCTTGTTGAACAAGAACAAAAGATTAAACTCAAAGTAAAATGAAATGCAAAAATGCTGTGAAACCTGGTGGGTGGTCTGGGGGTTTCTGACTACAGCAAGCTCCCAAAATATCCCTGCCTCTCAGGATCACGTTGCTTCCCGAAATGCTTTGGGATCTCTTTATTAAAAAGCAGCCCCCCACGCACCCCAGGAGAAATCAGGTGCCTGGTTCCCAGGTCTTTAAAAAGCTTCTGAGTGGCTCCTTGGCTTTAGTTCAGAACTTGCCACTTGTAGAAGCGGGGTTTATCTGCACTGCTGGTGATGGCCCTGGGCAGGGCCGTGTCCCCGTCTCTGGACAGTGCTGGGGGCAGGAGGGAGGTTCAGGAGCTCCCTGGGATCTGGCAACCCCTGCCGGGGTATGGCTCAGGGATGTGTGGGATCCTTCACAGTTTGTTGTAGTGCTTCACCCTGCAAACTGGGATCTCTTTTCACAGTGAAAGCTGGCCAGTGCTTCCCAGGAGTTTCTGCTCATCCTTTAGAGCAAGGGAGGGTGAAGCAGTGCTGGGCCAGCAGCGCTGCGTGTCCCCATCCTGGTGCAGGCACCACGGGCACCGCTCACCGCCCAGCCAGGGCACACGTTCATGGGATGGCGCTGCGGAGGGGGCACGTGTTGGTGCTGGTGCCTTCAAGGCTGAGTGAGCCCAGTTTGTTCAGCTGTGGCACCACAGCCAGCACGGACTGACATTCCTCCTGCTCAGCCTCCTGAAAACAGGACACTGGTATGAACTGGGCAGCATGTACGTGACTGAGGAACTCATGAGAAAAGACATGCTCTGAATAAACAGAAGTAAACAAATGCATTTTGAAAAAGATTTATGTAAAATATTCGGAGGAGAACATTAGACTTGCAAATACTTATGCTTTTGAGTAACTTTACACTGGTAGATTAACCCGCTCCAGTCTAGTTATTCACGTGCCTGATACCGAGTGCCTGAGTGCTGGCTGATCTGCAGCCTGGGCTCGTGCTCTGCAGAGAGAACAGCGCTGCCCTGCCCCAAACCCTGCTGGGCTTCACGGGTCCGTGCACCCGAGCCCACCAGGGTCTGTGCAGCCCCCCCAGTGGTGCCCGCTCCCCGTGCTGGCACCAGACGGCTCAGCCGAGCTGGGAAGTGATGGTCCCTTTGGACAAACGTAATTGCTGATCACACCACAGGCACGTTGGGATATATTTTTGTGGTGTATCTCAGAATATTTCGTGGATACTAAGCAGCAATTAGAGTCTTCCTTTGGAATCAATTCATTTCCTACCGCTGTGGTAGTAGGGAGGATCTTATTGAAACTCTAGGATTTTTAATATTATTACACTAAAGACTCTCTCAGTATCAGCATCTCCGTGGGGGAGCATTAGCACACTGTAATGTGTAACAACTTCTCCAGTTCAGGAAATCTTGTTGTATTTGTAATAGGGCATTTGGGGCATATATTATGTATGGGACATATATTTCTCATTTCCACCAGGCATCATCTTTCCTTCTCTCTAAATTACTCTCCAAATCAAAAAAATGCATTGTATTCCTTATCACTCAAAAAATATATATATATAATTTTTTTTTTTAATCTTTGGACCCAGAAGCTGCTCCAGCCTTCAGGGCTGTATATGGCAGAAGCCAGAACTTTGGTTGAACAGGGCCACAGAATACCCAGTTCTTGCCACAGCTCAGCCAACACTGGTCTAACGTGCTTTACTGGAGAGAAGCACCAGGCAGACGGGAGGGAGGTTTGCTCCAGGTCAGGGGTGTGCCCAGGGGCAAGTGGGATGCCAGGATTCTGCTGTTGCTCAGTTCAGCCTGGCTAGGGGGATGTACGTGGGCAGAGTCTGAACCACATGGAAGAAGCAAGCGGTTATCAGGTGGGAAAAGAACAGGCTGAACAGAGCTCCTCCAAAGGTGACCAAACCTGAGCAAAATGCAAATGGGAGAGGGGAAAAAAAACAGGACTATTTGGGAATTAGTGGTGTACTTAGAGGCAGGTATCAGACAAGGGATTGCCCTGGAAAAGAGGTGCACCATCCATTAAATATCAGATGGTGCCTGATTTTGTCAGGGCACAAGAGAGAAGCAGGAGGAAATCTGGGTGACATCATCTGAGTGAGATCTTTCTCCTCTTTTGAGCCACAGAGGCCACATTTCCAGCACAAAGGAAACTCTGGCTCCAGGCAGGCAGCATGTCATGGAAAATGTGGGAAAGCAGCTCTAGAAAGGACCCAGGAGACCATCCTGCCCAGTCCCTGCCCTGAGGGAATGACTGAGTAACATCTGATAAGCGCTTTCAGGAGGGCTTTCAACTTGACCAGTGATAAAAACTCTTGGAGCTGCCCTTCCCTGTCTTTGCTGTTGCAAAATTTGCCTCTGTACCTGTGTGGAACCTCCACTGCACTTCACACTCGCCCCTTCTAGTCTCAAAGGAGAGAAGAACAAGTCACTGCCCTCCTCTTTAATTCACCTACAAATTAACATGTTTTCCTCCCAAATTTTATTTCGTTCTTCACCTCAGGATTTTTAGTTTTTCTATAGATTAGCAGCTCCGGCTCCTTCAGTCTTGCACCAAAGGCCGTTGTTGTCAACCCTTTCACCAACACTGCTGCTCTCCAGAGTGTTGCTGAGGATCTCCCTTGAGGAAGGTGCTCAGAACCACACACAGGCCAGCTGCAGGATCAGTCCACGTGATTATGGCTACGGGCCATGCTTCCGCTCCAGGTTATGCTGTGATTTGCATCATCTGCCAGTTTAATAAATGTGTTCTCGATTTCATCACCGGTGTGTGAGAGCACTGAGCAGCACCAGGCCCCTGCAGGCTGTCGGGTGAGGATGTTGTCCTCTGTGCTGCTCAGGGCTCCTGGTTCCCCAACCAGCCTGGTGAGCGCCGACCTCTCTGGACAGCCTTGGCTTAGTTTCTCAGGCCGTGTTGAGGGAGAGCATCACCCACTGAAGTCAAGACAGCTCCCAAAGTCCCCTCAACCCCAGGGACTGTTTCCTCAAGAAGAAAAACCAGCTCGGTTTGACACCACTTGCTCTTTGTGAGCAGAGCCGCCTATTCCTTACACCTCCTCCAAACTACAACCATCCAGCTTCTTCCACCTGGCACGGCCCAGCTCCCAAGGGGCCGCGGCTCACACCGGGGCCGGGGGACGCAGCTGAGGAGCTTCCAGCCGAGCGGAGGTCGGTGGTCAGTCGTTTTCTCTAGGAAGGTCAATTTTCGGTGGCGGGGGG
>VXBW01002437.1:491022-514328 GCA_013400375.1 Thinocorus orbignyianus | reverse complement strand
CCGGAGCCCGGGCCGCGTTGGGGCTGCCTGTGGAGGGCTACAAAGGCGCCGTGTTCCGCATGGTGTTTGGCTGCCAGCGCTCCCCACCAGCCCCGGGGGTCTGCCTGTGCAGGGGAGGTACCCTGGGCCCTCTCCTGCAGCACAGCCTGGGGCTGAGCCACCCGTGTTTGCTGTGCTCACCTCACGCCTTACCAGGCTTGTGAGCTCGCACTGTGGTTTCTGGAGGGGGTCTCAGAGATTCCCCGAGCTCCAGGGTTCTCTGAGCTTTGTCTGAGCTGGGCCGTTGATGGCTTGGTTCGTGGGAACACGAGTGGAGCCCTCCAGCTGATGGGAGATGGGCTGGGCTTCGGCAGGTGTTCAGCTGGTGGGGCTGAATTGTGGGTTTCTCCATCTTGTGTTTTATTTCAACTGATTGAGAACATGCTCACGTACACCTCGGTGGAGCCTGCGCATCACGTAGCAGGCTGGCAGTGCTGGCCCTGTAATTTTAACCGAGACAGACTTACCTGCTAGTTTTCCTCACTGTGCTGGAACAAAGACTTAGTTTGGGTTTCTGGAGGTGTGAAGTAAAAGATTTCAGTCTTGTAGCTCCTGCTGCTCTGACAAAGTGAATTCAAGGCTCAGGGGTTCCTGTGGCCACCAGAGACTTGTTCACACACGTGCCAAGATAGAAATAACTGAACTGAATGTTATTCAGATTTTGCTGCCCTGGTGCAAGGCCATCTGTGTGTGGAAACCTATTTTGGTTTGAAACAGGACACTCTTGACAAATGTGTGCCCATAGTTAGAAGTGCTGTGGAGCAATACAGGTTCTCAGTTTTGCTCAGTCTGTGACTGAAAGTTCCTCTTTCCACCCAGTTTGGTCACAGCCAGTACAGATTTTGCAGCTGGTATGGGGCAGCTGTCCTGGAGATGGGACCCTGGGTGCAGGGGTGATTCCAGACATACCTTCATTTGGGGTGAAATGTGAAACTGAAATCCTGCCTGCTTGCGGTGGAGGCCTCCAGGGCCCTGACCCCACGTCCTGCCATGGTCTCCTGTTTTTCTGATTGAAACTATGTCCTATTCCATGAACAGAAATAGAAAACTGGCCGGATTTGCGTCCTGTTCCTGGACACGGTGGGAGGACCGGGCATGCGGAGGAGTCTGTCAGTTTAACTTGTGAGCAGCTCGTGCTGTGCCAGCAGTACCTGCTGCCTTTTCTAAATGGTGGAGCGATAACCCCAGCAAGGGTTTTAGCAGTGTGTCTGCTTTGGTTTGATGGGATTATTTCCCGCAGGGTGCGGGAACTCAGTGATGTAGTTGGTCATTTTTTCCGGTTTTGCCTTAGCTCATGCTTTTCTGCCAGTGGGAAGAGCAAGTCGGTGTCAAAGTGCAGGACTTGTAGTTGAAGGAAGAAACAATAAGACCATTCTTTCTCCAAGTCCTTGGCTGTTTAACTTCAGAACTTGACCTGCTTTCCTGGCAGCGTGATGCTTCTGTAGCAAATCCATGATCAGGCCTGATTTGATCCTGGACCCACCAGCTCTGGAACTTGCTTAACTTGTTGAAAAGGACCACCGAGAGGGGAAGAAATGCTTTACAAACTCACAACAATACATTCATCTCTGGAAACATATTCCTCTGCTATGTATGTGTCCCAGGCAGAGCCCAGCAGTGTGTGTGGTCAGTCACCTCACTGGAATACTTGAAACGGACAGTGAAGCCAGTAGGAAAGTATGCCTGGGATAAACGAATCAAAGCGGAGATGAGCCAGCGAGAGAATGGGTGAGAGCGAGCGGGAGGGACGTGAAGGCCAGTGGTGGGTGCTGGGAGAGGGGAGGTGTGTGGCTGCAGGACAGCTCTCAGCCCCCCGCTGCTGGCAGGATGTGGGTGACTTTCTCTGGTGGAGGCACATCCTCTCCCCGGGGTGCTGTGGAGCTTCTTCCTGCCCCAGGGCTCGCATCCGGCTTCCCTTCGCTGCCTGGGCGGGCGGGGGGCTGGATGTGACCCCGCTTGAGAGCGACCCCCTGGGAGCATGCTCCCAGCTAGTGGGAAAAATGTTCTTCTCGTTGCTTTGGGCTGCTCCCAGAATAACCCCACAGCAGGCCAGGCAGCTGGGGCACTTTGGCAGAGCTCGGCAAAGGCGGCTCGGTGCCGGACGGTGAAAGGCCGTCTCCTGGTCAGCTGGCTTGAGTTCTCGGCCACCGCGATGCTGGGCGGGTCTATAGGTCAGACTCGCGTTGTTTAAAGAGAGCTTCATTAAAATAACAAGCTGTCTAATAGCAGTATTTATAAAATCCTGCTCCTTCATTTAATCAGTTCTTTCAGTGTTTGTTTGGGGTTTTTTATTATTATTTTTAAGTTCAAAGGCACTATAGAAAAGAAACCAAACTTTGCAGATGCCCTGGGGCAGAAGGGCAAGGTGGCTGATGGTCTGTGTGAGTGCCCGGCCAGGGACTCCCCTCTGACCTGTGCAGAGTTCACAACAACATTTATCCTGGTGTGCAAACCGGCTGCTGCTGCTCCACATCTGTTCCAGATGCCTCCTTGATGCCACCTGCCCGGGGGGAAGCTGCCCTGAGCGGGGTCGTGGTGTGGCAGAGTCGTGGTGTGGCCGTGGCTGGGCCCGGTGACATTTCCCGGGCCGATGCTCCGCTGGCGGTGGGCAGAGGAGGATGAAGGAGCGCAGGGAGCTGTGTTCAGCCCTCGCCATGGTGTGCTGCTGCTGCCAGCCCCCGTACCAGTGCCGCACAGCATCTCACCCTGTGGTTTCCGTGGCGGAAAGCCCCGTTCTCCGTGCTTGGCTGCCGCCGCCATAGAGGGGCTTTGTGTGTGCCGGCACAGAGTGGGGATTGATGGCGTGTCCCCTCCCCCTGCCGCGCCGAGCAGAACCGCAGAGGGCTCTGACAAAGGCACCCTTCTTCTTCCTGCTGGGGCTGGGGTGCTGCCAGCGGGGGTCCCAGCCCGGCGGCACCACCCATGGGCAGGGGCAGCCCCTCCCTGCTGGTGGGCCCGGGTCTGTCCGGGTGTCCCTGCAGCAGGCCCCAGCATGGCGAGCTGCGGCCTGGGCCCTGTGTTAGCCCTGTCCCTGCCATCGTCGGTGCAGACGAGGAAGGAGAGGCAGGGGTGCCCACTGGAGGGGCTCTGAGGGGACACAGCTCCCCTGCCCTCCCCCTGAGGTGGGGTGTCAGAGCCATTCTGGCCACCCCACCATGGTGCTTCCTCAGGGCAGGTTTGGGGGAGGCCGGAGGTGCCAGGGAGCGGATCTGCCTCCCTTGGGTGCAGCCGTGCTGGGACCTGCTGTGTGGGGAGTATCCTGGCTCACCGGGGTTGCCATCCAAAACGGCCCCAGAGAAGCTTGTATCAGCTCTCATTATCTCCAGCTCCGCCCCATGTGTAATAGCAAGTCATCACATTATCGAGAGTAACTTGGAAAAGTTTCAGAAAACGTGCATCTCTATGAAGAACAGATAGTGGGTTCTTTGTTAAATTGACGTTCTGTTTGCTTGGTGTGTGCTTTGGGCAGTGGGTTCTGGGTTATTTGCAAGGTATCTGGAGGAGCTGGTGGAGCAGCACTGGCAGCGGTCGGGGTTTGTCCAGCCTGTGCCACTGCCACCAGCGTGGAGGTGGCAGGGTCCCCTGCTCCTCGCCCACCTCGGGGACAGGGACCCTGCCAGGAGGGGTCGAGCCCCTGCAGTCAGCAGGTGCTTCTGGTGGGACTGTGGAGGCTGTGTAGGGAGCAGAGCATCGCTCTGGGTGCCAGAGCAAGGTGCTCCCTGGGGTTTGGTCCATCAGCAGCAGTGTTTTTGCTGTCACTGGTCACTAGCTTGTTGGTTTGGACTCCTCAGGTAGCCTGGCTGTTCATTTGACATTGTTATTATTTACATAGGGCCCAGACTTGCTCTTTCTTATTGCCTGCAGCACGATGTTTGTTCTGACTGGGCATTGTGAAGTGTAAACCCAGGTCCCACTGGCACCAGCACTCACCTCTGCCTTTTCTAGAAGCAGTAAGTAACCAGCTGTCTACATGGCCTAGAAATGCTGGGGTTTAATTGCTCCGAGGAGGGAACTGAATTAGGTAGCTGTGGTTCACGGCTTGTCTGGCTGCGCAGCAGTGACGCTTGTTTACACAAAGCACTGCCCTTTTATCTCGGGGTGCGTGGGGGGCGGTTTCCTGGGGCATTCCTGCCTGAGAGCCAGGGAGGACTTGCCTTGACTGGCTGCCTCTGCAGGAGACCACATGCCGAGGCAGTGGCACCTTTCCCCATCCTCCTCCTCAGCGAGTTGTGTGAGCAGCTCTCTCGTTCTCTCCTCCTGCTTCCTGCAACAGCATCTCTCCGAGACTGGTTGGTCTTACCTGCTTCTACCCTCCTGTGCGTATCTCCCTCCCCTCAAGTACTCGGTGGTGTCTCCCTTCTCCTGGAGGATGCTCAGGCCTCTTCACGGCCCCTGTCTGCTTTGCATCAGACCATCCTGTGCTGCTTCCCCTGTGTCCCCCAGTGCCGAGGCTCCCGCAGGGGTGCGGTTCCGCAGACAGCGCCAGATACATCTGTGCTGCGACACCAAAACGGTCTGGGCCAGAGGGTGCGGGGGGGCTGACTCGTGGGGACCCCCCAGCGTGTCTGCCCTCCGCAGGGGATGGGCAGCCTCCCAGGGAGGGCATTGGGAGCAGATTTCTTGCTGCTTAAAACGGCAGAGCTGCCTCAGCCAGCCTGACTCAGCGATGAAATTTGCCTTTCCTTTGGGAGGAAAGGGAATGAGCTTGGGTTTTCCCATCGTTGCCAGCCGGTAACCAACCTATACTAAGTATCCTGGAAACATCAAAATTAATCTCAGAAGAAGCTGCTGGCCCAAATTCCAAACCTATCGGGCATTGCACAAGTGTACCCTCTTATCAAAAGCAAATGGAAGTGCAGAAGGTGTGTCTGGCCTAATCCTGTGTTTACCTTGGCGGTCTGTGGTGTGTCAGCCAGGCGCTGGGGCGTGCATGTGGGCTCTGGGTGCTCTGTCTGCTGCTGGCCCGTGCTGCCCAGCAGCCCTCTAATCCTGCTTCTTTCTTTCAGGATCAGTCCATAATGCCTGAAGTGCGAGACCTCTCAGATGCCTTGCCCGACGTGCCGATGGATCCCATCACAGGGGTTGGTGTGGTTGCGTCCCGGAACCGAGCACCCACAGGTTACGATGTAGTAAGTAGAGCTGTTTCAGCTGCCGGTGCTGATGCCTTGGTTCTGTGCTAATGAGGCTTTACTGCGCTGGGAACAACATCTCTTCCAGAGAGGCCTTGCCTTCAGATGTGTGCTTCAAGAAATCATTTGATATCCAGCTGCCCACCTCTCAGCCACAGCACTTAGCGCTTTCCCTCAGTGCAGGTTTGTGGGTACAATCGTGCTGCTTCATCTGTGCCACTCCAGAGGAGCGTAATTACCTGGAGGTGGGGTTTTCAGAAACAGCTGGCCACTGTGGCATGCAAATTTAATAATCCTAGTAACATTCATCCTGGAGGAGTCCTAAGTATTGCACAAATTATATCTCTGAATAAATGGATCCCGCATCAGCTGTTTAATCCCACATATCAGCTCTGCACAATGATGATGAGAAGCTCCAGAGTGGGAAGCAAAGAGTTTCGCATCCAGCTGGGGCTGCAAGGATGGTTTTGATGGACAGAATGTAAACCTCTAAACTAAGCTTTGGCAGGAGGCTGGGCAGCAGGAAAAGGCAGCTGGATACAGCAGAGAGGAGTATGTGAGTGGATAAAGGGAGGTCACTGTTTAACAGCTGCTTGTTCCTTGGGTTAGTTGCTGTGTAACCAACAGCGTGACTTTTTCTCCCCATAGATTAGTGTCCCAAGCAGTGAAATATCATAAAGTACTGACCTTGCAGAGCTCTGTATGGAAAGATTTGGCCTGTAGTCCATCTGCTCCCTTCTGTATCCCCCTCCCTCTGTGCTACACCTTGGGTTTCCAGTGGCACAGCTTGTGTGGTCAGGGGTGGAAACTGGTTGACCTGAGGCCTTGCTCACACCTTTTCAGCTGTAGATCACTGCGTACCCTGTGCGGTGTGAGAAGGGAGAAAATGGATCAGGCTGAACTGAGGACACGAGGAGGGGAGTTGTGAAAAGGCTCCTTAAAGACCTGGAAGGTTTTTGCATTTGCTGCATTTTTCTGTGTGCTGATTACCTGTGTGAGCCAGGCTGTGTAATTAGCTGCTTGCCCTGATAAAGGAGCCTGGGACAATGTGAGAGCTGTGATAACAGAATTGCATTCTGCCTAAATGGCTGGGCAGAGAGCGCTCACCCCAGATAGCCTGGCGGTGCCTTAATGGGGAGCTTCAGCACTAACGCAGTTTAAACTAAACAAGATAAAAGAGTCTTCCTGGGGCTTAATCCAATTACGTGGTGTTGTAATAATGCTTGGGAATGTGGGTCGCTCTCTCCTAGGGGGCACGGGGAGGAGGCTGCCTTTCCTGTGGTCCTTCTGCCTTCCTCTCTTAGCGAGGAGCTCTCCTCCAGCCCTGGGCCAGCGCTCACACCAGTTTATCTTGGGATGTTTTTGTATCCCCGCAGGGATCCAGTCGCTCTGCCTTTTGCTGCAGTGTCCTGCAGGTGGATTCAGAGTTGCATGGGAAAATGTTTCCTCTTGTTAGTGACGAGTTTGACATCGTGTAGTTTCACTGAAGGTTTACAGCTTTGTGATGAAGTACCCAGTTCTCTCTTTGAGACAGCTGTGTTAATTCTAAGCTTTTCCCAGTTTCGCTTTCGTTCATGCTCTTTCTCCAGTGAACAGCCATTCCTTTCCTTCCCTTCCCCTTTGTTCCTCTTCAAAAACAACAAGCAAGGGCTTGGGTATTTTCAGCCCAATAAGTTAAATGCCTGGGGCTGTCCTGCTCCCTGCCCCAGGTTCTCCTGGAGCCCTGGGGTCCTGTGTGCTGCCCAGCTGGAGGTGCTGGTGCAGCAGAGCCCAGGGGACTCCTGGGGAGCAAGTCAGAAATCTTTTTCCCCTCACTAGTTTTTTAATTACGTGGAAGCCTCCATTGCCTTTGTGTCTGCTCAGAAACCAGCTACTGGCGCTTGTGATGACAGGCCAGCTCTTCTGACAGCTGAGGCACCAAAGGCTTGATTTTGCCAAAATGTACAGAGTGTGTCTGAACTTAGATTCTGGAAAATCTGCCCAAACTGGCCAGACTGAGCACTGGGTGGGGAGGAAGGGAGAGGAGATGGGAGCCCGGGGTGGCAGCGAGGTGTGGCTGCCGTGGGGCTGCGTTGGGTGCTGCAGCGTTGGGTGCTGGGACGGGAGCCTGAGGGTGCTGCTCGCCCGGGGCCAGCGCTGTGTGCCACTGGTGGGACAGACCCTCCCCATGGGGTGGGCAGTTCGGGGCACCCCTCTGCCAAAGGCCTGTCCTGTGGCAGCAGTAACCCTACACTGACTGCTGGTGGGTCACTCCATGCCTGGAGGGACACCTTCCTTCCTGTGTGTCACTCCACGAAGTCCCTCTGTTGGGCACATGCTTGAGGAGTGTCTTCCCTAGCTCCATAAGGAGAAGGACCGTTCCTCGTGCCAGGGGCACTGGGTGCCTGGTGGCAGGTCCTCTCTCCTGCACGTCCATCACCTGCTAGGTGTTGGGGGGCCAGGGCTGTGCAGCACTGTCCTGCTGGGCACACGTTCCTTGGCCTCTCCGGGTCGGCTTCTTCCCGTGTTGCCCCGTGGGCTCGCTGCCATGGCTGCTGCTCAGGCACAGCTCTGCTGCCAGGGCGGTGGGGATCCTCCTTGCCTGCAGGAGCCCAGCAGATGATGTCACAAGTTTCCTGTTTGTGTTGCTCTGTTTTCTTTCCCCGTGAGTCTTCTGACAAGTTATTGCACGCCTGTGTTGTGCGGGCTGGGAAGAAGTGCCCAGCGTGGTGATGCGGAGGCACGGGGCAGGAGCAGGAAGGGGACTGCTGTGCCAGCTGGGAGATGGGTCAGGTCCCTTGCTGCAGGGCTCCCCACGGAACCACCTCGTGTCTTTCTACTAGACATGTGATGGGTTAGGATGGCAGGGCTGTTCCCAGCAGGTTTTGTGGTGTGGGTGATGTTTGGATTTTTTTCATCCTTAAGTCAAACAATGCCAGGCATCCCTTCCTCCGGAGGGGCAGCAGTGCCAGCGTGGGGCCCTTGGGATGTCTCAGCCAGCTGTATTCCAGCTGTGCCCTGGGCAGTGAGCCGTAGAGGAGATGATATCAACTTCTACCTCAGAAATTATTTTGTGTTGTTAGTAAAGTTCCTAAAGCCTAGGGAGGCTCGATAAAAAGCACATTTGACAGCAGCTTGGATAGCGCCGGTCTCACAGCCGCGGGCTGGCTCTGGTGCTGCTCCTTGAGTTTTGAGCATCTTTAGTGTGGGAACAAACAAAACAAAACTGGTTAACGCAAGAAAAGCTGATTTGAACTGCAGTAATTAACAAAATCATTAAATCTAGTGGTAGTTCCTCTGACTGTTTCTGACAAGGGCTGGAGTTCAAGCGCAGTGTCCCTTTATGCCAGCAGTCCCTCTGAGCAGTCTGTTTTCTGAATGTCCTTTCACCAGGACTGTTACCCAGACTGGAGGGAGCTGCATGTGGGATTTTATTATTCCTTGAATTCAGCTTTCCTGAGGTGCCACTTTAGGAATATGTAAGAAATGCACCAAAATCCTGTTTTAAATGTTGCTGTTGGGAGATGCTGGGTGTCTTTCTGCAGAAGCTCACCCGGGAGGCGTGTGCGGTGCGAGGGCTGGTGAGCAGCAGCTGCTGAAGAGCGAGGAGCAGGCAGTGCCCCTCACTGCCATCCCTGCTCCGACAGCAAACACGCTTTTCTCTCCCTCACTCAGCATAATCGGAGGGTCCTGTCAGCACACATCTCCTCCTCCCTGCACAGCCTCTGCTCGGCAAAACAGGGGTGCAAACGGTGACGACAGTGTCAGCTGTTTGTTACCAGGCGGCTCTGGGGCCAGGGTCTTGCCCAGTTCAGCACAATTAGACTTGGAAGAGCTGCCATGGTGTGGTTTGCCCCTCTTGGAGGCATTAGCAGAAGTTCTGTTGTGCTTCTGTGCAGCTCCAGGGCGTGGTAGAGTCTCCTGTCAGGAGCCATCAGCTGGGTGCTAGCCTGGTGGGGCGATGCTGTTTCTGGTGCCCTTCTCCTTGTGTTCCCCTTCTTGTCTCCTCTCTCTCTCACAACAGACCTGTGGGGTGGGAGCTGGCAGAGCTCACCCCGTGCAGAGCAGAGCCCTGTGCTGCCTTGTGCCCATCCCTTGAGTTGGCTCCAAGGCCAGATCTTCTGCTGTTCTCTTCCTGCACATCCCTGGGTCTCCCTGGGGGGCCGGGGTCCATCTCCTTTGCCCCCTGGTGCGGTGTGTGACGCTGATCCGGCTGCAGGGTTCGCTGGGGAGGCAGTTTGGGGGTTGCATCCTCACACACAGCATTGCTGCTGAAGTCTGTGCCTGCCCAGGGCTTTCCCCAGCTGCTGGAGTCAGCTCCTGGGCCTGGCAGCCAGAGTCCCCTGATGGCTTTCCTGTGAAGCAAATCCTGTGAGGGGCCGTGTCTGTGCTCTGTGCACGGAGCCCCCGCGTGCCGGGCAGTAACGAGGGCTCCATGCGCTGACTTCTCCAAACTATTGTTTGGAGCCTGCAACCGGAGTTGCAGTTGCCTCATTAGAATAGCCTTTGTCAGAGCATCTTTAATCAACGGACTCCCAAGAGACAGCGTTTTTAGAACTTCTTTTTATACCTCCTCTTGGAAGTTCTTTGTACTGCACCTCGTGAAGAAACTAATGAGATGCTGTGAGAGTTCAGGCTGCCGTTAATTAGAAGAGGTCTGAGGAAGAAGTACTGCACATATATTAACTTTATCTTGGCTCACACGTCTCCTCTCTCCCTCTGTCTCTTCTTTGCAGGTTGCACAAACAGCAGATGGCTTGGATGCTGACCTCTGGAAAGATGGCTTATTTAAATCCAAGGTCACACGATACCTGTGCTTCACCAGATCATTTTCAAAAGAAAACGTAAGTCTGTTTGCTGAGTGGCTGCATGATTTGCATCTGTGCCTGGTATGCCCTTACCCATAAGATGATTCATTTTATGGAGCCAATTATAATTCAAGCAGGCATTTCACTGAGTTTGGGTGAGTCAGGAGGCAAACTGCAATGGGTGGGCATTTGCATTTTGCCTGTGTTCTTCATGGAAAGAAATTGCTGGCAAAATCTGCAGTAGAAGCAGCAGCGAAGGGAATGCTTGTGTTTCAGCAGCGGTTCCTGCTGCAGCAGTGGGCACCTCATGTTCATCATCCTGGTGAGCTGCTGACTCTGGCTAGAGACACAAATGCTGCAGGTGGTGGTGATGAGGGAACGTTACACTGAGTCTGGGGGCATCCCAGGTATGTCCTGCAGGACTGGCATTTCTTTCTTTGCTGGTTTTTGTGCAGGTTCTTGAAGACTTGCCCACGTTGTGCATTTGCTACCACACTCTTGTGGTCTCCTAGCACGGCTGTTGAGCAGGAGTTAATTTCTGATTAGTGGCTCTTGTCTGGAGAGGAGACTGTGTGCAGTGAGAGCCTGATGCCTTCTGCTCTGTTTCTGGTTGAGGCTAATGTGAAAACTTCCTCTTTTCTGGAGGAACTATTTAATTCTGCAATGAATGCACTCCATCTAGTGGGTAATCCTGCTTTTGGTCGTGTTTTGGATATTCACTGGCTCAGTTGTCAGGCTGTGGAGGTACCATTTTGTACTCCAATGACGGGGACAGGAAAGCGGCTGCGAGTGCAGGGGCTGATCACGGGTGCTGACAGGAGAGCCAGGGGCTGCCAGTTTCCAGCATTTGACCTTTATTCCATCCGCTTCCCTGCCTGCCTCTAGATTAGAATAAAACTCCAGAGCTACGGGAAACATTGCTTCCTGGGGTGGACAGACAATAATTGTGCTTTTCATCCTGGAGTACCTGCAGCAGCAGCAATAATAGCCCCAGAACAGACAGGGAGGGTATTAAGCAGGAAGATCTGTGATGGTTTGAGTGTTGAGTTTATCTGTGGCTGCCTTAAATGCGAGGTTGTCAGAAATAATTGCAGGATAGCAGCAACTGTTGGTTCCCAGAGACAGTGCAAATACCCTCAGTCAGTGCCTGTTGGACTCCTGGCACGGATCCTCTGCTCGGTGCGGTTTGGGAATGCATTCCTCAGACTGATGGGGAATGACCTGAAGGGAGCTTGGGGGAGCACTGCTGGTCCCCACGACCCCGTGTGTGAGCTGTGGTGCCAGTCCCTGCATCTGCACGTGAGTCCTCTCCAGCCCTGCATCAGTTTGACCCTCGGTGCTCCTGGGCAGCAGCCTGCGGGCACCACTGCCCGGTGCTTTCAGCAGCTTCCAGTGTTTGGTGGGTTCTGAAGACATTGCTGGTGTCCTGGTGAGGAGACCCTGCAGGGAGGTGTTGTGCCCTTTTCTCCTGGGCACAGGGCAGAGCCCCAGCGCTGACCCCCGGCGTTCCGGGGACATCTCCCCTACCTCTGCAGGTGAGGGCGGGATGCTTGTGGATTCAGCTGGAGGTAACGCAGAGATAGTTGGGTTAAATAAAACATGAAAGATGAATCAGCAGTGACCACTTCATCTACCTTTGCTCTGCCAGGACCATGTTAATTAGTATGTTTGGGCTCTGCAACATCCTGCGTGGCTCGCTCTGAGATGCCCTGGCCCAAACGGGGACATGTGGGGGCAGCCTGGCCTTGGCCACACTTGTGTGTCGTGGGACAGGCTGCAGGCACAGCCTGCGTGGCCCTCCTGGTGAAGAGCTGACCATGAAGTGCAAAACCTCCAAAAAATAAACTCAGGCCTCATCTCCCCTTGTTTCAGAGGCTGCAAATTTAGGTGTTTTAAAATAATTCAGTGTAATAATCAGAGAGTAGAGGTGTGCCTGAAATACTCTGCCAGATAAAAACTAGAAGAGATAGCAGCCAGTGGCAGTGAAACACACTGGTGTGATCTGATGGTTTAGGATGAAATGTTAATTGTTTGGAGTTGCATTTCTGTTTGTGAGGGCTGTGCAGGAACTGCAGGGTGTTTTCCTTCCATACGTGAATCCAGATTATTGGCAGCAATGCTGGCTGTAACCAGAACTGCAAAGAAAATCTGGTCTCTGAACAATTGTGGAGGCTGTCATTCTGAATCCTGTTTTGAGCTCTTCAAGCCTTGATTAATAGGATGAGGCATCAGTTCAGAATTCATATGGACTCCAAATGAAGTTCTTCATTCCAAATGGCCTGCTCTTCTGGAGTGCTCCTGCCTTTGGAGCTAGAACCGTGTCTATTCAGTACTAATTAGCTAATGCATGTAATGACTTTGGCTGTGTCTGCATTGACCATCTTCCTGCAATACTTTCTGCTGTTACTGTCAGGGAAATGTCATGTTGCTGGTGCAGTGTGTGGGAAGTGTGTGGGAGCTGGTGACCTGTGTAGTGCAGAGTTGGTGGAGGTCATACGTTGCCCTGCCGTGTTTCCAAAGGGAAGGATTTGGTTCTACTTCCGAGGCTCCAGAAGTGCGGCAGAGGGTGAAGTGGGAGTCTGGAAATGCTGAAGCTGCCCAGTGTCTCCTGGTCAATCATCTTGCGGAGGGGACAGCTGCAAGTGTTGGCTTGGCACCTCCTTATTGTCTTTCACATTGGTGGTCAGATATGGTGACAAGGTGTCTCGGGGCTCAGGAGGTGAGAAAAGCTGGGTTTGAATTTGGTGGCATCGTCATAGTCAACTGCTTTCTTTTCTCTTCAAAGAGTCACTTAGGCAACGTCTTGGTTGATATGAAGCTCATTGATATCAAGGACACTTTACCCGTGGGCTTCATCCCCATCCAGGAGACCATTGACACACGTGAGTTGGGGTCTGCTCTCCCGTCCCTGCCGGGGGGGTGGGGGTGCTGGTGTGGCTGGGTGGTGGGGCCTGTGTCCCGGCTGCTCCCTGGGTGTACGTGTGTGTGTCTGGGGCAGTGGGAACCAGCAGGGTACGTGTGCTGGGAGAAGGCACAGGTGCAATGTCCAGGGAAAATGCCATCCTCCTTTCTGCTGGGGAGGAGTCCTGGGAGCTGCGGGTGGACACCCTGTGGGTGCTGCGTGTCCGGCTGCGGCTCTGGAGCGGGGCTGGAGCCGGGGCTCCTCAGTGGGGAAATCCAGCCCAGGCATGAGCAGAGAGGAGTTTCCTGAGCCTGCTGTGCAGGTCATTCATCCACAGCTGCTGCAGGTGAGGATGGTTTTTCAGTCACTACCGACCTGGTTCTGATTTGAAGCTGGGAGCTAGAAGTGAGAGGCTCTGCAGCCCATTTCCCTACGGAATTCCTGGGAGCACGTGGCACAGGGAAGGGTCATCAGTTTATTCTGCTTGCCCTTGGGTGTGCTGGACACCTACCGTGTCCTACTGTGACTTCTCTGAAAGTCGTGGTGGAGAGGTGGAGTGGGACTTGGCAATTAAGTTAAGATGCATTGAGTTGTGACCCACAGTCTCCAAAGCAGGGGCACTGTCGGCATTCCAGAGGTGCTGTGTATCCCTGCCTCCCTTAGGATGAACGAACACATTTCGATTGACTGTTTATAATGTGTTTACTTAAAATTTCCTCTGGTTAAGCATGTGTAATTGATGAATCCAGCTCCTAAACCAAGTTTGCTACAGCCTGCAGGCTCCAGCCAAGTGTGGGAGAGACAAAATCAAATGGTCAGCTTTGCACTTACTGTGGAGGTCACGTGAGAGGTGCTGGGTTTGTGCAGAGTTGAATTTGGGGTCGTGTGTGTTTGTGTGCTCCTCTTGAAGTGACAGTTGACTTGTAGTAACTGTATTAAAGATAGTACTACTTATTAGGGCTTGATGAAATTTTGGGATGTGGAAGCCTGAAATCCTGGACTCCTCAAATTAGTTTTAGGCACTTCGGTTAAAAACCTGAAGCAGGAGAAGGCTGGATTGAGGGATGCGAGTGTTTGCCCTCTCTGGAAAGCCATGCTGTGGCTGTGGAGCTGGGTGCAGACCCTGTGCTGACACACCTCGTGTGACAGCAGATCTGGGGGCTGGGATGGATTTGGTCTGAGGTGTGTGTCAGGGAGCAGGAGGAGCCTGCAGGGACGGGGCTGTGTGCCATCTGCTGAAGTGAGAGCACGTTGTTAAACTGGAGGATATTTATTCATATCAAAGAAGGGGCTTGATTTTGCAGGCACCTGTTTTGTACTTGTTGGTTGTTTCCAGATTTTCATTTGGTGTCTGCACTTCAGATTTTCAGTGTATCAATAGGCTTGTGCAGTGTCTTTCAAGTGCTTGCGCTCCTCAACAGGAGCCTCACCTCGCTCCCCTGGGACTCTCCCAGCCCCCTTTGGCTGAGGCAGAGCCGGGGTTCCCGAGCGCTGCAGATCTGTCTGTGCTGTTCCCACCTGCTGGCCTGTGGCTGAGCCGTGGCTGGATGTGGGGTGTGTATGTGTGTGTGTGCAGGCAGCGTGCAGACAATGAATCCATTGTACAGATAAGCCTTAACTCTCACGGGCTTGAGTTTTTCTTGGTGGATGCACAGAACCAAGTCAAGTTGCTGTGTGATGTGGGGCAGCTTCACCCATGCCCTGGGCCCGGGGCAGCGCAGCAGGACGTCCTGGCAGTTACTGCTTTGCAGATGGGTTTTGTCCTGACAAAGATACAGGGGCAGACGTGGTGGGAGTATCGTTTGGTGCTTGCTGAGCTGGGAAAGTTCACTTACCCCGAGTATCCGTGTGATGTGGCAGCTGTCCCTGCTCCCCCTCTGCATGGCACTGCTCCTCCTCACAGCTTGGTCGGGGCAGGGAAGCCCTTGGCAGGGTGCACTGAGTGGCTGTGTCAGCAGCTTCCAGCAGAGTCCCTGGAGGCAGTGCCTGTGGAAGGAATATTTCAGGAGGACTGTCCGGTCTGGAAAGGCAAACCTCACCTCAGAGAGTGAAAGGGGCTGTGTGGGGTGTGTGTCTGTGGAGAGTCCCCAGCTGTGCACGGTGGCACATGTGATGTCTTATCTGCTGTGCAGAGGGGCCAGGGAGGGTTGGTTTATCGCAGCCCCTAATAACAAATCTCACCCAGCAAACACAGAGCTCCTGATAGAACATTTCTCCAGTCGCTGAGCGGTGCTGCACTGCCTGCTTTGCTGACATATATCTGTGCTTGGCTCCAGTTCCTGCCAGAATTATCTGCCTAATATCTGGAGAGGCAATAAATAACGTTTATACCCTAATCTTGCATAAAACCCACCCTCCATCCTGGGTTCTTTTTGCAGAAGAGATAGCTTTCCGAAAGAAGAGGCTGTGCATTAAATTCATCCCTCGAGATTCTACAGAGGCAGCGATCTGCGATATCCGGATCCTGGGCAGGTCTAAGCAAGCCCCTCCTCAGTACACCTTCATAGGGTAAGTGCTTGCTCCAGGGGCTGTGCCAGGGCCAAGCACCCTGTCTTCCTGGAACTATTAAGTGCTAGCTTGGAAGAGCTAGAGCTTGTCATTAGAGAAGTTTACATAAGAATGAGTGTTACTGAGTCTGAGGTAGGAGTGAACTAACCCCTCTTTTTCCATCCAACTAGCCTGGTTCTCACTAACCCAGGTGTTTGTGAGACACGTCAGTGCTTGGTGCCTGTGCATGGGCAGCACTGGCTGGTGGCACTGATGTGGCCCGTGTTACCTCCACAGGGAGCTGAACAACATGGGCATTTGGTACCGCATGGGCAAGGTTCCACGCAACCACGAATCTGCGCAGCCTGCGACTCCTCCTTCCCAAACACCGGCCGTCACCCCAGCTCCCAACCTGCCCAGGTGGGTCTTCTGCTGCCCAGCCCCTCTGCTGGGTGCTGCCTGGCACATTGTGCCTAACCCCCCTGGCAGAGCCGAGGGCGGGTGCCGCAGCGCAGGAGGTATCGGCTCACCTGGCGTGAGCTGATAGTGGGGGAACGGGGCGTTCTCCTGTGTTTGCTGACTGGGAGTTCCTGTGGCTGCCCTTGTGTAAAGACAGGGGTGAAGAAGTCAGAAGAGAGAAAAGGCCCCAGAGGAAGCTTTCACACCTGTTCTTTGCTCTGTGCTGTGCGGGATGTTGCAGCTTTCAGCCAGCACGTGTGGGTTGTCCCCAGAGGGTGGGCCAGACCCGCAGCCAAGCTGATTTCTCCCCTTGATCTCAAGGAGGGAGAAGCATTCACACAGATTTTAATGTGTGGAGGGACGTGTGTTGCTTATTCTCCAGCCAGTCCAGTAATGGCTTGAAGTACTGGCCCTGATTTTTCTTTTCTTTTCTTGGGCCCAAGTGCTGTGCTGCAGCCTGGCAGGGGGCACGGAGGAGGCAGAGGCAGGGCAGATGGCTCATCCTGCAGGAGCAGCGCTTTGGGGCTGTCCCGTGGTGCCTGTGCCAGGGTGTGTGCCCTGTGTTACAGACAGTGCTTGTGTGTCTGTAAGGGTGTGAGTTTGTATGTGTATGTGATGTAGCAGCAGCCCCGAATGGAAGCTGGCTTGCTGGCTTTCTGTGGACAAACCAAAGTGGTGGTAAGCAACAAACCAGCCCAGAGAGAGGTTGGAGCTGTGGGATATCTTTGTAAGGCAGGTGTGTGTTTGAGCCTTCACCTGTGACCCAGGCTTAGACCTACTGCCTTTGGTGGATTCTGGAACTCTCCAGAGCTTTTGGGTGTTCCTTTCACTCAGTTTTTCCTGCCACAGCGTGGCACGCTGCTGTGCTGCTGGCAGAGATGCCATCCTGCTCTTTGAGCAGAAGTGGAGGCAGAGGAGGCGAGAACAGGAGCCTGCAGGGGAGCTCAGCCTGGCCCACCAGGACCCTGTAGGGTGGTCTGGAGCTCAGCTGGATGTGAGCACGGGCCATGCCAGGTGGAGCAAGAGAAGTCTGGGCGTTAGAGCACGGAGCTTTGTTTTCTGTCCACAAGAAATTCCTGCCTGGGCAGATTTCCACAATAAAGAGAAAAAAAAATTATCATAGCAAGAGAATGTGAATGGCAGCCCTTCCTCACTGGGTGTGGAAGGGTCACTGTACGGGCGGGCAGGGAAGGCTGCAGGGCAGCCCCAGAGCTGTTGGCAGCGGGGCCAGAATTAGAGGCGAGAGCATCAGCGACAGGCTGGAAAGGAGTGTTTACAAGGCTTATATATTTTATAACCTCTTGTTGTACAGTTTATGGTTTACAATGGCTGCAAGGAAATTGGATCAGTTTTGTTTTACTTGCCAAATAAAGCAAATGTCAAAATAGTCAATATAAAATGTATTCTAATTTGGCTGAGTTAAACCAGCCAGTATGCAGCGGGATAATTGAATGTTCCATTAATGCCTCCCAGTAAAAGCCCCTGCCTGCAGCCAGCCCCGCGCCCGGCCTGGCCCGTGATTTACAGGGGGCTCCTGCCCCACCGCCCTGAGCAGTCAGAGCATCTCTCATGTCTGGTTTTTCACTCTGATTATTTATTATCCAATATATTTTTTTAAGAAATAGAAATGTATATAAAGGTGCATCCTGCAAGTACATCATTGTTACGGGGAGCACGTACTGCTTGGAAGCCTTTTCTGGTACTTTGTCAGTGACGCGGTGAGTTACTCAGCCCTTAACGTTTGTGGAAGATTGGAGTCCCAAGTAGCCTCTTATTTGTACGTCACTGCAGAGAGATGAGATTGCACTGGTAGCCAGTTTGCGGCTTTATTCCGTGTGGATGTATCCTGGCGGGAAGAGCAGTGAGTTATTCTGTCGCTGCCGTGAGTGCTGAGTGGAAAGGGGTGAGCAGAGCACGTGGAGATTGTGCCCTGAGGCTGCCCAGGTGTTTAGGGGACTCTCTTCAGTTCCTGTCTGGCGTTACACAGTAATTGTAGATAGGAGTGTGTGCTTGGGTGCTCCGGAGCGATTGCTAACGCTGGGTATGAACTAAACCAGTAAAACATACCAGTGACCTTCTGCTCAGCGAAACCTTCTTAAATGGAAGGACTTCTTACTGCAGAAGAGGTTTATTTCTGCCCCAGCCGTGTTTCCTCCTCTGCCCCGTGATGTCCGTGACCGCTGGCAGTGGATGGTGGCACATCAGAGCTTTGGAGTCTGACCCCGGCAGCGTGTGAGCGTCAGCGTGGTGGGGCTGCAGGGCTGCACGGGGGTGGCTGTCTCTGGTGCTGCTGCCGGCCCACATGTGGTGTATTTTCCAGCCATTTCTTCTCCTTGGTGCTTCCTTCTGCAGGAATCTGGCGTAACGGTCTCTGGCGCAGCCCCTGTGCCCCCCGGGGCGGGTGGCGTGCTGCCCTGCGGAGCACAGCCCTGCCCTTGTGCAGGGCATCAAGCTGCTTTACTGGCTTCTCTCTCCAAATCCCGCAGCAGCTTCTTGGCACTGATGGGAGCCTGGAGAAATGCACTTGCCGTTTCCCATCCTAGGAGGCTGCTTCTAGAGAACTGCTTTTGTTGGCTTGAGTCACTGCTGGGAGTCTGATGCCTGCGTTCTGGGGTGCTGCACGGGGACGTGGCTTTGGGGAGGTGACCTTCCTCAAAATCTGGTGCTGGGAACGGGCATCACCTGGCCCTGGGTGTGCCTGTGCTTCCCCAGCCTGTGGGTGGCCATGGCCAGTGCTGGGCTGGGGACATCATGGGCACCTGAGCAGCATCTCGGGGCTCAGCCCCTCCAGCCCCAGGCCCGTTGCTGGAGCAGGGTCGGTGTGTGATGTTCGCCTCTCTGCGAGTCCAGCTCCAGCTGTTTGGGAGCAAGTCCCAGCCCCTGTGGATGTCCCCAGAGCCAGCCTTGAGCCCTTTTGCCTCGTGGCTGCCCTGCACGGTGGCTCCTGTCACAGCCACAGAGCGTCCTGAGCCCCTGGGGCTCCCGTGGGTGGGGGGCGTTGCGCCCTCCCCGAGGTGCTGCCGGAGTCTCCGCTGCCACCATCCGCGCAGCCCTCAGCCTGCCAGCTGTGAGCAGGATGTCAGTCAGCACTGCTGAAGTGTTTTACAGTGACAGACATAATTGCACTTAACTTTTTGCGTGGATGTTATCAATCTGTGACGGATACTTTGGGAAATGGAGCGCTCTGATTGCAGATGATGTGTCACAGACGTTTAATCTTCCTCTCGGAGAGACCGGGATTCAGTCACAACTTTTACTTGTTGATGTCAGGTTTTGAAAATGTAGATTCGTGCTGACCCTGGGAATCGCTCCGTCATTTAGTCTGCGGGGCTGTCATCGGAAAGGTTAATGGCTTGCTGGGGAGGAGGGAGGGCTTGCTGCAGTCCGCTCGGATTCACATCACGCGCTGGCATGGCTGGGCATGTGGGTTCTGCCCTTCTGAGCCGAGACGACCTCCGGCTGCCTTGCTGGGGCACCTGGGGCACATCTCTGTGGCTACTCTGAGGGAGAATAGAGCTGTGGGGCAGGGGAGAGGGCAGGGCAGTGCTGGGACGGGGGTCAGCCCTGGCTGCTGGTCTCGGTGGAGCTCACAGTGCCCGCTGCTGTGGGAGGTAGAGCCACAAGTCGGCCGGAAAGGAACCCGGGGGAGAAAACTGTGTCAGCCCCAGCACGACACCTCCGAGCCTGCCCAGTGCCCGGGGGATGCGGTGGGGCTTGTGGAACACCCACCCCGGTGCCCAGGGGAGGCCAGCGGCGTGGGCAGAGGGAGATGCCATCCCTCTGGCTGGCAGTTGAGAGTGCCAAGCAGCTCGGTCAAGTTTCTGGGCACGGGCTGTAACGGGCACTGGCAGAAGGAGGCACCAGTTTGCAGAGCCAGCTGGGGAGAGGATGGGAGTGGGGTGGCTGCTTCTGAGAGTGGCACGCTGCGGGCACAGTGTGGCTCCTGTGCGTGGCTGTGGGGCCAGCTGGAGCTGGCGAGAGCCGGCTGAGTGGAGAGGGCACAGCTTTCCCTGGCCATGACATGTGAGCTGGAGTGTGGCAGCTGGTCAGGGCAGTCGTGGGGAGCCCCCGGCGGCAGGCACCTGTGCCAGGCAGCTGGACATGAGGGAGTGGGCAGGGGGTGGGGGCACAGAGGGGCACTGGCCCTGCACCAGCAGCAGCCTGGGCTGTGCCACCAAGTGCTTGGACCTTCACATATGGATCTGGCAGGAGCGCTGTGCGGGGAAAGAGCTGCTCTGGCTTTGCTAAGAAGATAAGAGCTGCCCTCCTTAGACCCCTGGAGTAAGAGCAGGATGGGCGAGCTTCCCTCCCGTGCTCCCAGTTTCCTTCCCAGGAGCCCAGCTGCCCCTCCTGGCAAGCGGGAAATGATTTGCTCCCGCTCCTCAGCTCCCAGCGGAGCTTCATGTTGAGGAATGTAAGAATTTCCTTTCTGGGCAGAGAAGTCTGATTTTTCAAATTGATTTATTAGTGGTGCTTGAACTTGGTCGTGTAAGCGTGGGGGTGACCAGCGCCTGGTTTGTGCAGAGGCTGGGCACGGGCACGGGTGGCAGGGGCTGGAGCAGCCCCCAGCCTGCTCTGCCAGGGCCCGGGACACGCTGCCCCTCAGCCGGGAGAGGGAAGGGAAGCCTTTTTCCCTGCTTTTTTTATTTAAAACAGCAGCACTATTGCTTATAAATAACTATCTTGATTTTTTCTTTAAGACATTTAAAATAGATTTTATGGAGAGCCTGCGGAGTAAGAGGTTCCAGGGTTCCAATGCTTTTCTGCTCTGGTGGGGAGCAAAGCTGGGACTGGGGAGTGGGGCTGGGGGCACTGGGAGCCTGATGGTGGGGTGGTTTCAGAGGGTTGAGGGGGGACTCTGCCGTCAGGGCCCTCATCCGAAGCAGATGCTGCCAGAGGGGCAGTGCTGGGGGCTGGCTGTTCCTGGTTTGCAGCGGGATCTCCTGACAGCCTGCTCTCTCCTACCAAACGCTTCCTTCGGGATGGAGATGCATTTTCTAATCTGTTTCATCAAAAGAGCTCGAAAGTAAAACCGCCTTCTGATTTACAACTAATAAAACAGATTCTTTGGCTTGAATGCTCGAATCTCTTGAGTTGTGAGATACAGCAAAGATTCCTGGTTTTTAAACCCTGCAAGTTTCCCTGGATGGTGCGGGGGCCGGGCGGGGGCCACAGGAGCTGGGGTTTAAAACAACCAGTGAGACTGAACCAGTAAGTGAAGTCCTGGGGAAGTGTCTCCAGACCCGTGGCAGCAGGCAGGGTGTGGAGCACAGCCTGAGGATGAAATGTCCGTGTTGTGTGTGCAAATCCCCACAGGATGGTTGGAGCGGGCCCGGGGTGCTGGCATCCGCTTATCCAGGGCTGTTTCCCATCAGGAATGTGTTAGGAGCCTGCACTGACCGCGTGGCTCGCAGCCAGCTCAGCTGCATGAAGACGTGCAAAAATTGGTCGCAGTCCAGTGTGTTTTAGTGGTAGAAAATGATGATTAGGAAAAAATGTTTAAACAATCCGAGTGGTTTCCAGGCACAGGAATTCTCGCGCAGCAGCCGAGGGAGAGAGGCATTAGCTGTAGTTAGAGGAAGTTTGATTGATTTAGCTGATCTTGAGGATGCATTGGAAAATTTGTGGAGTGCTCTGAGTGAAGAGGGTTCGATATCCTCAGAGTCGTTTTTCTTTATGGAGCCCTGTTCCTGGTACAGCAATATTCCTGGAGGCGCATTTTCCTGAGGATGTAGCGTGAGGTCATTAAGTGCAGGCCAAGGTGTTGGTTCAGGGAGCTCTGTGCTCACTTGTTAAATAAGCCCTGCAGGGAAATTGAGCGTTTTTTCCCTAAAACTTCTGTGTTATCTGCTATTTAATACGATCTCTGCCACTGTTGATTTGTACTCCGTGCTTTCACCCTGAAGTGCATGTGGTTCTGTTCAGATATTTCCTTCTTTAAATCAATCACTTTCACCATTTTCCAAAACACTTCTTGAGTTTATTGCTTTTAGGAAAGTGTTTGGACTGTCATTATTTATTACTGGCAAAGTGCTGACAACGTGCTCTTCCCAAATGAGTCTTTATGTGCAGGATTTGTTTAGCAGGTTTTGCAGGGGGTGTCGCTGCTCTGTGCCAGCAGCCCCCCCGTGCTGGGGGGGTCCCGGGCAGCCCCCCTGAGCTCCCCTCGCAGGGATGTGTGTCCTGGGAGGTGGGAGCCCGGGCTTTGTGGTGCTGATTAATTTGACAGAATTTAAAATCCTAACTGAGGAAGCTCACACCACGTGTAATTTATCTTCCTGGAGTGTTTCTGCTGTTTGGCAATTTTTCCCGACCGCTTCATTATCCGCAAACCCCTGACTGCGGGAGGGGGGATGTGGGGAGCTGTGCTCTCCCGCTGCAGCCCCTGGGGACCTGTCGGCTCTTGGTGCTGGCACCCTGAGCTCTGAGCCCTTCACTGCTGTCCTGGGCCTGTCAGAGCTTCCTGGGCTGAGCTCAGACCTGCAGGATCAGACTTGCGGGGTCTCTGCTGTTTGGCAGCAGCTCTGCCCAGGTTACTCGAGTCCTCTGACCTAAACTAGTCCCTGCACGGAGGAGCAGGGAGCTCTGTCCTGTGCCAGGCCCTGTGTTCTGGGCTGCAGCAGATCACGCTCCCTCCTTGGCATCCCTGGGCTCATTCCCTGCAGCCGGGGCTGGCTCTGGTCTGGCAGGGCAGCTCAGCATTGTTTCCCCTCCCCAGGGGGGTGGGCGAGGGGCTGCGGTGCAGCGGGTACACGTGCTGCGGCCAGCCCCTCTTCCCTCCCTACAGCTGGGAAAATTAAATGGGTAAGTCTAAAAGTGGAAAGAATCACTCACTCCCTTTTTCATTCTCTCATGTGTTCGAGCTTTTATAAAATCTGAATCTGGCACCGCCAGCTCTCATTGATTTTTGGGAAACAGGATATTTTAGTAGCTTGGAATGAGATGAAATGCTTGCAAAGCCCATATGTTGCTTGTTTTAGGGAAGGGGTCAGGAAGGTTTTAGAAAGTATTTAAATATTTGGTTTACACGATTAGAATAGATTGTCTGGAATGAAGTCCATTACCCGAGGTGATTCTTGCCTCACAGTTTTGTTTTTCATTGCCGCTCTTTGGAGGATGAGGTAGGTGTTCTGGCATCGCAGCGCCTCCGCACCGGCCAAGAGAGGGGCTGTCAGATGGGCTGCGATGGGTCCTGGCCCCCGGGGCTGGGGTGTCCCTGCCTGGGAGCTGGGCTTTGGGAGAGTGAGCCGTTGCCCAGAGCCCTCTGTCTGTCGGAGAAGCTCCTCTCGGGATCGGGCTTGCTCCCCGCTGGGTTTGGTGTCTGCAGCCCGACGCTGGCTTCTCGTAGGAGCGCGTTCAGCTTTCAGCAGCCTGGAACTTGGCTGTTCTGCCCTTGGTTTTCACGAGGTGTGATCTTTGCATAAGCCATTGATTAGGGAAGACAGGATTTGTTTTCATAGAATCATGGAATGGTCAGAGTTGGAAGGGACCTTAAAGATCATC
>VXBW01002437.1:465321-491001 GCA_013400375.1 Thinocorus orbignyianus | reverse complement strand
TGAGGACTCCAGAGCTGGACACAGGACTCCAGGTGGGGTCTCAGGAGCATGGAGCAGAGGGGGAGGTTTTTTTTGGAGGTGTTCCTGTGAGATCACAGTTCTGGCAGCGCTGTCCTTAGGTTTGGTTGCAGTAAATCACAGCTGGGACAGCGGGGTGTCAGGGACCGGCCGGTCCCACTGCCCCGTGGGGGCTCCTGCTGTGTCCCATGCTGGGGGCGGTTCTGGATCAGGCCTGCTCTCTGCCACGCTCCAATCCAGTTGGAAAGCAAAACCGTCCCACTCTCCTGGCTGTGCGTTGTTGATGTTTTTATATGAATTATGAAGCATCCTTTGATATCTGGCACTTCCCCTCAGGATCCTCTGTTACTTTTTATGAGTACTTGCCCCCTAACTTCAAAAGCAGTTCATCACCTTCCTGCAGACAGTTCTTAATAACCGATTGGAACCGTTGGGCATTCCTGGGCTTGTTTTATGTGAGTTGCTCTCCAAAAACTTTCGAAAAGTGGCCATAATGTGCACAGACCTCAAACCACCTCTCTCTGTGCTTGGGGCTCTCCCAGTCTGTGCTGTCGGACGCAGGCTTGTCCCATAGATTTAGTGACTAAAAGAAAAACCAAAGTTGAGAGAGTAATTAAATCTACCCTGTCCTGCACTGTGCTGCTGCGGTTGGTTTGTCCTAAATTGCCTGGAAATTATCATCTGCTGGGGAGGAATATATTCTGTATTTAAGTGGTGCTGGAGCAGAGTGGTTCTGGTGTTGGAGCAGGCTGGGGCCAGTGTCCATCCATCCAGCATCGCATCCTGCTCGCTGCCGTCATCCCCGGGGGAGGCAGAACGCGGCTTTTGTGAGAGTTCAGAAGGAAAATAATTGGCATGGGGATAGTTAATGGGAGTTGCCATTCCTTAACATCAGAGATTCCACTAAAGTACTAATAATTACTGTTAATATCTTTCAGTGGAAACTTTCAGAGTAAGCGAGCAGCAGTGTTTGGGGGCGCGCTGCTGGCGTGATGCGAATGCAGATCAGCGTTACCAGCCTAACGATCGCGCTGTCGCCGTGGCTGTGCGGCAGCGGTGCTGGGAATATGTCATGCAGTACCCGTGAATTTGGAAAGTGTGTCAAAACACAACTTCAATTAGTTTGCTCTAATTATGGCTCTGGAGAGTTCATAACTGTATCACTCCTCATTAAAAGAGACTTTCTTATATGGATTAATACGGCACGGAGAGGGATGTGAGCGCTCTGCGGCAGAGCCCTGCGCAGGGAGGTGCCCGCGGTCCCGTCCCGACAGCGCCCGCTGTGGGGCAGGGGCTGGGAGACCCCCAGGCTGCGGCTCCTGGCTCCCCCAGGAGAGGGTCTGTCCCTCGGGAGAGCCTGGTGGATGGTGCTGGATGGGCTCTTCTCGTTAAAAAAACAAACAAAAAACCAGAAAACCCCCTCAAACCCAAACCCAAACCCAAAATCCTGAATGTTGCTGGAGCCGGAGCCCGTGCTCGCCGTGCTGGGCGGGGAGGAGATCCCTGCGTTCGCAGGTGAGCAGTTGGTGAAGGGTTAAAGCAGTAATTGTTTAAATCTTTTAGGCTTTCCTCCCAGTTCTGTGATAATTTGATGAAGAACTTCACCCTAATTAAATATTCAAATTAGGAATAAGTGTCAATATGGCTTCCCATCGCCTGGAATGATGATTAATTGTATTCAAAACTCTAGTGGCCGCTGTAATCTAAACCAAACCGTTGTTCTTGATTATTTCTGCAACACATTTACCATGTTTTTGTTTTAAAATTTAAACCAGTAATTGATTTGCCATATGCCGCGGAGCTGCACATACTTTCACGATCTGTGTTTAGGAACTTGGGGACTTTGTAATTGGGATTTTCTTGCTTTTCAGTGGCAGCCTCTTTTTTTTTTTTCTTTTTTTNNTTTTTTTTTTTTTTTGTCTTCTACAATTCAGAATGATTTGGCTTTCAGAAGGCATAAGGAAAATGCATTATGCAATCAGCTTCCTAGGTGTAAGTTATATCAATCCTGGCCAAAGTTTGCATTCATTTAAAACAAATTAGACTTTGTTTCCCATTTTTCCCTACAATGTCATGCTTTGAAAAATGGGAAGTGGGACGGGCAGAGCCAATCTCTCCCGGCAGTCACTGCCCTCTGTCCTGTGCTCCTGCAGCTGAGTGTCCTCCTGGGATTGCCCCGGCTCTGCTGGGCACAGCCCCTTCCTCTGCCCCGGGGATGGAGGTGGCCGTGGAGGGGCATGGGACTGTTGTTTCCGAACGCCCTCGTAACATCCCACCTCCAGCAGCAGCCCCGGGAGGGTGGCAGGAGTGCAGGGGACATCCCTGGGGGTGGCACTGCAGCTCCTGCTGCCAGGGGACACCTCGGCCTGGCTGCGGCCTTGGTGGGTCTGGGAGGGCCAGCGGGGCCGGGCAGCATGGTTGGGAGACGTCGTCTTCTGCCGCCGGCTCCTGCGTGTGCGGGCGCAGATTTTCTTTGTTTACTTCCCAAACAATTCCTGTTGTGTTGTTTGGGATGAAGAAAGCGGTTCCCCGCACAAGCGAGAGAAATTCAAACGTCTCTCTGTTAGCTGGTTTGGTGCCTCGGAAAGTATTTTTGGATACTGCTATTAAAAAACAAATGAAAAGCATGTAATGCCTACAGGCGGTGGTCTGCTGGTTTAAAGTGTGTTCATGACAAACCTGCCTTTGCTCACAGCCTCATATGGATTGTGTTTTAAGCAGCAAACCCTTAGCCAAACTCCAAAATATTTTCACACCATCTTTTTTTGGTTAGAAATAGCTTTGGGAAGCACAAGCAAACTCGAACTGATGTTTGCTTTTTCTTATTTTATCCGTGCTGTTCACCATCAGCTGCATCACGGTCTAAAAATACACAGTTCCTCTCAAAGTGTGCTGCTGTAAAGGCAGAGAATGTCCAGATTGTGTGGTAAAAGCTGCTGGCGCGGGCGGTGGCTGTGCTGGGCTGGAGCAGGCACAGCCCCTGCTTCCCGATGGGGCTTTGGGAGGGGACGGGGGGTTTGGGAGGATGCTGGCCGGGCCCTGGCTGTGACCAGTACCGCTGGCTGGCGGGAAACGGCCGCTGCCGCCTCAGCTCTCACACTGTGCCTTCCGTGGGAAGGGAACGTCTTCCTTAGCTGTGGCACTGGGCTCCACGAGATTAGTGACAATGGTTCATACAAATTCCCGCCGATCTCTCAGTAGCCGTTGCTGGCAAAAAGCCTCTCCTAGCAGCAGGTACCGCGGCAGAGCCCGGGGCTGGGTGGGCACTGGGGGTGGGGGGCAGGCAGCGCCCTCAGGCTCTCCCGGGCTGGGTCCTCTGGTGCAGAGCCAGGCACAAGGCAGCTCTGTGTGGAGCCCCGGCTCCATCCCAGGACCCCCTGGGATCAGGACTTGCTGGGTGCTGCCTCCTGCCTTCTCACCTCCCAGGGAAGGTCAGTCACCCACCTCGTCTTCCAGCCCCTGCCCGGGCTCGCCAGGCGCTGGGTTTTCCTTTAATAAGCTCTGACCCACTGAAAATAGTTTCAACCTCACTTCCACGAGCGCTGTTTTTTCCTATTTATAGGAAGGTTTAATGGAAGATGTAAAAACTCTCTGTGCTGAGCGGGGCAGTGGGAGGAGGGAGGGCGCTGGGCTGCAGCGGGAGGTGACGAGTGAAGTTTGGCTGCCCTTTGCTCGGGGCTGGTGCAGGGGTTCAGCCTGTGCCTGTCCCCGCCGCGGGGAGCACGGGAGCTTCGTCATCAGGAGGGCTTCAGAGATGATATTTATGAATGTACTTGGAATTTTTGGGCACAGATAAATGCAGAGCACTTGCTGTTGGCGCTTTCTGTGGAGAGGGAAGCGCGGCCGAGTCCCATGAGGTGTTTGGCCACGCTCTCAGTGCCATCCGAGGCTGGTGTTCACAGAGGGGCATCGTGCTCACCCCGGGGTGCATGAGGAGCTGCCCTGGCCCCCGCAGCGTGGGGCTGCCCCTGGCCCTGGGGTTGTTGGCCAAGTCCCGTGTCTGGCAGCATGAAGGGGGCTCCTCCCAGGGTGTAGATGGTCCCACACACAGCTGGAGCGAGGAGCTGGTAGAGCAGCTAAACTGGCCTTGGGTGGGATGGCTGGGTCGCCACCTCGGTGTCCCCTCGGTATTTCTTAAAGTTGGTGTTTGCTGCTGAGCCCCCGCGGAACGGTCAGGCGGGAGCAAGCTGGCGGCAGCGGCACCCCCTGCTCTGCGATAACACCATTCCCATTCCCCGTCTCTTCCGCAGACACATCTCGCTGACCCTCCCCGCCAGCTTCCGAGGGAAGAGCCACAGCACGCGCCTGGACCTGGAGCACCAGCACTCCAACTTGTACGCCATATCAGGTGAGCTGCGCGGGGGCTGCTCTGCCCCTGTGCCGGCGGAGGTGGGACCCAGCAAAGCAGTCCTGCTCCCCCCTCAGCCCCGGGTGTGGAGCACAGAACGTGCCCACAGCTTTTCCTCAGCCCAGCTGGGGTGCCGAGAGCCCCCTGGGTGCCCAGGCACACGTGTTTCTGGCAGCAAATGGTACTGGTGAACGATGGCAGCCCTCGGGGAGGGATGCTGCTGCCCGTGGGGGTGCTAGGTGAGGACTGTGACAGGAGGCAGCACTGACACACTTTGCTCCTCATCTCTTTCATGGTCTTCTCAGGTAAGTTGTAAGAGGTGACACCTCTGCCCCTCGCACAGGGAGCCTTGTCCTGCTCAGCCAGGGTGTTTCATGCCCACTGTTCTTTGCCACACCCAACGCACACATTAAAACCAGATGAGATCTTTGCTCTTACCCATTTCTACATTCTGAATGCTGGCAGTGCGTTAGATTTGCCAGTATTAGGGCAAATTTGAAAGTGGATGTTAGGATTTAGGGGGGTTCTGTGCTATTTTTAAGCAACATGTGCTCACACGTGCACACTTGATCTCTCTAGCTGCAGCTTTCTCTGCTCCCCACTCCAGGGTAGTGCACAAATGCTCGAGCTGGTGATGGTTTCCAGATGTCAGCGTGGAAAAAACCTGCCAGTGAATATTTTAGCTGTTTTGTATTTTTAACTGGTACAGGTTTGTAGGGAAAGCGTGTGTTCAACTGGAGTGGGGAGGGTCAAGCCCGTTCCTTCACCCCTGTGGGTACCGGCACTTGTTGCTGTTCCCCGGGAGCTGGCGGTGGGTTCAGTGTGGAGCTGGGCTGGCACAGGTCCTGCCCCTGGGCATTCGCTTCCTGATGGAGGAACGAGCTGAAAAAGGACGTTGCCTGTTGCTCCGGGCCCAGGGAGAGACGCCTCTGGGAGCGAGAAGCAGGGGGTGTTACAGCCCTGTGCCCCGTGGGGTATGTCAGGAGGCTGTGCTGGAGCTGGGTGGGCTGGAAGCTGGTCATGAACCACAGAAAAAGGGCTGTTGGTTCTGTGAGCTACAGAAAAACACGAGGTGCAGCTGGAGCCCAACAGCACGATTCACCTGCCTCTGGTGGGGCTGGCTCCTGTTCGGGCCCAGCTGAGGACCACTGGGGGCAAGAGGCTTTTCCTTAGAATTAGTGTTTTTGGGGTAATGTTACACCTGAACAAATATTGTGATAGGCATGGTAGAATCACACCTAGCCACATTTTTCTGTTTCTTCTGTCGTTTTTTGCAAGAGAAGAAAAATATTGGCTTCAAACCTGACTCTGTCAAAACCTTCTGGGAATGCGGCCCCTTCATCTGAAGCAGAGCTTCAGTGGGGCTGGAAGCCCGGCCGAGGCGGCCCTGGGCGCGGGGGCTGCGCAGGGGATGGTGCTTGTGCATGGGCAGGGAAGGGAAGATGGCAAAAACGTGCCACTCACAGGTTCTGGCTGTTAATAGTGAGTGACACTTCTAACATGGGAACATGGCATTAATTCATGTACCGTAATCAAAGGGTTATTTAAAAGGTAATCTCTGACTGAAACTGCAGCTTGGGGTCCCTAAATAGATGGAATATAACAATTGCATGATTCTTGTCAGTACTCGTTTTCCCTGTGACTCCCCTGCCCTGATAGATTCAGAAGCGTAAGAGGAGGCATGCCCTGGTGTTGGCAGGAGCCAGTCCTGCTCGGGGACGGGGAGCGGCACCTTCTCTCCTGAGAGGGCCCTGACAGCACAGGCAGGGTGGCAGCAGCCCCGGGGGTGGGATGGGGAAGGGTGCCTCCGCCTGCAGCGGGGCAGTGACAGGTCTGCAGAGAGCCCGAGCATGGCCAGTTACAGCAAAGCAGGACACAGGCCTCAAAACCGGGCACGTTTCAGTCAGAGTGTACAACTTTTTTTTGTTTTTCTCCCCCGCCACACGTTCTCCTCCGGACACGCCGCTGCACAGGCTGCTGGTCCCGGCTCTGATGGCTATTGCAGCTGCCCGCTCGCTCTGGGGAAGCGCTCTCCTTGCCAGGAGCATCCTGTGCCTTGGCAGGGATCCTCACACGTGGCTCCGGCCACTGCTGCCCCTCCAGCGGCGCTGATGAGGTGCCGGGACGATTCCCTTTGCGTGCTCGCTCCTGGCCGGGGTGGGTTATCCCCCAGACATGCTGTGGGAGCCGTTCCCAGGTTCCCGGTTGTGCCGGTGCAGTTTGCAGGCTGTGGGCTGTGGCTGCGCCGCAGTGCGAGCGCCCGGCTGCAGCGCCATGGCAACGGGAAATTTATTAACGCACTTCCACCGCCCTCCCTAATTGCTGTGCCGGGGCGCGGGGAGCGCGGAGGGGCCTGGCTGCAGCCTGGCAGGGCTGCGGGGCCGGGGGGTGCGTGGGCAGTGGTGGCGAGTGGT
Source organism: Thinocorus orbignyianus (assembly GCA_013400375.1). Classification (NCBI taxonomy): domain Eukaryota; kingdom Metazoa; phylum Chordata; class Aves; order Ciconiiformes; family Thinocoridae; genus Thinocorus; species Thinocorus orbignyianus. Next base: position 484,221 of record VXBW01002437.1, on the reverse strand, counting down.
GGCGTGGCCGAGGAGGGCACCGGGCACAGGGCTGCTGCCATGCGTGGCCGAGCTCCCTCTCTTGGCAGAACAGGAGGGCTCCTGGTGCTGGCGCAGGGAAACAAAAGCCATCAGGAACCCTCTCATCTCTTCCTGCTGAGTTCTGGGGGCGCAGGGTGGGCTGTAGCGGAGGGGGAAATCAGGGGCTGCGGCAGACACCCCAGATTTTCTCAGTAGTTGGTGGAAAGGACGTTCCCGCCTGGGGTGCAGCCTGCCTGGGGAAGGTGAAGTGAATTTTGGCTGCTGAGCCCACTCTGTGTCTCAGAATACATTTTGGCAGAAATTGCCAGATCCCCACTGGAACTGTCCACTTGGGGTGTGCAGTGTCATTATTGTCACAAAGCTGAAGTTGAGGAAGAAATGGTCCTGGAAGTAGGTAATTACAGCTTTTAACCAGCCTTTTGCCATTTCCAGTCCTCACGATGAGAGGTTGGAAGTCGGGGAGACTCCTCCCTGCGCAGTAAATAACGCATCGGCCTTTGGAGGCTGCGTGTGGGAGACCCCTGCGGCAGCCCTGCGCCCGGGGGTCCCATCCCACCCCGTGCCGTGCACCCAGTACCAAAGGCAGGATTTCTGCTTCCTGGCTGTGCAGGAGGGCTGGGGGCGCGGTGTGAGGGGCTGAGGGGTTTGGGGTGTGCCTGGGACCGGGTGGCAGCGGGAAGAAGGATGCCGTGCTGCAGACAGGCCTGTGGGCAGGCACTGCTCTGGATTTCACAGCGTAGTCTCTCTTCATGGCCTTCAGCTTAATTAAGATGTTGTTGTGACTGCATACTGCCTTCATTGCAGCCTTCAGCTCTCCTGGCTGCATATTGCTGGGGCTTATCAGAGCCACAAGGACAGCGAGGGAGAGAGGGAGCCCTCTCAGGCAGCCGCAGATAATAACGTGCAGGGAAAATTCCTGAATGAAGTGAAAAATTATTTATAATAATGGTACTCAAATAGAAGGGAAATAAGTCACTCTAAGGGTATATAAATTTTTATGATAGTGTATAAACAGCCATAGCTTGCCTTGTCTCCCATCTATCCCAGCAGAGAATGAGCGCAACATCTAGCATAAAGAAAAATATAATAAGAAAAGGAAGAAACGAATGGGAAGAGCCGGAGGATTGATCGCCCGCTGTATTTGTATATCCTGATGGAAAAGGTGCTGCTGACAGGTGGCCAGGTTTCTGCTGTATGAAACCATGTGTGTGCTGTCAGGGCGGTGTGAGCAGCCTTGTTCCGATTGATGAATTGCCTGCTTTCTTGATTAAACCTTCCGTCACTTAAGAAACAAAAAGCCTGTGTTTGGATGGCAGAGTGGGACATGTCAAGAGAATCTGTCTGCTCTACCTTTGTGCAGATGTTGGGCACAGACTGGAACATGTATTATTAAAATGAGTGTGGCATTTACTGTGCGTTATTTCCTTCCTGGGAGAAAGGACCTGTAAATTATATGCTAATAATAAGCTTTAACCCTTTCTGAAGCCAGGAGGTGTCGGGGTGCGCGTACTCCTGCAGGCCTCGCTAATTGGGCGGGCTCAGACACTCCTGTAGCTCCCTGAAGTTAACGAGCAGAGCGTTTCGGCCCAGGATGCTGGTGCCTCCCGGGGATCCTGCCTCCCAGCAGTTTGCTGCTGCGTAAGGGCCACTGGAACAAAAACCTTCCGAACCACAACGTCTTTCCTTGGGAGCCCCCTCCAAGTTCCCATGGCACGCTGCTGGGAGCTGGCTGTGCTGGGGACGATGTGCCGCTGGCCATGGGGGACCCCGGCTCCCGCTGGGACTGTGCCTCCAGAACCCCTTCATCCTGCTGGTCTGAGACCTGCTCGGCCCAGGGAGAGGAGCAGGGGTGGAAAAAAGGCTTCCCGCATCTTGCAGGGCAGGTGGCAGGATGCTGTGATGGAAACCAGTGACCAGGTTTGCCAGACGGGAGTTTCACGGTCTCAGCTGCGGTTCCGGGGATGTCACGGGGTGGTTGAAGCTCCGTGCTGCCCTGAAGGCAGGTGGGCAGAGGCAGCGCTGGCAGCGCTGTGGCCCCTGCGTGCTGCTGGGCTGGGTGCTTGTCCTTGGCCCTGGAATCTTGCTGTGTTTGTGGGCTGCAGCGGTGGAGCAGCCCTGGGGGCTCTTGGCCAGAGCAGGGACAGCAGAGCTTGTCACCCTGCACCCTGCCACCGCCCGTCCCCGCTGCTGTGGGGCTGTGCCCCGCTCCAGCGCCCTTTCTTGCTGCTTTTCATTCCTTCCTTTGAGTCCAGACCATCGTGTTTATGGCTGCTGTTTTCTGAAGCTGCTGGTACTCTTCGGTTTTGCTGATATTGAGCTGAAGGCAAGGGTTCTCATTCTCTTTCAGAGAGGTGCCAGGTCCTGTGGGCTGGACGTGTCACAGCCCGGGACATGTCACAGGCCTTGTCTGCTGATGGAGCAACGTTCTCAGTTGTGAGCAGGGCTGCGATATCTGCCGGCCATTCGCTCCGGAGCAGTGATTTGATGCAGGAATGCCTTTGAGAATGTCTCTTGTCTTTAAAGTACAGTTTTGTGACTGTCTTTAACCACGTTATCAGTAGTCCCTGGTGGGAGGTATTTTCCCAGAGAAACTGGACTGAGCATCACAGGAGGGAGCCGGGGCTGCCTGTGGAAGAATGTCCACAGCCCCCGAGGGAGGATGCTCCTCTGGGCAGCCGGAGGGAGCGCCGCCTCCAGGCTCCAACTTGTTTGTTTTGGAGCTGTGCACCCAGTATTTATTACCTTAGATATTTACCTGGAAGAGGTAAATATTTATTTAAATGGTTGTTTATTGTTATATTTCAAATATTTGTGTATTTTCCTTTCTAAGACACTTTGTAGCAAGGCCAGAAGGAGCGCTGTGGTCTGAGGGGCAGGGGAAGGGTCTGTGTGTGCTGTGTGGGGCTGCGGCAGAGTCTGGGGGAGGCGAGTGCTGGGGCAGCTCCCTCCTGGCGCTGTGGTTGCAGGGGAAACGTTTGGAATCGCAGGTTCCAGTCAGAGCCCCTGGGTCACCCCGGGAGCTTCCCGCAGGAGGGGGCAGAGGGTCCCCCCACAGCTGCTGCGCTGGTTTATCACCCCATCTCTGGAGGCAGCGGGAACTGCTGGGAATGATCTGGAAAAGCATGGGAGGCAGTGGGTTCCTGAGAAGGAAAAAGAGTTGCTTTTCCGTAAGGGATGATGCGGATCCTGGCAGGGGCGGCTGTGACGTGTCTGGGCAGCACTGGGGGAAGCGTTTGTTTCACACACTGCCCCTTCCCCTTGTCCTTCCCTTTCCCCTTCCCTTTCCCCTTCCCTTTCCCCTTCCCTTCCCTTTCCCCTTGCCCTTCCCCCTGAGCCGGGCTGGGGGTGCTGCTGGGTGTGAGCCCCGCTCAGGGAGGGTCTCGCTGCCTCATTGCATCTCCCCTTCTTTTTTTTTCTTTCTTTCTTTTTTAAATTGCAAAAGAAATCTTTCTGAGGTCTTTGTCGATTAAGAAATGGAAGAAAAATTAAGACTTCGTTACATTTCAGTGCCCATATGTCAATTCCTTTCTTGTTGCAAAATGTCAGGTTATCTGTGCCACAACTGCCACTTACTTCTCCTGGATGTACGTTTTCTTTTAAAGGATACTGGATCTTTTATCTGTCTGTAATGAGGACAGACGTTTTAATCAGAGGTTAGACATTTATTTTTGCAAACTATTGTTTTGCTTCATCATTTTTGCAGATAATTAAATGGTTGGCTTGGCACAGTGTGTCTGCTTTATTAAAACAGGTAATTTTGAAAAAAAGGAAGATGCTATTTTTTTGGATCACTGCACAAGAATTGCTTTTATCTTCATCTTCCTTCCTGCTTTCTGGTGGTGCTGCGGTACCCTGCCCTGTTGGAGCGGTTTGGAGCCCTGGGCTGCATCCGCTCCCCATCCCAGCCCCATGTCCTCATTCTTTGCTCTTCTCATGGATAGAAGCGGAACTAAATTTATTTTTTGTGACACTGAATTTTAATCAGGACGGTCCAGAAAACAGACAAGTTGTGACACGAGCTTTATTCTGCACTGAAGCCTCTTTACTGAGGCTGAGATTAAAGTCAGCCTCTTCTTTGCCCTCTTGCAATTTCCCATTTGGACGGAGAGACCTGGATAATCTTCAAAATATAAAAGGCTCTATTAATATCCAGCAGTTGAGGGAGGCTGGAGCCTCGTGTGAGATGCCGCAGCTGTGTGCTTCAGAAAGAGCAACCTGAGTGTTACTTACTTTTTGGAATCTTGTTCATGCAGTATTATACTCCTGTTAAATCAGCTCATCCGTGCTGTGCAGATCCTCATGGACTCTGCCACGCGCTGCCTGGCTTTGGCGGGGCCCAAATGGTGAAGGAGGAACTCCGGAGTCCTCCCACCTGTGGAATTTTTCAGGCGTGATTTTCTGGTTAGCCTGCTGTTGTCTGACATGGCATTCTTCATCACCTTCATCCTCTCACTCTTGCCTACGTGTACCGGAGTGCGACAGCTCTGGCCGTGGCGCTGCACTCCCTCCCTGTCCCGCCAGGCTGGCAGGACGTGTCCTGCCTTCTGCTGCGTGTCCCGTGTGTCCCCTTCCCGGGGAGCTGCTGGCTGCTCTGCTGGAGGATCACCCACCCGAGTTCTGCCTGAGCAGGGGTTCAGGCAGGGACACCCATGTCCCGTGGACGGTGGCACAGGCATCAGGGCCTGGTCAGGAGGTGACAGCAGGGGACCCCACGCAGGGCAGCCCCGCGGGACCCTGGGTTTGTTTTTCCTTCTGGGAGTGCCATAGTTTGATTTTTTTGAACTGGGAAGGTGCTGTGTGGTTTGGATATTTAAACAGTTATTAACCGACTGACAATTAGCAGATTGCACAGACAGATTTTTCTTTTCAGAACCTCTGAAATTGAGTACAGTTTGCAAAACTATCACGGCACAGTAATGACAATGAATTTTGATTTCCCGGAACTGATATTAGACTCCTTATTAAACTATGTGCATCTGCTTTTAATTTACTCCAAATAATTGGAAAATGCAATGAAGCTTTCCAATTAAAGCAGGGCTTTATGCTGTTTAATAATACCCCCATAATATTATAGCTTATGAAGTGACAGGTGAGTCGGTGTATGAATAAAACATAAAGGCAGCAATAAGGGACAGAAAACCGGAGACAGTTGTTGGGGATTTTAAATGCTGGATGTAATTTGCATATATTAATCTCTTCTTTTCAGCCTTATCAGGCGTTCTTCAGTATTTGAAGTTAAAATAGCGTTGACAGGCGGGAGTACGCTTAGTTTTTTCAAGGATTTATTACTTGTATAATTTCTGATCTTTAATAAGCAGATATGACTGATCCTCATAGTTCTATAGAAATCGGTTAATTGTTCCAGATGGCGTGTACTGATTATGCAAAATTACTTTTCACACCATTTTTTTTTTTCTGATGGAGTTTGGAGTAAAATTAAATTTTTTATAGCCTTCTTATCATGCTGTTTTACAGTGGCTTCTGCACAGAAGTTGAATTTAATCTACTATATTACATTGACCAGCAGAGTTATTCTAATGTAGCATTCTGTGATTTGACAAAGAATAATAGAACACATTGCTCATTGTTCGTTACTGTGCTGCTAATAAAAAGGAGTCCTAGTGCAGAAAACCAGGCTGTTATTTATGAAGAATGCTTAATTTGCACAGTTAAAAATGCAAAATTGTTACAATGAGATGTTCTCTCTTTCGGATAGAAGGCTTGGGCAGAACAAATGAAAACAGTCTTGTTGCTACAGATTCCATCTAATAAGGCAGGATTTTTTAAACGAGTGGTGTGGCTGGGCTGTGTTTCACTGGGAGGAGCAGGCATCCAGGTGGCGCGCTCTGGCTCCCATCAAGAGGTGTCACTGGTGTTTTCCCTGATTATCCTCACCCGGATATCTCAATGGCATAATTTCATAATTGAAAACATTTATAAAGGTTGTTGGGCTTCATTTATCTAATGAAAAGCTGTTTATACAAAATAAACCACACATAAAGCCCTCTTGCTAATAAGGTTATTGCCATTCGTTTTGGCGGTGACTCAGTCGTGGGAGGAGGTGTCCCACTGCTGTGCCGGGCTGTCCTGGTGGTGCCGCGCTGGATCCCAGCTGGATCCCGCTGCCATGCTGTGTCCCAGTGACTGCTGCACAGGCCATGGGCAGGGGTTCCTGGAGCAGGTGGGACACCACGATGGCCATTCAGGTGTTGCTGCAAGCCCGTTAGCTCTGTCGTGCTGTCCTGCCCTTCCTCCCCACAGAGGCTTGTGTGAACCTGCGCCATCACCAAGGAGCAGCCGCGCGGTGCCAGGGTCCCGTGTGTCCCTGGGGTCTCTGCCCCCACACTTAGACCCCCTTGGAGGGGCTGAAGGGACAGTCGTGGGCTGAGTCCAGGACATCTTATGGAGTCGTAGGATCCTTGAGGGTGGAAGGGACCTCTCAGATCGTTGATTCCAACCATCAACCCAACGCTGCCAAACCCGCCACTAAACGCTCCTGCTGATCTTTGCGAAGCAAACCAGCGAGTGCTTAAAAAATGACCTTGTGGTTAATGGAATTAAAATCTCCAATTAAATTAGAAAAGTGGGGATACAGTAAATGGACTTCTATAAAGAGTGCTTATTTTTAACTCAATAGAAAAAAGACAAGTAATTAACTCAGCCATTAGAAAGCTCAAAATTTCTCCCCTCTCCTGTGGAACTAGAAAATTGTTTTGTGGATACTCTTGTACATATACGAATAATATATATGGAGACAACTAATGGCATAAATCAGGAATGATTAGAAAATATTTGTTCTAATGAAGTAATAATTTGGTAGTAATGCTTTTCATCAGTGTAGCTTAAGGCTACATTAAGTGGACAGACTTTATATGGATTCTCTAATTTTAATCTTCAAAATTCTATCTAATGTCTCATTAAGACTTGCATATAATGTATCTTAAGTACAGTCATTAAATATAGTTTAGGGAGATTTATGTTCAGATATTGCTTAAAGATGTTTTAATAGGCCCATTTACTCTGATGATATTAATGAGCTCTTAACACATATTAAGCTCCTAAAACTAGTGGTATCTCTCTCGCAGTGAGCAAAACAGCTTGGGGATGGGAAATGAATTGGATGCTCCAACCAGGCTGGTTGTCAGCCCAGCCCCAGAGCCCTCTCCCGTGGCTGTGGAGCACAAGGTCTGTTCCGTGTCCCCCGAGACGGCAGAGCTGCCGCTTGGGAATAGCCCAAAATCTCTGTAAGGACTTAGGCAGATCTGCTTGTCTATGTACTAAAACAAATAAATCAGATACTTTAAGGGAAGAGCCAAATACAGTCGTGCTATTAGATAGATTCTGCTTTCTGAGCATCTGAAGTGAAGATGCAAGAAGTATAATTATGATAATAAAAACTGTTCATTCCCCATTGTCACTTTAGTTCCAACTCAGAAAGTTATTGCAAACAAAATTCTCCGGTTTCATCACTCAGCTCTTCTTTAAAAATCCTTCTGAGTTCAGAGACTTTTATAATTACTAAATTGGTTTGTTAGAAGGAGATAATAGCAAATTTCTTCTTTTCATAATTGGACATTTCTTCCCTGTAGGCTAATGTATGCGCGGCACTTGCATACACAATAAGCTCTGCTTTTGAAAAGCCATAACTAGCTAATAAGTGCTGTGGTGTCATCAGAGAGTAATGGTTTGCTGATTAGCATAATTAATGACAAATGGTGGTGCGGAGCGGGTGGATTGGTTTAGCGGATGATGAATGCGCTGCTGCCGAGGCTGGGCCCTGCCAAGGCGGCTGGGCTGGCCCTGGGCGGCTGCTGGGTGCCAGGGAGGGCTCCTGCATCACCCCCTGCCTGCCCCACGGGTGGCTCCAGCCAGGTGCCACCGCGGCTCCACGTGCTGGCCAGCGGGCACCCATGGGCTGGCCCGGGTAGAGCTGGAGGCTGCTGCCTGCCACGTGCCAGGCAGGGGCTGGTGGCATCGCCAGGAGAGGAGCAGCACCCGGGACGGTGACCCTGTGGCCACCGATGGTCCTTCTCCTCCAAGGGCAGGAGAGAAGCTCCGGGCGGCTGTCCCTGCTATGAGACGGGCGCATCTATCTGTGACTTGATTAATCAGGGCCAATTTGCATTTGCAAATGAGACTGATAAAAATGGAGTTACCTTTTCACCTTTAAGGGGGAGGAGGGAGTATTTCTAGGTTGCCTCTTTTTTAAGTGATAAGCAACTCTTTTACCAATAAGGATGAAAATACTTAATTTGCATTAGCAAAAGAAGCTAATTATTATATACTTAATTAGCATCTGGAAATGAGGATTATCTTAATTACAAAGCACAATTTCCTTAATAGCTACAAAACTGTAAGTTTGATCTGTGTGGAGATTGGTGACTATTATTATGTAATTAGTGATCATATTAATGGTGCGGAGTATTTAGATATAATTTGCATATGCAAATGAAATTTACCTGATAGAAATATGTGGCTACGCTAATGACTCTGAGCACTTAAAAATTAAATTACATTAGGAGATCTGGATCCTGGGTTGCTGTGCCGGTGGATCTCCTGCAGAAGCGGCCATGGCTCTGCGGGGCCGTGGCTCCGGGGTCCGTGTTCGGGTGGTCGCAGGGCCCCGTGGCTCCCTGGGACCCGGTGATGGGTGCCATCTCCCGCAGACGGCCATCACCCTCACCGTACCAGAGACCTTGGCGTTGAGGCGCATCAGGGTGGGTGTCACACCTCTGGGTGGTGGGGACATGTCCTGTGTGTCACCCAGGGGGTCCCAGGGCCTTTGTGGCCGTGCTTGTGGCAAGTTTCTGCTTTTGCTTGATGTGTAGGGATGCCTGTGGTGGGGAGAGCATGGGAACAGCTGGTCCATCGTCCTCCCCTCCCCAGGCTGGCAGCGGAAAGCTGCTTCTGTGTTCAAAACCAGCCCTTGACACCAAAGCCACGAGGAGGGAAGGTGCTGTGCACCCTCACCTCCCCAGACGTGGGGACAGAAGGTGGTGGCCCAGTGGTGGCAGGAGGTTGCCCAGTGGTGGCTGGAGGTCGCCCAGTGTTGGTGCTGGGCAGGTTCACAGCCATCATTGGAAATGTGCGTGTCTGCCACTGCCCTGCGCACGTCCTGAGAGGTTTCCGAGCCTGGGCTCCCCGCGGTGACAGCCTCCCTGCCCATTGTCCGCAGTGACATCTCCAGGGTGTCTCACCAAGGGAGAGCCAGAGCTTCCAGGGCCAGAAAATGTAAGAAATGGCTGTGTGTGTCTTTACCATGCTCTGTGCCCAGCCTGCGGCACTGGAATGGCTGGAGCGCAAGCCCCAGCGGCCGGGAGGAAGCGGCCGTTCCCCACAGGATGTTTCTCTCATCAAGAGGGAGGATTTACGGCCGCGGCCGGGAACACTGCGGCCATTGTGGGTGCTTCCCCAGCCGCCTGCTCAGCCCGGCCCTGCCCGCGCCTCCCTGCCCTGCGCAGACAGACATTACACGTTTAATGACTTCCACGGAGTCTGTCTGTCATTACAGCTAGAGCTGAAAGTAATTGAAAAGCGTCTGTGTTTCTCCTCAGCGCTGTTTGTCCGTGCGCGGGCTGGAGCGGGGCCTGCACTTCCCCCCGGCTGGAGCGGGCCCTGCCCCGCGCGGCGCAGCCCAGGCCCTGCTCCCTATCTGCTCCGCTATAATTAATTAAGGGTTGTTGCTTGGAAGTAGCACATGCTTAGGTGTGATCTTTGAAGTTTAGTGTGGTGCGGAGACTTCAAAGGGGACATTTTATTAAAAAATAATAAAATCAAGAGCTCCTAAACACTTGCAATTTGAAGCGCTTGTTTGAAGTCTCTCCATGTTCTCTGGTGCTGATACGGCGGCGGCACTGAGGTACTCCTGAGCCGTCACCATGCAGTACTTAACCTTCACTTTATTTAAAAAAAGAAAATAATCAAAACCAGGAGTATTTCTCAAGTGTTTTCGTGGCTTGATCTAGCAGTAAAGAACTAATTGTGCTGTGTCGTGAGCTATGCAGGAAACAGAGAAAATCAAGGCTGACAATCAAATTAGCAAAAATAAAAATTTAGTCCAGGTCTGGTTTTATAATCAAAGTCGTTTCAAGACGAACAGGAAAGCTGTAAACCTTCCCCATGGCTGAGGTTTCCTTCTACAGTGCGGGAGGCCCCTGCTCTCCCGCTCCTGGCACCAGGCGGCCCATGGGTCGGTGCTGCCGCCATCCCGCTGCCCGGCATGGGCACAGGGCCACGGGACCTCTTCCTTGGCATGTGCCAAGGTCTGGAGGAGCTCAGCAAGGCCCGAGGAAGCCGGGGACTGGCCAGGGGCTGCTGGAGGCACCTCCAGGGCCGGGAGTGCAGGCAGAGCCCAGCAGCGCTGCCAGCCAAGCCCACCAATGGCCCAAGCAAAGCGTGGGCTGCTCTGGTCTCCTCCTCTCATCAGCGTGTTGGGCTAACGAGGGGCTGCACGGGGCTGGCAACCCCCAGAGCCCTTCAGCACAGCCGGCGGTGGCGGCTCTGTGGGAGCAGCACAGATGGCAGCCCGAGCGGCAGTGCACAGCAGTGCCTGGGAGCGCGGCAGGTTTGCTCTCTGGCCGTGCTCTGATGGGCTGGGGACAGCCCTGCCTTCCCCTGACCCCTGTCTGGGGGTCCCTGGCTGCGGGGCTGCTCTGGGTGGGCTGAAAAGGGACCAGAGAGGAGCCAGAGGAAATAGAGTAAATGTCTTAATATTTGGATACTTTTCTTTGTGAAAGAGAGGATTGTGTGCGTTGTGGGGGCGGTGGCTGCAGCCGGGAGCAGGGCCCGGGGCCGTGGCAGCGTTCCCCATCGCAGCCGGTTTGGCAGGAGCTCGCGGGAGGGTTTACTCTTGTTTTTCCCCCGAGATTCTGCTGTCATTAGCAATTTGGAGCTGCAGGGCGGGGGGATCCAGCTGAGACGGTGCACGGTAGCGCAGGGAGCGCACACACATGTTTACTATTCAGGCTGTTTAAATGGCTGCGTACAGGAGTACAGAAGTAGGAGGCTGAGCTCTGCATCGCGGAGAGCACGGTTTCTTTTGGAAAGCTTGCACTCCTGATGCCTTGCAGACTGCTGTAGAACATTTTTTGCATACTTCAGCATGACTTTCCCCTGTCCCAAGGTCAATGTGCCGGGTTGATGCAGGTCTCCTGTCCCTGCCTGGCCAGCGTGGTGCTGTCCCGCCAGCCCCCCCGGGCTGGGCAAGGTGCCGGGGGCAGTGTGTTGTTCTGGTGGGGACACCCCTCCAGGCAGGATGGGGCTCGGGGGTCCCTCCAGTTTGAGCGGGGCTCCCCTTGGCAGGGCGTGCAGCCAGCTGCTCCTTGCACTGCTATGCCCACCCCTGCCAGCACCCTGTTTCGGACCTGCTTCCAAGTTCCTCTGGTGTCATTGAGCTGAAAATTAGGTTTTCTCTGAAAAGGTGAACTTTGCTGGTTTCACGGTGTTGCTGTAGACTGGTTTATGAGATGTTCATCTTGGTGAAACATAAACGCGCTGCAGCGTTTCGGTCTGGGGAAATTCTGAAGGCTTTTGCAGTATTACAGAAAGCCCTTTGTAAAATCTAAGATTATGTTTAAATTTTAAAGGTGGCCGTAGCACATCCAGTGTTGGGGTGGTTTGGTTGGCTTGGATTAGCAACGCTTAGGTTTTGAAGTCATGTGGGAAAATGTTTTGCAGGGGGTTGATTTCTTTGAATATTTTTAAAATCGGCAGTTGAAAATTCAAGTGTAAAAGGCCATGCAGAAATAGCAGTAAAGAAATCCAAAGCTGTAAAAGCTTATGGTGGGAATTTAAATGCGGAGCCAGCTGTTGTTTCCCCGGGAGCTGAGGTGTGTGTGCTGCTCCCTGGCTGTGGATCCCCACAATGGTGGTGTGAAGAATTAGCGCTCACTGCAGTGTGCAAACTGAACCCGCCAGGCACCGAAGCAGCCATTCATCTGTACCCAGGAGCTAAATATGACAATGTTAGCATTTTTCATTTCCCTGACGTTACCATTAATAAAGCAATGATCCAAAAGAAGCTTTGCTGAGTCTGTTCTTTATGCTTCCATCACTCACGACTAGATAATTTCACACAGGATCGTTTTAAAATTAAATGACGATAAAAGCGCTCTGCTGTCCTGTGTTCACTAGTTCATAGAAGTCTATCAAGTCATTAATGTGTCATGACAAACTGCTAGTTGGATACAAGAGTAATTAATTATTTGCATAAATAACAGGTTGAACTTGGTGCTTTGAACCGCGGTGACACGCGCGTCACGCCACGGACACGGAGCCACCGCGGAGCTGGCGGGAGGGACAGCCCCGTCCTGCCGCTGCCGACGGGCGCGAGCCCGGCTTGAGGCATGGTGCTTTTTGTCTTCCAAAGTTCTTCATTAATGGCTGCTTCAAGAAAGCATCTGATCATTGGAGATTTCAATGAACAATTATACAGATTTTCATAATCACCATTAATCACCACATATTTTTCAAGATAATTACAGCAATTATTATTTAGATTCCTCTTTTATGTGCGCATTGTAGAAAAGAACAAGTGCTTATTACCCTGGGTAGTGTAGAGAACTACGGGCTGAAGTTCTTTGTCATCCAGAAACTCATTATGTTAGCTGATGCTGCCTGTGAAAGTTCGTCAGCATGTTTAAATTAGGGTAGCATTGGCAGGTCTGATTATTTAAATCTGGTAGCTTTGCTAAAAATATAGTTATTCAAGAAAGATGAATTACTAATTTGACAACTGAGATTTAGTTGGAGTCTACAGCACAGAAGGCAGCATCTCTGGTGTGCTGAGGGGAGGGTGACAGTACTTTTTCAGATTAAAGGGAGAATTTCCAAGCGAGCTCTCAAGTTGTATTTATAGAGCAAGGCTTTGTGGCCTGCTCTGCGAGGGCTGAGGGTAAGTCTGGGTAAATTACAAAGAAGAAGTAGCCGCCGGTTAAAAGCTGATCGTGAGTTTTGGTGGTGCTGCACAGAGTGAGGGGGTGGCTCCGGTGCCCTTTGAGGTGCCCCTCATCCTGCCGTCAGGGACTCATGGGGACACCATCCTTTGGGGTTTGGTTTTAGGAGCGTTGTTCTGGCCGCTGGCTCCTTTTGACTCTTTTATCTAATTGCAGCGACCGAGCTAATTGGATGTGACCCTCGGGAAGGAGCTGCTCCTGGGAAGCAGCAAGCAGCCATGGGAAATGTTTTTCTTTTAGAAATCCCTTTTTATTTTGTTAGGTTTTGGGGCAGAAGAGCACAGGCGCCTCCTTCGTCTGCTGCAGGAGCTGTGGATGCAAGTGTGCGGGGAGGACCTGCTGCCTCCCGGCCTCGCCGGTGCCACGGGTGAGGCTCTGTGGGCGAGTGGCCGTTCCGGCGGTGGGGCCAGAAGCCATGACCACCCCATGGAGGTGGTGGCCCTGCTGACCCCAACACTGGCCCTGCTCGAAGCCATGCAGGGCAAGGGCAGCTTTGCCAGCCTGTGCACGGAGGCTTTCAGTGAAGCGTGCAAGTTGCTTGATAGGTCTTTACAAATATTTTGAAGTTCCAGCCTTTTGGAGATGTTCAGATCAAGGTGGGTCAGTGCCTGAGCTCACTCATGGGGTGGTACAATAACGCTGCTGGGGGCGATGCTCTGGAAACGGGACCTTGCCCACCTTGTTTGGTGTGAATCGGGAAAAAAGAGGGATCGGAGGCTGCTGCTGCTGTTTATTTACAGCACAACATCCGAACTAGAGACATGGAATTAAAAGCCTCCTTCGGTTCTGGTTTCATTTAATTTTATTATCAAATTAACTGGCTGCTGTAAGTGGCAGTTGTGTACTGTCTTACAGGGCACGAGGGTGCGGTGGCACCATGGCCAGGCCCTGGTGCTGGACGCCCCAGCAGACTGGGCGGTGCTGGGAGCTTGCTCCTGCCCAGCCCTGGAGATGCCCAGCCCTGGAGATGGAGATGGCTTCCTGCGGGTCCTGCCTTCCCTCTGTGGCCTGTCCCGCTGAGCTGTGTGTGGTGGGCAGTGCGGGTGGGGGCTCAGCCTCACCAGTGCCTCACCCTTGGAGCCCTCGTCAACATGAAGAAGCCCTTCTTGGGCAGCGCTAGCTTGGAACCTCTCTCTTGCCGTGGCAGCACCTCTGAGGGCACAGAGGGGACACAGGGGTGTCCTCCTGGCACAGCGTTTGCTTTGCCCGGGGCCGTGGTTCAGCCTGGAAGCAGAGGTAGGTGGCAGCTCCCTGGGGGTCCCCACTGCTGGGCTGCAGCCCCTCGGGCGCCCCATCGGCTCCCACCTGGGCTGGCGCCGTGGCCACCAGAGCCCAGCCGCAATGGGGGGACAGGGCAGTGGTGCTGCCAGGGCTGGGGGGTGGCAGCCTGCTGCTGTGTGTCCGTAAGCTTTCCTGGATTGTGGTGGGTGTTTAAACCCTCGTGACTGGCGGTGCTGGGCTGTGCGAGGAGCCGGTGACTGAGCGCGTTGTTTCCCAATCTCTCCCTTTAGTGATTTGCCCCGGCGCGGTGACGGGCTGACACGCTGGCTCCTCTGCGCAGCATTAATAACACACTTCCATGCATCATGCCATTTTTAAGCATGATCGTTATGATAAAGGGCATATACTTAATTACAGGCCTGCTTAATTACAGCTCTGTTGAAGCTCGTTTGTTTAGGAGAGTGCTAATTGCGCTGCTGAGCCTTTGGCACACCCTGCCTTCATCTGCTGCCGCGCTGGGCGGCTGGGAGCTGCGGCAGGGCTGGGCACGGGCACCGGGGCTGGGGGCAGTGGCTGGGGGGGCCGCGGGGAATGGTCACCCTCACCATACCTCCGTCTTGAATTACTTCACAAAAACTGGCATGCGACGGATCGGAGCAGGTTTCTGCCGGGATAACCCACGCAGATGCTCTTTCAGGTTCTAAACTTCCTGGGTTTGGTGATGCTGCTTTTCATCTGTTCCCTTTTGTTCCACCTAGCGCTGTGGCTGCCACACAGCACCTTTGATAGTGGGGTGACTCCAGAGGAAGGGCTTGGAGTCAAAAATACACAAAGCAAACGTAAAATGCTGAGTGTTCTTAAATCACCCGTGTGAAGTCACTGCCCTGGTACCTCAGTGCTGCTGGGGAAGTGACAGCGAGCAGAGAAACGCCGGGTTCGTGGGGGCAGGCGCTTTATGAAAGCAAACCCTGTCTGAGGATTACTTGAGGGCATTTCAGGGCTTAAATTTGCTCTGGTTTGAAGGTTTGATTTCTCTGAGAGGTGAATTTTAAAGACTTAAAATGTTAAAGGTGTAACTGAAATGAAGCAGGTGTGTTTGGGGCTGCTCTGCCTTGGAAACCTGCCCTTCTCAGTCCTGGGTGCGAACTGCTGAGTTACGTGTGTTAGAAATAAGTGTCTGGCTTGTAGTGACACGTCTTCCAGAAGGGTTTCTGTGCCACTTGCGAGGGGGTGATGGCAGGGCAGAAGCACGGAGCATCGTCACGGGAGGAATCCAGGAGAGGGTGTAGATCAAACAGTGGCAGGGAGCCAGACGGGGGCACTCGGTGCTGAGAGCGGGCAGTTGTGTGTGGGCAGAGCAGGGAGGGTTCATCAAACCCCTGAGCTGGTGGGACTGGCCCGGCTGTGTCTGAACAGAGGGGAACCCCTGGCAGGGCAGGGGGAGGAAGGGGCTGGCACTAACTGAGCTCCCAGCCATGTCAGTGCCATGAGTACTCGATCTGTCACTGGGAATGTGGGAAGCTGGATGTCAGCAGTCAGCTGGAAATGTGACGTGTCTGCTCGTTCTGTCCCTTTCAGCAATGGACGGAGTGCCTTTCATGATTTCAGAGAAGTTTGCCTGTGCTCCGGAAGGGGTGAGTTGCCTTCCTTGTTCTCCCACTCTCTGAAATCCAGCTTTGCATGGAGAGCCATCACAAAGCACCAACACAAATCACCTGCTTCTGGGAGCTTTTCTTTTGTGAGGCCTGATGTATACCCAGTGCTTGAGATGCCCCAGGGCTGTGCTTCACAGCACTTTCCTGTGGGGTGGGAATGGCTTTTGCCAGATTTTGTCTAAAACTGGATTCTCCTGGGAGGTGAAGGATCATCACCATCAGGAATAGGAAGGGCAGTGGGACCCTGGAGCTGGGAGCGTTTCTCATTTCTTAGTGTGGATTGTAAGAAAAACTGCAGGTGTGCAGCTGCCCGAGATTCAACCTGCTGTGGGGATGCCGTAGGGCACTCAGCTTTGGGATTTTGCTTTTGCCCCCATGGTCGTGGCATGGTGCTCCATGGCTCTGGCCGCAGGCTCCCGCAGCCCTGTGCCCCCAGCAGTGGAGGGGTGAGGATGCTGCTGGGTGCCAAGTGCTGTGGGGCCAGCAGAGAGTGCCACCCATGGCCCGGGCACAGCAGGAACCCCAGAACCAATTCAGAGCGAGTTCTGAATGTCAGTGGGCCAGCACTGATTTGAATTGGAGATCCAGAGCTCAGGGGCTCAGCATCCCCATTGCCAGTTCCCTAATCCCTCCCATCCTAAAATAGCATCTCTTTAGAAATGAGCACACAAGAAGCTGTTGCAGCAAGCACGGAGCCCTCAGCTCTGTCTGATTTTTCACATCCCACTTTTTGCTTTCTTCTTCCTGCTGACACAACCTGCCCCTGCAGCCGGACGCGGTTTTTCACAGCCCTCGCTTTCTGAAAGGGTTGTTTATGGGCCGTTATTCCCAGCAAGCTGGGGTCCCTGCTGCAGGACAAATGCAGGGAGATGAGGTGGTGCTAATCCTCCCCTCGGATCCCTTAGACACCATTGCCACCATATGGTCAGTCCGGTCAGGGTTCCCGCAGCCGGCGCCGCTCACACCTTCGTGCTGCGGCCGCGCGAAGCCCCCGGGGTGTTGCAGGGCAGTAACAGTGACGGTGTAGGAACAGCCATCCTGCAGCAGGGAGGTGGTAACGACCTGTGCAGAGTGACACCGAGGTGAGTGTCAGCTGTCCCTGCTCAGGGGGAAGGGCCTGAGAGCTGGTGTCCCCCACCCACCTTCTGCTCCTTCACTCCTGGGGTGGCTGGGAAACAGGGTTATGTGTGTGTTTACAGATGGTGCCTCTAACCCGCTGGTGGCAGAGTATTTGCTGACTTCAAGCAAAACTAAACCAAACCAAAAAACCTCAAAATCTGAATTTTTAATGTTTTTTTCTTTTTCCGTGGCAGATGCAGCCAGTTGATCTCCTGGGCATCACAATCAAAACCCTTGCGGAAATCGAGAAGGAGGTGAGTACCCGGCCGGGCACCAGGCTAAAGCGTTGTGAGAGCTTTGCTGTGAGGTCCCTTCCCCTTTGGAAAAGGCCTCTCTTGTCATTCCCAAGTCATTGCTGGTGGATAAAGTCAACGTGGGGTCAAAGAGTAAGCTCAGAGTTGGGGATGTCCTCGGTGATCTGTGCCACGTGGAGATGCTTTAGGTGTTGAATCTAACGGCAAAGTCTGCTGCTGCCCTCTGTTCAGTTCCAAGTCACTGTCATTTAACCTTTCTGACTTATTAACAAACGTTGTCACCTGCAGCACGTTGTCTGGGGTGAGCTGCCTCCTGTATCTCAGGGAAGCAAATGAACTCAATTAAACAGTGCCAGGTAAACTGCTTCATCAGTTTCCAGTTTGATGGTGCTGGTCCCCTGTTCCCAGGGAAAGGGGGCTGCACCTTCTGTGAGCTGAGTCTGCCAGGAGCTGGGGGAGGGGACAGCCATCAAACCGAGGATGGGCTCGTGTTCCCGAGGGAACATCCCATGACTTGGGTCACATGGTGCTTTCTGCTGAGGTCTCAGACCAGGAGGAAAATTGTCCCAGCAGCACGTGGTTCTCTGGGCACCGCTGGGCACAAACATCTTCTCTTGTGCCAACCAGCTGGGCTAAAGGCAATGAGTAAGAAGCTGGCACAGCAAAACTTCCCAACTCCTTATGGCTTCTGATTACAGTCATGAGTCCAGTTTCCTAAATCCATCCTTTTCTGCCTGAAAGTTCTGTCTGAGCACGAAAAGAAGGTGGTCAGTTGCCAGGCCCCCCCAGGCACTCTGTGGGCCAGGGCAGCAGCTACGGGGGCTCTGAAGATGCTGCTCCATGGGGACGGTCGCTGCCTCGGTGCTGCAGTCCCGCTGTGTGGAATTCTGTTGGCCACTGCCTGTGTCTGTCAGGAGGGCATCGGGCGCTCGGAGTGGAGGGTACCTGGGGCTGGTGGCCCCCATGGGCGCCTGCCTCCCTCCCCAGTGCTCACCAGGAGCTGGCCACAGGGCAGCGGGTCCCTTGTGCCCGAGGGGAAGGGCAGTGGTGTGGATTTGCTTCTGCAGCTCTCGGCGTGTCGCCTGGCGTGGGGGGGTCTGGGCAGCTCAGGGCACTGCCCGGGAGGGTGGGCTGGGCAGCCTTCCCCTGCCCCTTGCAGCCTGCGGGGCACGGGGACACCAGCTCTGGGTCGTTGGTGTGGCCTTGGGGGCAGAGTTTGGTACCTGCTGGCTGCCCCCACACCCCCTGTTCCCTGGCAGGCTGTGTGCCTTTCAGAGTAATGAAAAGTATAATTATGCAGCCCATATTCCTTGATGAAGCATCTTGTCTGCACGGAGATGGCTGCGCATATCAATATTGGGAATTTCTGCCTGCCTTTATTTCCCTTGCAAGCAATAGCACCGTTACAGCAGAGCTGCTGGATTTCCAGAGCAGCGAGAACATTTTCCCTGGAGCTAGATGCCTTGCAAAAAAAATATTCCCAAAGAATTCCAAGAGTTACTGTTCTCTGTCGCGACGTTTGCAGATATGCACCCCCACCCTCCCCGCTGCGAGGTGAGCGGGGCGAGGGGCCTCTGCCCTCTGGGAAACCGTTGGGAAGAGGCACAAATCCTGTGGCTCCTGGAGTCCCATCTCCCTGTCCCTGCCTGTCCTGGTGCGGGGATGTCACCCGGCAGG
>VXBW01002437.1:448244-463150 GCA_013400375.1 Thinocorus orbignyianus | reverse complement strand
GCTGCCCGCAGACCTGTGTCACCCGCCCGCCTCCCGCACACCCTGCTCCACGCCTCCGCACCGCGCACCCCTGGGCGGCTGGCCCCGGCCCCCTCGCTGCTGCGGCCGCCCCTCCACGTGAGTACGGACCGAGACCCTGAGGGCATCCCCTCGCTGTCACCGCTCAACAACCCCCGCTGCAGGACAGGCACAGACCGCAGAGCTGTCACACACTGCTGCCAGCAGCGAGCCGTGAGCTCACGGACCGTCAAGAAGTGCCCGGCAGCGAGCCCTACAAGTAAGGAAGGGCAGAAGATGCAGCGGGTTAATGCAGCAGCCCCCGTGCCCGAGCTGGAGCGGAGCTGCCGAAGGGGTCTCTGTGCCTCGTGGCCTCTTCCCGAGCCGTGGCAGACACCCTGAGTGCCCCCGCCAAGGCCCGGGCATGCAGCAGCCCTGCCACAGCCAGGCTCACCACGGCTGCCATCCTTGGTTTCACTGCTGGGGCTGGTGCCTCTCGCTCAGACCTGCTGGAGCCTTCCTGTCCCCGGGCACCAGCAGGGTGAGGGCACCGAGGGCACTGAGCTCCTGCACGGGGTGTCCCTGTGCCTGTCAGCACCCGGGTGACAAACGGCCTCTGTCCCTGCGCGCTGGTGCCCATGGAGCCAGGGCCCTGCTGCCAAGGGGGATGCTGTGCCCTGCCCTCCCTGCGGGCAGTGTCCCAGCGTTTGCCCGGCTGGCTGCTGGGACAGGAGGTGTGCCCGCTGCTCCTGCGCTGCTGGGGACACGCTGCACTCCGATGTGGCACAGGAGAGCGGGAGCATTGAGCCCTGACCCCCCCCCATCGCTGCCCCTCGCCCGCTCCCCAGCCCACCCATGTCCTGGGGACGTCTGTTGCTGTAATAAGTTATTGGAGGTGCCCGCCTGGCTCCCTGCTGCTCCCCCAGTCTCTGCTGTAGAACAGGGCTACGTCATGGCAGCAAAATGGCAAGTTTTAAGTAGGTGTTAAAACATACAACTTTTTATACTGTACAATACTGATCAGCTAATGCCATTGACATGCAGTCGCCATAGCAACAGACACCAGTGGTGTCACTCCCAGTCCGGGTGTCCCTGTGCCCTGACATGCTTTGCGCTGCTTCTGCCTGCTCTGCCCTTTCCTGGTTGGACACAATGGGCACTGACAGTAGGTTTTGTGCTGTCAGCTTGGGTTTTTGTTTGTACATATGTAATATACTTCTTGTCCAAAGATTCATTTCTGGTCTTAAGGCACCATCCCATATTCCTGGGAAGATGAGCACAAAATACTGTACTGTTCAGGCTGGTTCCCAGTCTGTGCTTCACGTTCTTCCAGCTGGGTGAACCCTTTGCTGAAGCTGCTCTGGATGCGAGGCTGTTGTGCCTGGAAAGCAGGAGCTGGTTTGGTTGCAGGTGTGTCATATTTGGGCAAAAGAATGAAAGCTCTGCTGTTGCACCAGCTCCGGAGGCTGGGGTGACCCCCTGGAAGTGCTGGTTGGCTCGGAGGCTGCAGCACCATTTGTAGTTGTTATTTATCCTGCAGGAAAGCAAAGCCAGACCCCGCTGCCAGGGCTCACAAAGGCGAGATTGATGATGCCGACATCGACAAATGAACACTCTGTGGCAGCCTGGTCATTCGGCTCAGGTTCACTTGAAGTTCAAATCCACTCCGTGCTGCAGTTCTGTGCCCGTCTCATCCATCTCTTGTCTTTCTGGTTTGCTGCTCGTCGTTTGTTGCGTGGTTTCCTGTGGCATCCTTCTTCCGTGGCATCCTTCTCCCGTGGCATCCTCCTCCTGTGGCTCAGTGGCCGCTGCAGGGAGGACGCTGCGGTGCCTGCTCATTGCTCGGGGATGAAGGGGCAGCAGAGGCCTGACCCTCATCCAGGGGACACTCCTGGCTGTGCCTTGGAAAAATGGGCATGTGTAGCTTCTGGTCCCTTCCTGGGAGGTTCAGCTGAGAGGGCACCAGGAGGGAAAAGTAGTGCTTTAGTATTTATAGCAAACAGCCGCCTTTGCTCAGCCTTCGTGGAGAGAGCGAGCTCGGCTCTCTCCTCAGTGACCGACAAACACTGGGTGGCTCAAAACGCTGCAGCTGGGACAGCATCTGAGAAACCTTTGGGCTGTATTTGTCTGGTTGGTTCTTACTCCTCCTCCTCTGAGGCTGGCCTGGCCGGGCTGCAGCCCCGGGGAAACTGGAGATGAGTTGGATGCTCACTGTGTCTGCACGGTGGCAGTGCCCTGCACCCAGCAGCACAGACAGTTCTTGGGGGCAGGCGGGATCGAGGTGTCCTGAGCAGGATCTGCGGGTGCTGGGGTCCAGCTGAGCTCAGCCCCACTGCCCAGAGGGGCAAGAGCTGGGCGTCCCCACAGGGGAGAGGGCTGGGAGCCGGCACTCGGAAGCACAGCGTGACCCTGTCCAGGGGGTGACTGGGGGTTCCCCAGCTCACTGACTGTTGGAAGCTGCTTTATTGCACCTTTGAATTCCCAAGATCGTGGGCATCAGAGCAGCATTTCCATAGGCAGTTTGTATTCGCTCTCCCATAGCTCCTGTGCTCACAGCAGCTCGTTGCAAGGCTGGTCCTTGCGTGGGCACAGCAGGTTCCCCCCGCTGGCCTGTGCCACGGCCGGTACCAGCGTCTCTGCATCTCCCTCCCTGGCCAAAAGGCCCCTGTGGCAGCCTTGGCCCTGGCAGCAAATGCTCCGGGAGCCTGATGGTGGTGTCTGGCTGCGGAGGAGCCTTCTGGAGCCGGAGGGGAGGGGATGAGTCAATGGAAAGCAGCAGCAGCGGCTTTGCAGAGCTTTGCCAGGTGTGCCTGGCTGCCTGGCCTCTATCTCTAGGACAAAACTGGTCTCTCGGTAGCTCAGTCTTGTGGCTGATGGAGGAATTAGTTTGCCAACTTATCACATGTCTGCAACAGAGACAGAACAGCAGCAGTGAGAGGGTTGCTTGCTGTAAAATATACCTCCTGATGTGGAGTGGCAGTGACACCTTGCCTCCTGGATTTCTCATGGCACGAGCAGGTAGCTTCTGAGGTGACCCGTGGGCCACCCAGGCCAGGCTGTGCTGTCTGGGGTGTTAACGATGGCAAAGACGGGAACTTAGTCCAGAAAGTAACGTAGAGTGTGAACTTTGTGGTAAAATTCAAGTGTGGACAGACGTAGCAGGTGTCTTCCCCGTGGGAGCATCTCATAGCTGTAGTGACGTAGGAATAACCTTTGTCAAACTCCTCTCCTCTGCCTGTCCCTGCGTTTGCCCACAGGGCTGTAGGGGGGGATCCCCTGAGCCCCCCGTGTCGTAGAGGTTGTTGATAGTCTGTAGCTTTGGGCTTGTTTGGTTTCACACCCACCCCTGTCCCCCTGGGTTTCCCAAGCTCCCCAGCCTGGGGGGGACGCTTGCTGCGGGCATGGTGTGGGGCTCCAGCACCCTCCTTGGGGAGGGAGAACGGGGTACAGTGCCCTCGGAGTGGGTCCACTGAGGTGGCACGGGGTCTGTGCCCAGTGTGCCCGCTGGCTGCTCCCCAGCCCGGCTGGGTGGCAGCGGGGACATCCCATGGAGCTCACCCAGAGCCCTTCCCGAAGGACACATGTCCCGCTGCACTTGGATCTTTACCTCAGCCCCGGAGCCCTGACGAACAGACGGCCCCTCTCCTGGCAGCGGGGTCACCCTCAGCCCCCCAGCAGCCTGGCAGCGGGCACAGGGCTGCCCTGCTCGCCGAAACCCCCCTGAGGTGCTGCTCAATTCACTCAGTGCAGGGAACCAAACAGGTTGGATGTTCCGGTCATTTATTGTGGAATTGTTTCCTAACAGCAGTGGTTTTAAATGTCATCGTGCAAATGGAAGAGAGAAACCTTTTATGCAGCTGCAAGATGTTTTTCTAAGATGCTATGCATTCTGTTGGGTTGTTGAAAGTGAATTTACTGTGCATTAATCTTATGAATGTTACTACATTTTGTATTTATTTTAGATGACCCTCCTGTATTTTACAAAGGGAAGTTTCGTTGTGTGATAACTTAGGCTGTATTCTTAATATAATTTGTTAAATAAAACTTGTTTTAATCAGTTGATTCGCTGTGCTCGGTGCTTTCAGTGTGAGGTCTGAGGAGCTCAAAGCGCTGCAGCTCAGGAGTGGAGCAGAGCCCTGGGGACCGGCCGCTCTCCCGCTGCCTCGGCTCCCTCAGATCCCAAACCCGGGCACTTTGGAAGGGGCTGAACCGTCCGGGGGAGTCGGGGGGAGTCGGTGCCTGTTCTGGAGGGACCTGCCCTGCAGCGGGGTCCTGTGGCGCCCGGTGTGGTTACAGGGGTGGTGCTGGGGCTCAAACAGGGGTGCGTGGTGCTGGGGATGCTCCTGACCCAGGCTCGGGTATCAGCAGGCAGCGGGATCGGGCCGTGACGGGGGCTGGTGGAGGGAGGCGAGCGGTCGGGGTCGGCCTGACCCCCTCTGGGGGTGTTGCCAGCAGTGCCCTCAGAGGGGACCCTCTCAGCTGGGGAGAGGCTAACCCTGACACGGAAAATCATTATTTTTTGTGCTGAATTGTTCTGAACTTGACCCGAGCTGGAGGTGTGCAGTGCAGGCTCCGGCATCTTCTCTCACCCCAGCCAATATTTCTGTCTCGCTTATTTTGAGTGGTCTTTGAATTAAGGGAGATTAATACCCCGCTTCCCGACATTCTCTTCAGGCACTTGTTTTCATAACCTCCTTTTGAAAGCAAGAACCACTTGTTCCACCACAGAACTAAGCAACTGCATCTTGGAGCTGCTGTGGGAGCCGTCACCGGCACCTGGTTGAATGTCCCGGCCGGGAGGGAGTGGCGTGGAGGGGACAGAGACCAGAGTGGGCCCATCCCGCACCCACTGGTGTCTCCCCGTGTCAGCACACGATGGGCCACCACGGGATCACCCGGAGCCATCGTTGGGCAGGTGGTTCCTGCCACCAAAGCCACCTCTGCCTAATCAGCTGTTGCCACCGCCGTGGGCTCTGGTCCGTGGCGCGGGGATCCCCTGCTTGGAAACAGGGACGAGCTTCCAGGCAGGACCCTCAGCCTGTGCCCGGGGTTTGTCGGTGGCTGCACCCGGGACCTGCAGCAGGGCCTGCCCTTCCTCCCGCGGCTGTAACCTCCCCTCCCCGGCCGGGCCCCGGGGTCGCTCTGCTGATGAAACACTCCAGACTTGACCGAAATCCCAGTGTTTCTGCCCGGCCTCTGATCCTTGCATTTCCTAATTCAGCTGCTCAGAAATTTGGGGTAATTACTAAATGTTTTTAAAAAATATTAATTCTTCACCTAACCTCTCTGTTGGTTTTGCAGCGTTTCTTCTGAAAGAGCTGATTTCTAAAGAGCTGCAGCTCCTGGCGGTGACGTGCTGCAGGGGATCACTTTGGGAGCGGCAGCGATGCTCAGAGCCCGGGGGAGCGCCGGCGTCCTCGTCCCCTGCCCCTGCCCCTCCAGACCCGCTCTGAGACCGGCCAGAGGCGTTTGCTCACAGGCCAGGGCTGGAGCGTGGACACGGGGTTCAAAAGCACAAATTGGTGGAGGTGATAAAAACACAAAAAGCAAACCCAGAGCCTGACCTGCCGCCTCCCCCAGTGCCGTCAGAGGCCACGGCTGGGCCTGAACAGCTTTTGTTGTGAAAATGCAAATCTCCACCCATTGGAGCATCTTTCCCCCCCAGCTGGAGCGATACTCTCTGATATTTCAGATCTTCTCCCACGTTGGTCCCTTGTTGGACAAACTGAGTTTAATTTTGCCTGCAAAAGGGTTTTTGATGCCAAGCGAGAGCTCAGCTGGTGCCGAGGGGGCTGTTGCCCTGTGCAGGGTCCCAGCCGGTGCTCGTGCCCCAGCGCAGGCTCTGGGCTGTTGGCAGCACCGACCTGACGGGCCGTGGCGGGGCCATCGCCTCCAACGGGCACTTCTGTTCCCTCCCTGTGGCCCCTCCTTGGCACCTCTGGCCTGGGCACCCTGCCGGGGGTGAGGGTGACACCAGTGCTGGTTTGCATCATCCATCATCCACGGGGTTTGTTTGCTAAGGAAAATTTCTGATTTCTTCCGCTCTGCTCCATGCTCCCAGCACCAGGAGCCGCCATTTGTCTCCACGAGGCATCTCCTGGCAGTTCCTGCCCCCCAGAAACCCTCCTCCCGTGGTGGGGGAGCAGCGGGGGCGAGGGCTGGAAGGAGCCGGCCGCGGTCCCTGTGGGGCGGGACGGTGGCGCTGGGCTTTGTGAGCCTCTGCCTTTGGGGGGTTTGTTTTCTTTTCTCCTCTCCCTCCTACAGCTTTAAAAATTAACTTGCCTGGGGAGTTTCCCAAAGCCTTTTCCTTTCTCTGAAGTGATGGATAAGGCATGTAACTGATTGTCATGGCCCTGGAGAGGATAAACATCTTCTGCAGTTTAAAATAAAACCTCCTCACTTCTTGGTTAATAAGTGTTGAAAGAAGCATAAATAGAAATAACACAGGATTTCCATGACTAACAAGATGACCACATCAGTGAATGTTGTTTGGGGTTAAAAGTGACTCAGCTCTTGCCTCCCCAGGGTAAGATGTTTTATCCCAGCGCAGGAAGAGCTGCCAGCAGCACTTTGAAGGGCTGGGGAGCACGGAGCGTCCGGGATTGGGAGCGGGGAGGTGCTGGAGTGCGTGGCTGAAACCCGTCCCGAGCTCCGCTCCATGTGTGCAGATCTCTCAGATAAAGGAGCCCGCAGCTTTATCCAGCTCGTGCTGACTCTTTTCTTTTCAAAAGCCTTTTCAGATGTTTTCACTTTTCTGCTTGCTTTGTTGAAAGATGTAAAAATTTAAGACGACCACAAAGTAAACATTTCAAAACTTTCTCTTCTGAAAATTAGTGACATTTTCAAAATCCCTCGAATTCCATTTCTGCACTATCAGAAACAGAGATCTTCGGGGGTTTTTTGATTGACAAATTTTCCAGGCAAGTTTTTTGTTTATCGATAACCTTTCCTTTATTTTCCAATGAAAATAGATTTATTATTCGGTAGAAACACTAGATAAGTAGATGTCTTGTCAAAATAAAGCAGGTTTTCTTTATTAGAGTGAAATAGTAATGAACTCATCTGCTTCCAATATTTATAAAGAGTAGGGAAGGCCATTAATTCTACTGCTTGTGAATAAAACCATCTGTGATTTCTTTCCATTTGATGTGTTTTGGTTTTAATATACATTTTTCACAAATAAGTGCAGGGATTTTTTGTGAAAATGTCACATTCAGAATCTCATAAAGAAGGAACGCAAAGAGGGGGAAACGAAATGTTTTGTTAGCTAAGTAATTTCTCACCTTGAACAGAGAATAAAATTCATGCCAACTTTAACACATTAGGCGACAGAATTACATGTTCAGCTCTAATGCGATCCATGACATGTAACAAGGCAAATAGAGCATGTTTGGAAGTTTGTTTTCCTTTGGGAATCACACAGTACATTTAACCTAATCTGTCCTGACACTTGAATTATAACATTATGAGCTTCTTCAGAGAAGCAAAACGGTAGATACCTCCTTTTAAGGCAAAGCAGAAGTTAATAAAACGGGTGACGTGTCAGGGAGAACAAGCCCGATCAAACCCTGGCGCGATTCTCCGGAGGAGACGGGTTCTGGGCTGGGCTTTTTGCACCAGAAGTGCTGGAAGGCTCGTGACAAACTTCCACCGAGGCTGAAATCTGACCTCTAGAATTTTGCTCAATTAAACCAAAAGCTGCGAGAATACCCCAAGAGGGACCACTTTGTAGTTTGACTTGTGAGTGTTGGATCTTACATAAACCGAGTATTCATCCAGCTGCTCTGCCAGATTTTATTTTACGGCCTTCCCACCGGCTCCTGCGCCGGGGACCAGCCCGGCCCCAGGATTCCCCGCCGGTTCCTGCTCCCTCCCCAGCACCGGCTGCCGACGAAAACCTCCAAACCCAGCCCCGGGTGATCCTCTCGGAGGGGCTTTTATGGGAACGGGGATTTAATGCTGTGTGCTCAGCGGGGTGTACCTCGGAGAGGGTGCCAAAAGTTAGAGATTTTAAGGCTCCAGTTTAACATCCATCGTTCAGCAGGAGTGGAGCAGATCCTCGGGGTTTCCTCCTAAAGGAACACAAGGGAGTGAAGAAACCTGGAATAAGTAACACTGGGGCATGTCCTCTCCTAAAATCCAGAAGTCCTGATGCTTTGGGGAGGGCTGGGGGTATCCCAGGGAGGGAGAACTGTTGCTGGGAGCCTCCGCACACAGGCAGAGCAGGGACCCACCATCCGTGCTGCCCGCGGCTGCCACTGCTGCCACCACCGCTGCCACCCCTACTGCCACCACTGCCCCTGCTGCCACCATGGCCCCGTGCTCCCCGCGCTGGTGGCAGCGGGACACACTTGTCCCCGGCAGCAGCCCAGCAAGGCTTCGAGAGCGTGAGCCCCCCAGGAAGGAGAAGCCATCGGTTTTGGCAAGTGCAGCATCAATTCAAGAAGATGAGTTGAGTCATAACCAGGAGTTCGCTGTTGGTTGTCACTGAAAAAATGAGCAAACTGGTTGTTTCTGCCACCACTTGGGAAATGGAGAAGAGAGGGCAGAGACGGGAGGACTTTGCCCGGGGTCCTGGTGCTCCCCGAGGTGGCAGAGCCCCCTGGCCGGGGGTGGCAGTGCCCATCTCCTCTCCTTCGGCAGAGACCACTAAAAGTGCTGGGTTTAAATGGTAACAAGGACAATTCATACTGGGTATTAAGAAAGAGGGGACCCGTGCCAGACCCAGGAGGGCCATGCTGTGCCCGTCAGCAGGTCTGTGCTCAGCGCTGGCAGAGGCAGAGGCTGGCTCTGGGGCGGGGGGAGCAGCACTGCCCTTCCTCTGGGAGCACACCGCTGGGCTGTTCCCACGGTCATGGCAAAGGGTTGGGATTTGGGTTGTTTGGGTTTGCTGGAAGCGGGAGGAGGGCGCCTACAAAGTCACTGAAGTGTCAAGAAAACAGGGAGCCCGTGAAGCCGAGGTGCCGCAGGGTCATTTCAGGTCACTTCCCTGCCAGGGAAACGCTCCCAGCAGCAGCGACCGAGTGCAGCCGGGCTTCGAAAACCAGGCACGACGCCCGTTATTGCTGCTCCCTGTGGTGTGTCCCACAGCACCCGAGGGCTCGGTCGGGATGCGCCAGGCAAAAGGCAGAGAGCATCATGGAGTGAGGGGCAGGAGAGGGGAAAGAAGCTGCAGCCGGGGATGTTCCGGGCACTGGCTGCACGGCAGGGTGCTCTGCACAAGGACCCAGTGACAGCCCCTGACTCGTTTCACTCTGCGTCACTCTCGTACCTGTGTAAGAGGCCCCCTGTGCAAAATTCCCCTCCGCCCCCAGATCACAAACAGCCTGAGTCCCCCCTGGCCACACGGCACAGGACCCACGGGACAGAGCCCACAGCGGGACAGGAGCCCTGGGCAGCCCCGGGCTGGCAGCCGGTGGGGTGTCACAGCCACCCAATGATGTCCCTTGCACTGGGACACCGCTGGAAAGCGCCCTGACCTGGAATTGCGATGGCCAAGGGAAGCAGTGAATGGGCCCCACAACATTTTTTAACCTCACAGTGACTCAGGGGTTCACCACAGAGCGGGGCAGAGCCGCTGTGCCCTGGGCTGGGCCACGCTGCTGGAGAACACCAAGAACAAATTCAGGGATAGGTGAGTCGGTCTGCTCCAGGAGCAGGGGAGGGAGCGGAGGGGGTTTCCTGCGACTGACGTTTGTCTGAATTACACAAAGATTTCCTGCTCTTCCCACCTACAACTTTTCCCACAGCCTCCCGGCAGTGACCTGTCGCGGCTGGCAGAAGCCAGTTGTTGGACTCAAAGCCCTTAATGCAAACTTTTTGCCTGTTCTAACTCTAAATTCCTCTTTCTGCCCAAACGCCTACTTATATGAAACTTTTAGGAACTTAATTATCCTTGAGACTTCTACCTCTTGGTGAAATCTGGTTTAAATCAGTAAAGAAAAGAGTTCAAAGTTATTGGGCAGGACAGGCAGACAGACAAGCACACAGGGATCACAGGAACCTTGTTTTCATAGGAAACTAGATTAAAAAAATCCCACAGCAGTTGCCAGCCCCGTCGGTGGCAGCCCCTCGGCCTCTCGTGGGGCAATGCCGGGGTCCCCGGGTGCCCCGAGCAGGGCGGGGGAGGGAGGGATCCTACCTCCTCCAGCCGGGGCTGGGGGCTGCAGCCTGTCTGCTCTTCCCAGCTGGGTGCAGATTCATGACACCCCTGCTCGCTCTGGCACGCAAACCTGTGCCTAATTTCTGCTGGAAAGGGCCCTGAGGAAGTCAGCAGATGTTATTATTAAAGCATTGAGCATCAGCAGCTCCTGAGATATTGTCAGTCCGTTAATGAGCTGATCAAACCCGGGAAAGCAAGGGCTTTCCCAACTTCTTATTAAGGAAAATAAGACCTCCAAGGTTAAAAGACTTCTTTTAAACTTCACCAGGTTTATAGGTTGCAAAATGTTCTTTAATCAGTTTATTCTTAGAAGGCTCTAACCATCCAGGCACAGGAGTGGGCGTTATCCTGAATGGTCCCTGGAAGGGAACATTGAAGCTCTATTTTGGGAGCGTTTGCTGGCAGTTTTGCTTGCTGAGGAATCTTCTTAACAAGCCACTTCTGTGCAGGTTCTGTAATTCTTCTGTGAATACTTTGTGCATTCGCCGCCAGCAGCTCTGCCCCCAGACTGCTGCTGATTTGTGAATTACGATGTTTGGCTGTTTGGAAGTTAAACTGATTTCCCTGGCAGTGTGTTTGTATCCTCAGTTTGGCAAACCTTAAAGCTCAGCCGTCTCCCAAGGCTGCAGGAGATACAAGATGCACAAACGAGTAAGAAATGACCCTGAATCCAGGACCTCCTGCACCTCTCCCGTGCACTGGCTCCCTCTGAGCCTGCACTAGGAGACTCTGACCCCTCTGAAATCAGTGGTTAGTAGGCAATCAGCTTTGGTTTTCTTAATCCCACACTATCTAGAAGCTTCTTTGGGATTTTTCAGATGCGGGGTTGTCTAGAATTTGGGCAACAGTGCTAATGAGATTAGAGTAAATTGGTAACAGCTAAAAGTTTAGGAAAACCATTATTCCTGTGGTTCAGCAGAGGAGCGTGCCGTGCCTCAGCGGTGCCTTTCCACTGACACAGGAGGCAGCCCCAGGCCTGGGCTGGGATAAACCGGGAAAACCTCTTGACTCGGGGAGCTTCATTATATCCAAAATGCAATTAGGTAAACAGCTACAGAGGAACGATGAGAAGAGAATACAGAGAAGGCCCCTTTTAATCCTCTCTGTCAGTTCCTTGGTGCAAGTACGAAATGACAAGGCGAATCCCACAAAGTGCCGGGCGTGCGGCCGGCCCCGCCAGTGGGAGATGCTCCACTCCAGGTGCTCACCAACACTTCCTCGTGGCTGTGGGTCACTGAGCTTCACATCCACCTCTTGATTTATTTTAGCACAGACATATTTATACCATCTGATAAGCAGCGACTGCCATAAATAAGCCTGTGCGCTCCCTTTTGCTGTGCACCGCTGAGGAAGGGGCACGCTGGGATAAACTGACCCTGAAATGCAGGGTACGTACACCATCTTCAAGAGGGGAAGGGTTGGGCTTGTTTGGTGTCTCTCTGTTGTGGTTCAGTTTCTTATTTTTAAAGGTATCTGCTCAACTGTGGCTTCCAGGGGACGTTCCTGACAGTACCTATATTTTCAATCCTAATGTGTGTCACTTGGAGAAACTTTGTGGACACTAATGAACAATCAGGCCCTGAACTACATCTCAGCGCCAAAGCAGAGCTATTCTTTCCCTGCTTTCCCAGCCCTCAGCACCTTCCCCGGAGCCAAGTCTTCCTCGGCAGCCCGTGCTGTGGCCACGGCAGCGCCGCTTCTGCGTCCTGCACTGAGACCCCCACATAACCCACAGCCCCTGACCCAGAACATCACACACATGTTTGTGGTCAGCCAGCGCCCCTTCTCCATCCTGGGGCATTTCTGATGGCTTCACATGATAACGTGTAACAGAGAAATAATAAACCTGAAAAAAATTCAGTATGAAAACAAGCCAAATGATCTCGAGCCGGGTCTGTTTGTGGAGGAGGACAAAGGGCACCAGCTCCCAGGAGCCCCCTGAAACCCCATGCGACCACACGCAGGGAAAGTGCCCCAGGTGGAGCCCTGAAAGGAGGGACCCGGAGCTCTGCCCACCGGGGCAGGTGGGGACCCTCTACTCATCAGCTCTGCCCACGGGGGCAGGTGGAGACTCTGTTCATCAGCTCTGCCAGGTGAGAGACAATTAGCAGCCGTTCGCAGGATGGCTGCTTTGGAGCTGTTGCTGCTGCCTGCACCTTCTTCCAAACTGTGAGTATCCGCTATATTTTTTCATCTTTCAGAGGAAGTTTATAATTAGGCTGGAATTCTTCAGGAAGAGGCAAAGGCTGTGCTGGTTTGGGTTAGATTGTTTTGTTAAATCTCAAGGAAAAACTGTTTTCCATTAAAGAATGTGTGTTGGCTTCCAGAGAAATGGCAGAAGGCATCTCCCCTTCCTGGTGTCCGGTCTCATGCATTTCTAAACTTGATTTTTTTTCTATCTAAAAATTGAGAGCTTGTCTTTCCTTTTTGTTTTACAAAACAAGCTGATCTGTAGAGGTGTTGATGCAGCAGCAGAGGCCAGGCTGGCCCTGGCTGTGTGGGCTTTGGCCACACCAATGATTACTGTGTGCCCAGACGGTGACTCAGTGGCCTGGGAAGGTTGGCGAAATGAGTGTTAGAAGGAGAAGGCTCATTTGGCAAGGGATTTGGAATGGTTGGTTGTCTCTACACTGGGCAGAGCAAGAAACCTGGGCAGGTGAGCTGGGTGAGGGGAAGTGAGCTTTGCTGCCTCCTGCATTTTGCTGTTTCCCTGCGCAGTTGTTTGCTTGGTTTGTGCCTGATTGTGTTTGAGTGGAGGCGCCTCTGGGAGGCCGTGGCCAAATCTTTCAACTCTTCAGATGTGTTTTATTTTTTAAGATGTTTTTCAACCTCAGCATCGTTCCTCATACACCTCATCTGCGTGGAAAAGCCACACGAAGTGTGTTACCATGGGTTGTGATGAGAGCTGGGAGGGAAGGTTGTGGGGGCTGCTGGACACAGACACCACCTGCGTCTTGGGAAACTCCTTGACCATGGAGTGTTGGAGGAGCTTCCACGGGACGCAGCGCTCTGCTTCGGGTGTTTGCTCTCGGCCAGTATCACAGTCTTGGTCGGACAAGGCTTGCTTTGACCTTCCGTGGTACCTCCCGTGGTTTCCGTTAGGGGCTCACAGACTGGAGGTGGGAAGTTTTCCTGCAAACTTTGTGTCATGGAAGATGCAGAGCAGGAGGGAGAAGCAGGAACGTTGTTGTTGCTGTGGGCACAGAAACGTCCTCCCTGTGTCTCACCAGAAGCCAGACCTGGGTGTGCAGTGAGGCTCCAGACACAAATTCTTTCACTCAAACTAAATCTGAAAGGGTTAAAGTGTTGGTTCTGTGATCTTCTGGTTGGGTCGCATAAACACAGAAGCACTTCAGGTAACCAGAAAGGACGCTGGATACAGGCCTGTTTCTGTATCCACGGAACTATTTTGGAAGAGGGAATTTTATGATTTTTTTTTTTAAAGTACCAAGATACAGTTTTTTTTTTTTTTTTTTACTTATTGTAACACCAAAAGGAAACTTGTGCAACTTTTGGCAAATTAAAACCAGGCTTGAGTATTAGACTTTACATTGATGGTACTCGGGTATTAATCCATTAAAGTAATCAAAAGAGCTTAAATAAGAATCTGAAGGCTGCAATATATATGTCAATGAACAAGCTGTAAAACTTCCTGAAAAGGTGATTTCAAAGCCATATTGCCCAAGCTTGGCAAATTGCATATTTAATTATTTTGTCAGTCCCTCTTTCTACTCTAATCTTTTGGTGAAATACCTTTAGACATATGAAATCAGTTAAGATAATTAGGGTATGATGGAATTAGGTGTTACTTGATTTTTAAGAAAGATACCATCCTCTGCCTTGGTATAAAATGTGTGCAGACCCCAAATGCTAGACTGTATTGTAATGTTTTCTTTTCTATAAAGATCAAAGGTCTCCAGCCCCTTTCAAGATGTTTGCAGAATTTGTTTCCTAATTATCCCACATTTACTTATTTGTGTGCTGGGACATCAGAGTTAACTCTTTGATTGTAAAGATGAGATGGGACCTTCATCCAGATGACTGCAGGCCAGCAAAAGCCTTGCATCTCTAAATTGTTTTTTAGATTACCTGGCTTCTAATTCCAGTGTTCTGGCGCGGTTTAAGGGATGGCAGATGAGGTGTTGTGTTTGCTTTATTTAATGCCCCAGTCCTCTACAGCAAAGATTTGTTTTTCTTCAGTAAGAGTTTACACCTTCATTAATATCCTTTACAAGTTTACATACTCTTCATAAGCAATAGTAAACTATTTAGTCTTTGATTTGTCTGGGAGTTGGGACTGTTTTCACCAAATCTTTATGCTCTTTCCATGATGTGGTGCCTGAGTTTCTTCAGGAGAAATTTCTATAAAAGTTTTGAAATTAGAATTTTTTGGCTCACTTCATTGACTTTATTTTCCCCCCATCTAGAGAGGTATAAAAGACTGACAGGACACACCAGAAATGTGAAAACAGGCTGTAAGGTTTGCAGTTTCAGTTGCGAAGTTACAAAAATAACGTTGATTAGAATAGCATGAAATCTATAAAATAAAAAGTAAAACGTTTATAGGGGAAGTCTAATATGAAACATTTTTAAACAATGTGTTTTATTTACTTTTTATACATTTCCTTTCTCATATTCTTTTGAACTTTTTTGAATCTTCTCATATGTTTCCTAATTACATTTGCCTCTGCGACTCCTGTCTCTGTTTTCCCCGGGACCGAGGAGGGGGCCGCTTTTCTTGTTTTGG
>VXBW01002437.1:415776-448233 GCA_013400375.1 Thinocorus orbignyianus | reverse complement strand
GTTGTCTGTCGGGCTGCGGGCTTTTTCGCTTTGAGAATTAAGATGTTGCGTCCAGCTCTGCCGGGGGAACGTCGGGAAGGGCATCCCGTGGGACGCGGGTCGGGATGCGGGGGGCACCGGGGCCGGGCGGCGCCCGGGAACCCCCCCTCCTCAAGGGGCTCTTTCCGCCTGTTTGAGCCCTTCATAAAGCTCCCGGGTAAAGGCGGGGGGCTGCTCCCGCCCCGTCCCGCACCCCCGGCCGGGGGGGCTGCAGCCGCGCTGGGCTGCCGGTGCCGCCGGCTCCGTCCGACCCGAGGAGGGGGCGGCGGGGTGGAGGGGGCTGCAGCCGGCACGGGCGGGGGGCTGTCTCGCCAGAAACCGCCGAAAACTGCTCCTTGTTTCCACCCGCAAGCTCGCACCTCGGCCGGGGTTTTCCCGAGGGGCCGGTGGCACTGCCCCTCCTCGCCGGGCTCCCTGCGGGACGGGCTCCGGTGCCCCCTGGGGACACTTCCCGGTGCCAGCGCAGCCCCCAGCCCGGGGGTGCCCCCGGCCACGGCAGGGAGCACTTGGCCGGCTGTTCGGGCAGACACCGCTCGGGCGCTGCCTCCCCACAGGTACCAGCTTTTTCCCTTTTCCCATGGAGCCCCGTCGGTGGCTCAGCTCGCACCGGGCACCGGCACAGGAGCGGGGCTCGCCCGGGCAGCGAGTGAGCTCTGCCACACTGTGCTGCTGCCCGAGGGGGACAGGACTCCCCCTGTGCCACCGGAGTTTTCTCCTTTCTTCCATCCGGGGTGGGGACCCCCAGGACGCCCTGCTCCCCCCCGCAGCCCCCACCACCCATCCCTTCCAGGCCGGGATGAGACCCCTGGCACAGGGATGTGAGTCCCAGCTGCCCCTTCCCCAGCCCCATCACCAGTGTCGGTGGGTTTTCCTGGTTGAAAGCCCAGAAGAGCTGCTTTTTGCTGACTCCCCCCTCGGCCTTGCTGAGCCTGGGCTGGCAGCGGTGACCCCAGATGTCGGGGTGCAGAGGGAAGAGCCCTCCTGCTCCTGCCTGTGGCCCCCTCCCAGCATCGTCGGCTGCAGGAGACCCCAAAGGCCCTGGGCACCCCCTGAGTGCCCCGGGTCCCCCTCCTGCTGGGCCAGCCCCTGCCGTGGGTTCTAATGAGCCCCCGGAGCCCCCGGGTACCATCCATCAGCCCCGGGGACATGTGTCCCCTGCGGGGGTCAGGGCTGGGCCTGGAGCCCCCCGGCCTCCCGGGGCCGCGCGCCGCTGCCTTCTGTCCTTAAATGCTTTCCTGATTTTGTGGTGCTGTTCATTTCTTTGCCATCTTTGCTCAGGTGTGAGGTTACTTATTGATTCTTTTTCCCCTGCCTTTTAAATTCAGGGAGATTTTGTTCAGGATTCCCCAGCTTAGTCTTTGCTCTTGAATTTTTTTTGTTCAGTCCTTTTTTTCCTGCTGTTTAATATTTACTCACACAGGACTCTAAATTTGTCTTTTCTCTCACCTTGATAAGAATAGTTTTCTTATAACTCAGTAATGAGTAAATTTACATTTCCCCTCCCCCAAAAGTCAGGATTCATTTTAGTATATTCATTTGTTGTTATTCTTGACTTCAGTAATATCGCAGCTGAGTTTTTACGTTATGTACCCAATTCAGGAAGGTGTCGGTGAAAAGTAAATAACATTTTAATTAAACACACACCTAAAATACTTCTCAGATTCTTACGGACTTCTGCTGAGCTTAAACACTTCAGTCTTTAGCAAATATTGCCAGTGATGCTTTGGAATATCAAGTGTGTGTCCCTCTGCCTGCAGTCAAAATATTTAACTCCTTTATCTTACCTGTGGTTACAGTTCTCACAGATGCCCCAGTCTGCAATGAGAGAACCTCAGAAGTGTCTCAGTGACAGTCCTGCTAAAGGGACTCCTGTGCTCTTGGGTGATAATTTTAAGCAAACTCGGCTGTTGAAGCCGGGCAGGAGCATTTGGCAGAGTTTGCCCTGTGCCTCCCCAGGGGTGACTGCCCTGAGCGAAGCTTCTCTGACCCACCCTTGTCCCACAGATTCCTGCCCTCAGCTACTCAAGATCTCCAGAATCATTTATTTGGCTTCCAGCAGCAATTTTGCCTTGATACCCCTTCACTGGGAAACAGTGTTCAGAATAAAAATAATATAAATGGGAGGAGAGGAGGGAAATACGCAGAGGTTTTACTGGAGAATTTTTCTAAGTTCTGGACTCTGCATCTAAACCTAGAAATTGTTTGCAGTCACAGGCTCTGCAGCGTTGCCTCAGATGGCGACACAGAACGTTAACTCCTGGGTTTCTGTGGAGGTTGTCCTGCAGAGGTGCCCACCGCGCTCCCGGGGGCAGCAGCGTCCGACAGAACACGGGGATCAGCTCCTCCAGGAACAAAGAGCTCTGAGGCATCTGTGTGATGCTGCTGCTCCACAGGGATTCTCTTGAAATGCAGAGTTTTCATTCCCATTAATGACTGTGACCAGCAAAACAGCTCTCTTCAGTAAAGGTTCATGGAAAACTATAGATTCATCTCTGTTCAAATGTTTGGTTTTTTTTAAAAATAAGCTTTCAAAATTAAACTCTTAAGGCAAATCTATCTATAATGAAATAGCTACAGTACACTATTACTGGTAAGAATTACATTGAACTTTCTTCATACTTAATTCTAAGCAGATTAATTGATCTACCTTAGTTCCCTGAAGTCTTACACAGACAACTTCCCACCAAAGAGAAGGAAACTCTGCCGCGCATCGTCCTCCCTGTCCCTCGGCGGGGTGAGTTGGTCGCAGTTTGCACTGCAAGTTTAGGCAGGGCAGCAATAAACCTAATGGATATCTCCTAAATTCTCCCAGCCCCAGTTTGGGAGCCGGCCGGGCCCGGCTGCGGGAACGCAGGCGTTACCTGGCTGTGGCGGCAGGCGCGGAGGGTCGGGGTGCGCGGAGCCTCCCTCGGACAGGTGCACAAACACTTCCCCCGTCTAGGTGCTACCTGCTCTTTACTGGACGTTTATTACAAGTCGATGCAATTTCACGAAGCACCTGCATGCAATAAAAGCCTATTACATGTGTGAGGCCTTAAGGAAATTAACGGTTCCTCCCTAGGGATGCATATTTTGTTAAGATGTTTATTACAGATGAAGTGGTCCTGGGGTAAAACATTAACAAGTTGTAGAGTGATAAAAGGAATTTTATCATTTCTCAGTGACATAAATAGGAAGAAACCTTTAACTAAATCTATAAAATTCCTGTTTCCTAATGAATTTGCTTTAACTATTTATTAACTGGATGAACTCGTTCAGGCCGTGACTTGTTTTTCTTCTTCCTTACCCCCTCCCCTTCGCCCCTGCCACCCCCAAAAACCCACGGAGAAGCAGTCCAGGGTATTGGCTGTTAACTGATGGGAGCCCTGGTACCCAGAAAAGAAATTCTATCTCAGTATCATTTTTTTACAAAAAATCATTAATTTTCCCTTGTGAGTTTAAGGCAGAGCCATAAAACTCAGCTTGCTCTTGTAATACTGATTTTAAAATGAAATATAGCCTTTAAATTCTGTATTATTATAATAATGCTAACTCATACCACTTAAATTACACGTTAGATTTTAGGGTTCAGTCCAGCAATTTATTTTTGGTTACCATTACAAATGCAAATTCTTTTTTTAACACCGTATTAACCAAGCTTGTCTGTGCACCATTATTAGAGATGAAAGCAGAGAACACTGGCTTTGGCCTAAGAATGCTCAATCTAATTGAATTATATGAATGCAGTTAAATGTCTACTTCAGAAAGGCTATATTCACTTTCAAGATTAGTTACTCCAAGAGTTAATGGGCTATTTAAACAACATAGTCCAAGAGCCAAACACAGGTGGGCTGTGTTAATAACTTTATTTAAACCGTTTTTTCCCCTTTTGAGAGGCACAAGCCATCCATTAATGCATTCATTAGAGTTTATGGCATAGTTCTGCTTTTCTCCTAATGACACTATCCAGACTCAAACTTGCTCAGCTAATTTAGCCCAGCTGCCCTTTGCCTCTCAGCAACAGGTCTCTTGTTCTTTGGTCCTACATGCTCAAGTGTCACGATGATTAGTTTTTGGTCATTGCTGCTCTTTGCAATATTGTTTCGTGTATTCTCTGCATCAGAATTGACTTTTCCTTCAGTTTTTCTGCTGAAAAGTTTGGGTGCAGCGGCCGCTGGAAAGGGCACGGCAGCGCGGAGGCATCGCCGTGCTCTGCAGCCCTGCATTCCAATGTGATTGAACATGGTGGTTTATTACTTTGCTCTGACCAAACAAGCTCACGGGTTTTAATATCCAGCTCTGCTGAAAGTATTTGTGGCAGTTCCCCGCAACTGCAGCATCTAAGCTGTGCCTTGACTTTTCGGTTTTAAGTCCGATCCAAAAATGCTTCTTACTGATGTCATTGCAGCTGTAAAACACGACTGAGGACAGAAGCGCCTGTTTCTTCCAGTAGCTACAATGCAGGTAACCTGGATGTGTTTAGTAAGGAATTCCCCAGGTACTAATGAACATCACAATGAATAAGAATGACCGGTGCGTCACTGGGAAATCAGCAGCCAGGCCGGGCTCCGCTCCGCACTGTCAGCCTGTATTTTGGAATGTCCCATCCGTTCGGGTTTGTGTGTGGGATGTTGCTGGGAGCTCTGTGTTAGCTGTTGGCTTCCAACCTGAAACACCACCTCTGTCTGCACAGGCAGAGACATCTTGACCAGTGTGAGGTACCCCTGGCCCCACTCCTGCTCGGGGAGGATCACAGGGCCATCAACCTCATGCGACCGCGGGGATGACTGCTCCTGGACATGGAGGAACTGATGTATTTGTGGGGAATAATGGCTTGGAACGTGTCTGTACCCGGGGAGAGGAACATAACATTAGTGCTTCCCAGGGCGAGGTGCTGGGGTGCAAGCTCCATAGCCCAGCAGCCCGGGCACTGGTCACTGGCACGTCCCACCCTGTGGGACAGGACAGACCTCGCTGGCTCACAGGCCGTTTGGGCTCTGTGCTGCTGGTGGAGCCAGCTCCTGCACAGGGCGTCCATCCCCGTGTCACTGCCTGATGCACCATGGACCTGCTGCCTCCAGCCAGTGACCCAGCACGGACCAAACTGGGCCACCCTGGAGCCCGAAGCCCCTGAGTCGTGTCTGGGCCCGGGGAGGGTGTTACTGTGAGAACACGCACCTCACAGCCCACGGAGCGGGTCTTCTGGGGCTGTGAAACCCACGGAGGGAGAAGGAGAGAGGCGAGGGCTGAAGGTGCACACACGTCCCCGGGTGCTGCTCCTGTGTCCCAGCCCCTGCGCCCGCCGAGGGGGGAATTGGCCTCAAGCACAGAGCAGTTGAACATTTTTCCGTGCGTCTCCATTTTGGGTGGGCTTAATTTTTGTCTTTGATTTACCANGGAGCCCGCGCCCCGACGGGACGGGGGAGATCGGGAGGGGACCAGAGGGGACGGGGACGGGGGGGACGGACGGCAGGTCCCCGCTCCAGTCGCACTCGCCGGGAGCGGGCAGAGACTGTCCCCGTCGCGACAGCCTCCGACAGAGCGGGTCCCCTTGGTCTCTCGCCCGCGAGTTTTCGGTAACGGGATGTGGGCGATTCTGCCGGGGGCAGCTGGAGCGTTTCCCGGCTCAGGGCCTGGGTTAACGGCCTTACCGGCCCCCGCAGCTCGTCGGGCGGCGGGAGCAGGGTCCCGGCGCTGGTGCCGCTGCGATGGGAACCTGCCGGGAGGAACCGCGGTTCCGGTTTTGTCCCTGCGCGGTGAATGAGTTTGTCCCTGCGCTGGGATCTCTGTTCCTCCCCGTGCGAGAGAGGCTGCAGAACTTTGCTCCCTGGGGAAGGCGCTGGAGCTGTGCCGGGCGGAGGCAGGGACTCACCGATTCACAGCGCTCAAGCCCTCGATGACAGCCCAAGCAGTTGCTTCTAAAGCTGCCTTCACAACAGCAGTGCAAACGCTACTCAGAAATCAGAAGTTATTTTATAATTAGCACCAGGGACAGGCATTCAGCTTCTACCATTGCTTCGCCCTGCAGCAATCGCTGCAGCTGGAGAGGGCAACGGAATGTCCCGTGTCACCCTCCGGCTGGGACGGCCTTCCCAGGCTGTCCTGCACAGCGCTGTGAGCATCCCTCCCTCCTCACCAGCCACGTCTGGCCGGCAAAGCTTAGCTGTAGCTCACTGTGATGCTCCCTGAATGAGCTCTAGCAGGTCAGAGGCAGAAACAAAAACTAAATACCACGGCAGGCCTGCTTGCTTTATTCAGTTGTGTGGCAGTGTGGTCTAGATTGGAGACAGTTGGCACTGGAGGGTCTGTTCCTTACTAAATTCTGTTTGCAAATGTTTGTTAACCCCAGACCAAAGAGTGTGTGAGGTCAAAGCATTGCTATCGCTGCTGCCCTTATGCTATTTTAATATTTCGTGTAATAGTGGTGCAGCTGAGTGCTGGCTGTGGAGCACAGCCAACGCTGTGGTGCTCGGTGGCAGGAGGGGGTCAGCACAGACGGCTCCTCCGCTGCCCGGTGCCTGCCCACGCCAGGGCTTGCAGCTGGAGGAGGGGAGCGAGCAGAGCGAGAGGCTCTGTAGGCTCACAGATGGATTTGTGCCTTTTCTTAAATGTTTATGGATGAAATTCAGTGCTGCACTTCGCTAGACATTCTGCAGACAGTCATGTCCTCATATTAATCAATATTCCCGAGGTCAGACGTGCTGTCTGGTATGCCGGCCTGGCAGCGGGCCCGCCGGCTCCCCCTGCTCCAGGGCTGCTCCGCTGCTGCTCGGCTTCCAGGAGGGAACAGGCGAGGTCTCGAGCGTGGGACAGCAGCAGCAGTGACGCGAGGAGCCTGATGAGGTTTCCAGCAGTGAGAAGTGAGGAGCCAGGCGAGGTCACCTTAGAGAGCTCTCATCTGCTGTGCTGCCACTGGAGGTTCCTGTTGGCCCCAGCACCTGTTTCCTGAGCCCCTGCTTAGGAACAGCTGGGTGCTGCTCCCTCCTTGGCACGGAGAGGGGGGCTCTGGGGGTGCCCTGCCCGCAGGGGTCGGTGGCAGCAAGGGAAGAGCAACCCCAGGGGGAAGTGCAAGGTGACAGAATGAACATCGTGCGTTTTGAGTCACTTTGCCTCCTCTGCAAAGCCTCTGTGTTCCTGTGAGCTGTCACGGAACCAGCTGCCTCCTCCAGGCAGCCAGCCCCAGCCTGCTGGGTGCCACCATCAGGAGTGTCACTCTGAGGGGTGGGGGTATCAGGGAAGCCCCTGTGAAGTGCATCCAAGCAGCGGAGCAGGGGGACAGCGTTAGGTCACTGGATGAAGTGCACTCTGCAGCCAGGAGCGCAGAACCGAGCCCTTGGGGACCTGCTCTGAGTGCCAGGACGTGCCCACACTGGCACGGCTCCTCCTGGAGCTGCGCCGGAGCTCACCCCGGCAGGGACAGGGTGGGAAGCGATGGCCAGGGCTGGGATCCTCTGCTTGTGGGCATTCTTCTCAGCAGCGGATGTAAAGACAACTGATGCAGCAGCGTTTGAGGAAAAACCTTGAATACAATTATGGATGATTATGTTTTTCTTAGCCTCTGTGCAAGAATTGCATGTTGTGGGCGATGAGTATCATTATGAGGGATTACCAGTAATCCCTCCCCCTTTTTCATGGCTTCTTCTTTTGATGACTTTTGGCAGACTTCTGTGTAAGCACCTGAGTTGCCTGTTTTCTGCAATACTTGAATGATTAATTAACGCTCTCAGCAGCTTTGAATGGGAAACCTCACTCAGTGGAAAGGGGAGCTGGGTCCAACAGGCACCTACCATATATCTGGGTGAATTGGAGCAGGATGTTGGGATTGTAACATCTTGTGACCCTAGTGCTTTCATCTGCAGCAGCAGTGAAAGAGTTAATGCATTAGTAAAAGAGATTTTTAGCATGGGTCTGAACTGAGGCTGACAATCCATTATTCATAACTCCTCAGAAACCTGTAGCCTAATTCTTTTCTCTTTCTTTCGTGATTTACAGAATATTACAACAACTGTAAGCACTTTGCAGTTGGGATTTTATTGCGTGCTCCGAAGTGAAGAATTATGATTCGGGATTCACGATGAGCAAATGTGTTCTGGTGTTTGTACATCCTTTTCATCTTCTCTGCCCTCACCCAGCGCTCGGCCCTGCTCGGAGCGGGGATCTGCCATCTGTGGGGCCAGCGTGGCCACGGCTCCTGCCAGGAGAAGGGCTGCAGGCATGTCTGCAGCAGGAGGAGTGTCCCCACGGCTGCCCAGCTCTGCCACGGACGGGACCCCTGCGCAGACCCTGTTGGGCAGGAGGGTGGGCAGACGGGGTGCTCGGCAGCGCTGGGAGCCGGGGTCCAGCACTGCCCGCTGTGCCCTTCTTGCCCTTGCGCGGGACCCTGAGCAGGGGTGGAGGTGAAGCCTCGAGTGTGGCCACCACTTGAGCTGTCTGAGGGAAAAGCCCTGCTCTCACCAAGCGTGAGAGCAAATTTCAGGGCTGTTTGGAGAGCAGCAAGGTTCCCCTCCTGCAGCGCACGCGCTGGGGGTGCTGCCAGCACCCCGTCCCGTGCCAGAGGCTGCAGGGGCTCGCTTCTGCTCTGATCAGCTCCTGGAAGAAGAAACTTGCCAAGAAATGGCAGTTGCAGTGCAGAAACACCTCCCTCCAAGATGGTTTGCAGGCACGTTTGAGGATACTGTGACAAAGATGCAGTTAAGGGGTGGTCCATCATCCGAAAAGCAGTTTGGGTGCCTTTGCTGCAGCTCTGCTGGCTCGGGAAGGACAACTGCAACAAGGGATAATTTTTCATTATGGACACGAGAATTATGAGGTACAAACGAGTGCGCACAAGAAGATTAATAAATTACTGGGGATTAGCTCCAGTGATGGGTAGATCTGCTGTGTGCAGCCTTAGCCTGGCAGGACAGACAGGATCCTGCGCAGTGTTTGTCACAGATCAGAAACACTAGCCCTTTGACAGATGCCACGTAGATCTTCATTTCCAAATTCGCCCATCTGAGAAACATCTGTGTGCTTAGGCTGGCAAATCTCAAGGAATGCTCTGCCAAGCAGCCCGCTTCCGCTTTTATAGCTCCATAATCCTCGCCTGGGACTCCTCCTCTGAAAGGAGCAGGAGTGAGTGCAGCTCTCCAGGAACACTGCGTAGGTCCAGGAGAAGTCTACGAGGAAAAGATTCACGGCATGATCAAAAAGCACCCAGGCCTTTTACAGACAGGGCTCAGTAGGTGCTTTAAAGAGCCGTAAATAACAGCGAGGAGCAGGGGAGCAGATTAAAGAGCCGGGGCCTGCGCAGCCCCGCTGCCGGCTCGCTCTCAGCTCGCTCTTGCTGCTCTCCCGCAGCAGCAGGACCCCGGCGTCACGCAGGGTCACACACACAGAACCATCCCCTGGTCCTCCAGGACAGTGAGGGCTCTGCGGCCACCCCTGTTCACACCAAATCAGAGGGGGCTTCAGGGCTCAGCTCTGGCATCTGATGCTCAGAGACTTGGGGATTTTCCCTGGAAGTCCACCACAGAGTCAGCTCCCCGGCAGAGCTCTTGGTGGTTTGCTGGCCCCAGCCATGACGCAGCCTGACCTGGAAAGGTAAACACTCCCCTGAAGTACAAAAACCATGGGGAACTGCATGTTAAATCCTGGTCCCAGCCCAGGTTGTGACACCCCAAGGCAGAATGTCCCACGGTCAAGAGCTTTGGAGCCCTGAGGTGGGGTGTGTGTGCCAGTAGCCCACTACATCCTCATGGCACTGTTTGCAAATTGCTGTTTAATTGTTTTGGGGAGAAGTCTCCCTGCTGTTATTGCTGATCAGTAGAGGGAGAGGTTGGGGAGGGGAGAAAACGGGAGCAGAGAACCAGTGAGGGAAAGCTGCGCTGGCTCGGGATGCAGTGTGGGGCTGTTGGGGGTGTCCTCGAGGGAGGGTGTCCATGTGGGCACAGCACAGACGCTTCTCTCACTGATTTTGCACCAGTTTGATTCGCTTTTCTTCAGCAATATTCGTGTTGCTGAGAGGTTGGACTCGCACCTGCTCCTGCGTGGAAGAGGAGCGAGGGAAGGTGTGGGCACCGCTCACCGTGTGCTCCGGAGCCGCCCTGCGATCGCTCCCCGTGTCCCTGCTCCCCTCCCTGCCCTTCACTGGGCACCACGTCTCCTCCCATGTCTTTTTGCCTCCACCCTTTCGCAGCCGCCGCTCCTGAGCTCGTTATAAAACAAGGCCCATTTGAGTTTGGAGCAATTCCGGGAAGTCTCTGGATTTTCCGTACACAATCTGCAGCAGTCACTAGGGGGGGTTTTGTGCTCTTGTTTTTTGTTTTATTTTGAGAGGAACCTTTGGAGAAGTATTAATAGCCTAGGGGCTGCCCCAATTTTTTCCATTTGTGCAGGCAAAGGAATATTGATGGGGAGGGGCAGAGACACCCACAGCACCCTCAGGGCTAAAGATCTTTCATAGGAAATTGTTGTTTTCAGACAGATG
This sequence comes from Thinocorus orbignyianus, assembly GCA_013400375.1. Lineage (NCBI taxonomy): Eukaryota > Metazoa > Chordata > Aves > Ciconiiformes > Thinocoridae > Thinocorus > Thinocorus orbignyianus. Next base: position 437,747 of record VXBW01002437.1, on the reverse strand, counting down.
AAAGCAGATCGCTTTCATTTTTCCTAAGTGCACGCAAGGAAAAAAAGAAAGTTGCCGTTCAGGTGTGCTAATGTGATCCCCTTGGATTCGGGCTTGGTCTTGGTGGAGCTCGCTCTCGATGAGTCTGAAAACAAGAGGCTCAAAAGGAACAGCAGAAGGGACACTTCTTTTAAAAACCAAACCCCTGAAGATGGGTCCCGCAGGTTGGTGGCACGGCGAGGCTGCAGCAGGGACAGGTCACGGTGGGGACGCTGCTGCTGGTGGAGGGTGGCCACGGGGCTCCTGCTGGCCCCGAGCGGTGGCCAGAGCCCCTCGCCCGCCCTGGCACCCCTGCCCTGGCACCGGGAAACCTCACCTAATCCCTGCCACAGCTGCGCCTCTGCTGCCTGTTCCTTTTCCCTCCTGCCAACAAGGAAGGCCCTGTGTTTTCTTAACATTTGAGGGCATGATTTATAAACAACCATTAATGCGCCTTTTAACCTCTTTTTTCATTGTTTAAATTTCAAATTTTTTGGATGCGAACTCCTTAAATCAGTTCAATATGCTCTGAAGGGCTTTGCTAGAATTTGAGTTGAATTGCTTCCAAATGGAAACACTTACAACGCACAAAAAAGCACGTCAGTGACTTTAATTCACTCTCCGCTGTGCATGTAGTCTTAAATAATTGAAGTGTTTCCAATACTCATAGATGCCTCGATTTGGCAGTGATTTGGGTATAGGTGTAAAAAATAAGGCAGAATATATAAGTATTATACCTAGGGCTTCACAAGGGATTCGCTGTGGATTTAATTAGGATTCCTGTAAAGCTATGTAGAACTTTGGCAATGAAACTGGAAACCAGGTGAGCTCCTGGTGAACCTGTGTGAGTTTTGGTACGACCTGCGCGGCTTTGAGGTTTTGGATGGAGACCAGGCAAAATTCACTGCGTTCACCTGATCCTTCTTTTCAATTTGGGGGCTTATTTCTAGCTTGATGCACAAAACCAAACCTGAGGGCTCTGGATTTCCCTGTCTGGGGACCTTTCTGAATGAGGTAGATTGCAAACCAGTCATTTGAGGGCTGGACTGTTCCTCCCTGGAGGACCTGTGATGTTCTCTGCTGGCTCGAGCTGCCCCAGGGTTGGCTTCTGCCCCGGGTCACGACAGGCTGGTGATGTGTTTCCTCGCTGTCACATGCCAGCTCAGCGCAGGCTTGAGCTCTGGTTGGGAACAAGAAAAAAGTCATCGGGAGAACGGAAAATTCACACCTAAACACCATAAAAAGGCAAGATTTGCTCTCACAAAGTTTCACTGAAGTAAATTCCTCTTAATCCATCTAATATAAAATTTCATAAGTGTGACTTCTACAGTTGCAATACTGCTGGCACGAGAGAGAAGGTGTCTCGTGCAGAAGTGATTTCTTGTGCTGTGAGGATGCCCACCCAGAAGAGAGAGGATGCACTATAGCAGAGGATGCCCTGTGCTAGGAGTAAAACCACTTCAGGCTCGGTCAAAACCTCCCATCTAGGCATTTACTGTAATAAAAGCAGGTTTGGGGTTTTTTAAGAACACCATGTTACAATCAAGTAATTTCGTGTAGAAAAATAAATTTTGTCATAGGGTTTTATTACTCCAAATTTTGTATTAAGAGTTAATCTGTTATTTTAAAATAAGTAGAAAAGCTGCATCTTTCCGCTGTATTTTTACTTACTTTCTTCTTTTTGAATTCTTAGTCGGGGAAGAAAAACTTAGAAAAAGGAAATGGAAAGAGGGACTCTGTCCCATTTCTTTCCATTTCCATGAGAAAAACTTGGGGTGGGAAGGGGGAATAATTTTTTTATTAATTGCTTGCCTTTAAAAATTAGGGAAATAGCAGCAACTCTTTCACCTATTTGATCTTATTTAAGGCTGTTACACTAGAGTGGAAGTGGAGAACTGTAAAAGTGAGGCTGGACACATGAAAATGCAAAACAGGAATGGCTGCAGCGTTTAAGCAATGCTGGCTGTTTATTTCACTTACAGCAACGTTTGCTTAAAATCTGAATGTTTCTGTCAATAACTACAATATAATGATACGATGTTTTAACAACAAAGGAAAAGCAAACAAACCAAGGTTTCAACAACTTCTGCCTGGCCTGCAGAGCTAGGGGACCAAACACACCAAACACCGACATAGGACAAATCTGTAGTAATTAGAGTGACTGAGCTTCTCTGCAGATAACCAAGGCAGGGCAGGCGCTGCCTTCTGCATCGGTTTTAGGTCTGGGTGAGGCACAGGTTTGCCCGGTGCAAACATTCTGTATCCCGACCAGCTCAGGAGTCAGCCACAGCAAAAGCCCAAGCTGGATTGTCCAAATCAGCTTTCCTGAGGATAAGACATATGAAAATGTAGAGGCTGGGGGCTTCTTCCTTTCTCTTCTGCACACTGCAAATTCCTGTGTCAGGCTTCAACGTATGAAACTCCACAGACTTGGCTTCCTTGTTCATGTTTGAACCCCAACTGGAACAGTTTCAAGCAATCTGCTTTCTGCTCAGACGGGGTGGTTTCCAGCCTCCCTCTCCCTGCTCGCGGAGGGTGCTGTGGGGCACCCGGTGGGCAGGAGGGATGGGGAAAGGTGGTGCTGTGGCTGCGTGTCCGTGCCAGCAGACCCACAGACCCGAGGCAGCGGGGGCGTTCGGCTCCTGTGAAGGCTCCGTGTGACCACTGGAGCAAATCCTCAAACTGTGCTTTCCTGGTAGCTTGAGCATTTCGGTTACATTCCAGCAGGATGTGAAATGCGTCTCGCTTTTTTTTTTCTGCTTGTGTTTATTAGATATTCCTCTGACCTTTCTTATTTTCCCCAAAGAAGGAAGCTGTGGTTTAGTAGTACAAACACTGCGAGCATGCTAAAGAAATGCCAAAAACATTCAAAACACATGTATGAGCCCATGTTAGTTTAGGCTCAGTTTGAAACATGTCAGGATGCTGCTCAGGGCAGTCTGGGCCTACGTGTAATCTCCCCAATTTTACTCCTGAGCGCTAAGTTTAATGAAAACCTCCTGAGGACCCGTGCCTGGCGCCCTGAGGCCGAGGGAACACACCGTGCAGGTTTCTCCTCTCCCAGCCAAGCTCCTCGTGGCTGTTGGGAGCAGTGGGTGTCAGCCTGGGACACCGTGCTCCCTCACTGACCCGTCGCTCGGCTGCTGTTGGGGTGTTGGGGTTCGTTGGCTGGAGGCATCTCCATGGAAGGACCCGGCCACTCCTGCTGTGGCATGACAGGGGTGATGGGCCAGGCCGGGCTGTGAATCCCAGCAACGGGTCTGTCCTCATAGAATCACAGGATGGTTAGAGTTGGAAGGGACCTCAGAGATCATCTAGTTCCAACCCCCTGCCATGGGCAGGGACACCTCCTCAAAGCCCCATCCAACCTGGCCTTGAGCCCCTCCAAGGATGGGGCAGCCACAAACTGAGGTGGAAAAGGGGTTGATAAATGTGGGGGCCAAATCAGCATTAGAAGGAACCCGAGGGAAATTTTTTGTGTGTTATTTGTTCATTTAAAAAGATTGCTTTTATTTTACTGTACCTGTTCCTTTGATTTTAAACACCTCAGATGTGAAATCCAGATTCCAGTTTCAGCTATTTAATATCACATTTATTCTTTCAATAGATTTCAAATATAGATAAAATAAGCAAAGTTTGGCTTCTAAAGTGCGTTCACTACACAAAACCATACAATCCTGTTGGCATAGTGATTTCCCTTTTATCTTATTGCAGTGCATCTCACGGTCTGGGTTTAGCATCCCACAACCAAGCTGTATCTTCAGATTTCAAACAGGTTCACCGACACCATCAGAACCCAAATGACCGGGCAGCGGGGGGATTTGACCCACCATAACAGTCTAACAGGTTTCTTTCTTGGATACAAAACCTGCGTTATTTTGACAGCATGAAATACCTATTTCTAGAGTACATGTTGTCTGTAGAACAGCATGAAACAAAGCACCCTGTGGATCTTCCATCATTTCTTGCCAGAGAGGAGGTGGCAGTAGGGATGCTGAGCCGCGGCAAAGCGTACACCTACGTGTATTTTCCAGCCCAAAGTCCAGAAGATCCCCAGCTCCTGCAGCAGTCAGTTCATTAGATTTCATGGTGCATTGGCACAAGTTGTTCAATCTTTTCATGGCCGCAAACCAAATGATCAGGGAAGCGTGTGGGCAGAGGAGCTCATCCCCTGGCATGCAAACTATGCGCACGGGGGGAAGATGCAGAGGAAAAGGAAAAAAGCTGGAATTTCCAGTGAGTGCGAGTCATGCCGCCCAGGGCTCATCCTGCAGGACGAGGGCTAATGAAGTGCAGAGCAGGCGGCCCGGCTTGCTGGGGCACAGGGGGTGACCCCATCCTCCTGCCCAAACGCTGGCTGCACAGCAGCATCTGAGGCAGGAAAAACTGAGGGGTTTGCTCCTTTTATTGACTGTTGCTCCCTGTGACTCCATGCAATTCCTCTCTCCCTAGCTTCCAGCTCAGACCCTAACGAGGTCTGGGGTGATGAAAGGCTACGCTTCAGCCAGGCTGGGGCAGTACCAGCCAAACCAGTTAGTGATGCTCACCTTTGCTGCCTGGCAAGACAGACTGTAGAGGAATAAAGACAAACTTTCTTTCACGCCTCAGAAGGGAGGCGTGCATTTGGAGCCTGGGAACACCCAGCAGGCTGCACAGGGGGCTGGCTCTGTGCAGGACCCCCCTGCAGAGGGACCCCATGGTCCCCAGCTGCCCCAGAGATGGGGAGAGGTGTGTGAGGGGCTGCCCACAGCTTTGGCTGTCCTGGCTGCCAGTCGAGCCCTTGGTGATCTGCCTGTTGCCTCTCACTGCCCGCTGTACAAGTAGCTTTTTCCTACAACTTAATTGCCTTCATCCTGCCTCCTGGGCCTTGAGCTTCAGGAGCAGAGGAACAGCCTGAATTTGGCCAGGAATTAATAGATACTAAAGCATCTCTGCTCTAGCTGCTGACATGTTTCCAACCTGGAATAATTAGGAAATGTCAAGCATCTTGGAAAGCAGTTGACTCCCATTAGATTTCCAGCCTGATCTCTGAGCCAAAGGAATCAGATAAGATGTGGTGATGTCGGGGAATGCTTATACAAACCAGACTCACCCTTCTTGCACGCTGGATACATCCGTGCGTTACACACACCGATCTTTCAGTAGACATCTCGATAAGTAGCCTCCAATGTATAAAGTAATTAAATCCTCTTCATCTCCCTGTTAAATCCTTCCTGTGTTTTTCCCCTCTGTGCTGGTCCCTCTCTTCCTGAGCTCCCCGTGCTATAGGGTTTCTGGGTGACTGCAGCCCCTCGTGCGTGTGCAGGAGGACTGGTGGCACACGTGTGACCATCTCCCCCGTGTCTGCCCTTGCATAACTCTGTCAGGCTCTGGGCAAGGGGCTGAGAGGTGGCGGGTGGAGCTGTGACCCCGGTGGTCCCCGGGTGCTGAAGGACGCCAGGGCTGGGTCCTGTATCCGTGCTCCGTGTGCCACATCCCTGCACTGTCAGCCCGTGAGGTGGTGGCAGTGGCAAGAGGCTGCTAAGCTGTGGCTGAGGCCGTTTGCCCAGTTCTGGGTGAGGCTGGTGGCTCAGCCACAAGAAGCCCCTGGCTTGATTCTTGTAAGGTGGTGAGACCCGTCACACAGCCTGGTACAAGGCTGGGCTCTCCCAGCAGGGTGGAGGTGGGTATGGCTTATGGCTGAAGCCCCTCGATATCTGGATGGTGCCCTTGTCCTTCCTTGCCCTCTGCAGCCCGAGGCACGGATGCCTGGAGCCGTCCCAGTCTCTCCCAGGACAGCGCGGGGTACCTGAGGCAGCCCATCACAGCTCTCACACCTTTCAGGTCCTGACAAGGAAAACAAGTGTTTTGAGGTTTCTCTCTGCGTGACACGCATTGGACATTTGCGTCATGTAATTAATTGTCCCCGCGGTGCAAATATCCAAGAGGAAATAAATAGTTTTAAAGGTGCATAACGTCTGGGAAGCGTGCAGCGCTCTGATCTCCGGGGAGCGGCTCCATTTCCTGAACGCGTTTCGAACCCACCACTTCTGACAGATCCCGGTGTTTCTCCAAGCCATTTGCCCATCAGTTACAGAACCCACTTCAAGCCCGAAATAAGGTTACCAATGTTTTCTAGTATTTTTTTATTAACCACCTCCACCATCTTGTAATTTAAAGCACCTGTCCATTCAAATTTTCCTTCTGACCTACTAAATAACCCTGCATGATACATACAATGAAACTAATGGCTTTTGGATGATGTTGTTGAAAACTAGCTTATGAAAAGTGAGTTGAACAAACCACACTGCAGGAAATCCTTTTCATACCCCGTGGAAAACCGAGCTGGAACACCTTTCTGGCTCGGTGTACGGGGCTGAATTCTTAAACAATTATCACTCACTTTTCACTTGAAAAATTAGGACTGTCTTGTGATTTCTCAGCGTTGTCGGTGTCACTGTGCAGCCCTTTCCATGGCATTTTGTGAGAAATGCCAGAGGCTTTGCGCGCCCAGGTGCGTGGAGAAACCAAGAGCACTTGCCCACCAAAGAGAGCGCCGTGCAGAGACTGTCCACTGCCTCCTGCTTCACTTACTCCTGTTCTTACAAAAACAGAGAGCGTTGGGTTTTTTCAAGGAGTAGTGGATAGATTTTCTTCCAGCTAGAGCAGAAGCAGCTCTGAGCTTTTACTCCGATTTCAGTGTCTGTGATTCAGGATCTGTGGTTCTATGATCTGTGGATCCTTAAGGCATGAGCTTGGCAAGGTCATGGGAAGGGCTCTGGGTGCCATGGCACGTGGTGGTGCTGCTCCGGGTGTCTTTGGAATCAGGTTCTGGAGGGCTCGGGAAGCTGGGAATACCAGCATCAGCATGGGCTGTGTGGGAGGCATCGTTCTGGACCCGTCCATGTGGATCCTGGTGTGCTGCGGGTGGACACGCAGAGGGCTCTGGCCTCGCTCCCCGCAGGGCTGGCGAGGCCTTTGGTCCCTGCGTGCTGCTGGATGGGATGGCTGTATCCACCATGGCCATGGGGGATGGGGCTTTGACAGCCCGTCCCCTTGTAGATATCTTATAGGTGCATTTGGATTTAAAATGACTTTTTAATTCATAATTTAGTGTGAAAAATATAGCGGGTTTATGCTGAATTAACCCTAATGAAGATTTTCTTCTTTTTGAATTGGAAAAAAATAATGCTCTGGCTGAGTTCTGTCTGATTCTAAGTGCTACCCAGGACCTTTTCTATAAAACAGCCCAGTATAGGATGAGACTTCACAGTCTTAACTGATATAATAATTGTAATCTATTGTAATAATTTTGCCCGTGCAGATACCAGGCAGCACCCGTTACCCCAGGAACAGCCCTCGGCAGCTCCGGGTCGGTCCCTGGCAGAGTGTCAGAGCCCGATGGCACTAGAAGGGCTGTGACAGCTGGGAGGGAAGGATTGCCAGTGACTCGGGATGAGGCACCCTGGAGCCTGGGGTTTGGTTATATGTTTAGAAGCTATTCTTAGTAACGGTGTAGGATAACACTATCCATAGTTAGCTGCAGATTGAGGTTATGTGGTGCTCTGTGGTGGTGTCTGTGGATCATTAGTGACATCCACTTCTGAATTAAATGCAGCATGAAATGCAAATAAATAAGCCAGACATTGAGGTGACCATACACAGTGCACTGTGCAGGAAAACAGCTAGAAAGAGAGAAGCCTGGAAGAAGACTAATAATCATGAAAGCGCAAAGATTAGCCAAAATACACCTAAAACAAATTCTCACCCTCAAAGAGCTCGTGGGGCCATGAGGAACACCCTGATCAGTACTGGATAACATTTGATGGGTGTTTCCCTTTTTAAGCAAAGTCTTCAAACCTCTGAAGGCTCCAGCACCAGCCCTCAGGGATGTCTCAGACTCCCCAGCTAATTCCCTGGATTCCGGGGACCCGAGGACAGGATCAGGCACCTGCAGAGAGACACAGTGTCAGCAGCACCTTGTGCCAGCAGGAGGAACACAAGCTTCTGTGCTGCATCCCAACAGGAGTCTGCTCCAGTTTGGCAGAGCAGCTTGTGCCCAGACGATGTCCAACCCCAGAGACCCCTGGCAGATGCCCATATCCATGGTCAAGATCATAAAAGCAGGGGGTTTCTGGTTTTTCACAGAAAGCCACCCCTCCTGATGGCCGGTCAGGTGTCGTTAGCTACATCCTGGCAGGGGCTTGCCACAGGCCTCTGAGATTTGTCATAGTGAGTAAGAAAAAGATAGTTCAAGAGTTAGGTAATGATGTGCGCTGAGAATTGGAGACTGCAGAGATAAAAGGCAACTAGTAGCAAAGCAAAAAGACTGACACCACTTAAAAGGGCAGGAGAAGTAAAATGGCTAGACACATCATAGCCTTAATAGGAACCACATGAGAGATGTTGATCAGAGAATGCTGGCAAACAGATGAGGTCTCTGAAAAAAAGAAAAAAAAAAGGAGGAAACAGAAAACAAGATGGAAAGATAAAATTTCAAAGCAAGCCCTAAATGGGTAGCAGTTCCAGCTAATAGGAAGACCTGTAGCGATTTTGCCAAGTAGTACACAGAGAAGCTGATGATCATTAACATCTTGATAAATTTATTATCAGACAATTCAGTCCTGTCAATGTCAGTTCCTTCCAAGAGACTAGAGGTGGTTTTGTAACGTGAGTAAAAATAAGTGAATCCCTAAAACGACCGATCCTCATTGTTTACATCTTCATGTGCTAAATGCTCAGGAGTTAACAGTAGGACAGGCATGAGAGCAACCGCCGCCAGCCCTGGAGCCCGCAGCCGTGTCACCTTCCCTTCTCTGCTCCCAGCAGCTCCTGTGTCCCCCACGGGGTTGCCCACCAGGTCCCAGCACAGATGGGGAGTAGCAGAGCCCCCCACTGTACCCCACAGCTGCCCTGCCTGCTGCACGGTTTCTAGGAAAAGCTCTTTTTAACATCCACCCTGTGAAGATGGGGAAAGGCAGAGGCTCCGGCAGCAGGTTGAGCAGCAGCCCCAGTACGGTGGTGGGCAGACGCTGGGGGGCTCCGGGGCAGGTTCCACGGGGGGCACACACGATGTGTGTGTGTGCCACTGCTGGCAGGGGTTTAGGTGGTGCAAGGGCCAGCTCAGCAGGAGAGGAGCCTCTCTCCATGCACAGAGCCACTGAGCCCTGCAGAGAAAAGAAAAACTGAATTTCAGCAGCCTTGTCTGCTCCTGCATCCCCCTGGGGAGCTGCTCTGGTGTTTCCCCCATCGCTTTCTGAAGGATTCACAGGCTCTAAACCCACGCTGAAGTCGTCCACAGGCGAGGAGTCGCTAACTTGCAACTCCCTGCCAGTAAGACACAAAAGAAGCCCAGAAATTTCAGGGAGAGCTGGAGAGTTGGCTGCTGTACCGGGGACACGTCTGCTCTGCACACAGGGAACAGCACAGCACTCCAGGGAGGATCCACTCCTGTGCTTTATGGAGCTTGATATACCTTGATTTTTTTAAAGTTAATTAGTTATGCCTCACACCATGTTTTGCAGCGAGGCTCCGCCACATTCTAAAACTAAAAATAATCTTCTTACATTTTTAATCAGGCTTCGTTATGAATGGCAGATGCTTGAAACTGAAGTGAAAATCATCATCAGTTGTATTTATTGGCTAAATTCCTGCTACACTCAAAGCTTGAGAAAAATCAAACACATTTGACAGCTGGTAGAATGAAAGGGAAGGATAAATCTTACCCTGACAACATACACCATGCTTACCACGAGCTGTTAAACTCAAAGGAGCATCAGCCTTCACCCAGAATAGCATTAGTGCTGGAACAGGGCCCCTGCGTTACTGTGCCGTGATCAGGGGGAGCAGAGCTTTGCCCCGCGGCTGCCGGGGTGCTCCCATGGTCCCCGTCTGTGCCATCCCGCTCCGTCCTGGAGCTGTGCCTGGCGGCACAGGCAGGGTCCATATTTTGGCCTCCGGCTCTCCCGGGTGCTCCCAATCTCACCCTCCTGTTCCAAAGCATGGCTGGGGCCAGCATGGGGCTGCTGGGGACACAGACTGCTCCTGAGCTCCTTCTTTTGTAGGAAGCTACTCTTGTTGCTTGTACCCGAATGCCTAGTGAACGTGCCCACCGGGAGGGTTCAAGGGCAGAGATGTTGTGTGCAGGACAGAAACTGCCCAAGCGCCCGGTTGTGGCTGCAGTGGCTGCACCAGGCAGTGAGGACGGGAGGGACGGGGCACCAGGGCCATGTCCCACAGAGCCACGGGGAGGGGGACACCGAGCACCTGGCCCGGGACAGCATCCGACCCCTGCAGCCCTTCTGAAAACAAGGGATGGTCGGTATCTCTTCCATCAGAGCAGCAAGATGATTTCCCAGTAATTTAAGTACAGAAAGATAAAGTTTCAGCTAACTTGTTAACCTGATTGGGGAGCACTAACTCCAGGGTCACATTTCACCCCCAAATAATTGGGGAATTATGATTTGCATTCATTCCCTTCTTCACCTGCGGGTCAGGGGTCTGCTGCATGTCCTACAGCATTTGAACAGCTGGTTTGAGGTAACGGGGTTGGGAAGGCGTCACTCGGGCAGGTTACACCACTGTGAGCAACCCCCCCGGGGCCACCCCAGTCCCCCCAGCACCACGTACCCTCTGCCTTTGGCTTGTATCACAGCTGGTTGCAGGACTCTGAAACACTTGCTAACTTTCTGCTGAGACGTATTTTGTGGGCTTGTATTGCTTGAAAACTGACTGTCTGTGAAATACATTCCTAAAGGGAACACGGAATAAAAAAAATATGTCTGAAATAGAAATGCATGAGTTACAGAAAAATCCCATTTTACTACCAGAGGTTTGAGGATTATTATTTGGGTCTGTTTTCACTTGATTTCACGCTATGCAGATTTAGTAGGTTACAATTAAATAATTCTGCAAGTAAGTGATGTGCTGTGTTTGTAACACCGTGCTCTCTATCTATAGCAATTAGTGTGTTGCAATTTAAGTCTTATATTTAGCTTTCTACTGAATGTTATCAACCTCAAATTTCAGCGTCTTTCACAAAATGAAATCTCTCTACAAAGGGCCATAGAAGTGTCTAACCTTATCTAATTCAGAAATGAACTATATGTCCACACTAATAAGAAACAACCCCAGAAAGTATTTTATTCACCCAAGCGTTAGCACTTTTAGGGTTAGCAGACGCTGCGCCACTAAAATTCTGGGAAAGTGCAGAACAACAGGGCGTTATTTAGGCCCTGAGCGTACAAGAGGCAGCATGCCCCGGTGGATACAGGTGCTGTGATCCCTGCTCAGAGGACGTTAGGGCAAGGATGGCATTTGGTCTTTGATTTCCCATCTGCATCGTCAATCACAGCCCCTTTCACCCCCGCCCGGGGTCCCCACACACCCCTCCTGCGCCTCCCACTCTGCCCCGTCCCCTGACCCGTGGCCAGACCCGAGGTCTTTCGCCCACCCGATCCCCAGCTGGAGGGTCAGCAGGATGGTCCTTGTGCTGTGGAGCATCTGCTGGGCCTCAGCTCTCACCACCAGCACCCGCCTTCCCCAGATGTCAGGAGTCCTTTCCTTCTCCCTGCTCCACCAGATGCGCGGAGACAGGCCCAGCAACCCCCAGCTCTGACACGGACCTTTATGGGGAGCCAAGAAATTGGTTCTTGTGTCCCTGCCACGACCAGCAGCACTGAGCCCAGCAGCATCCTTCTTCCAGAACTCACTTTCCTCTGGCTTAGGTCCTTGGCATCTTTGTCTTATGAATCCCCCCAACCAAATCAGTTTTGCCCGCTCTGGCAGCTCCTGCGTCCCAGACCAGGGGTCAGCGTGGGCTGTGGAGCTGTGACAGGATGTATTATCAACTGTTCACTTAAAATCACCAGGAGAAGTTATCTGAAAATTCTGGCAGCTTTCTGGAGCCAGCAGTTTTCCCACATCTTTGCCATATATATATTTATGTCTCTGTATTTCCCATGTTACTCGATTGGCTCCTCAATCATACCTGAGCCTCTACAATTACTAACATGTTTTGCCAGGGTTTTCTGCTCAGCTGAGTCTCTGTTCTTTGTGAGGGGCAGCATAGAAATAATTTTAAAAACTGTGTTTTAATGAAGCTTCTGCTTTTACTCCCTCTGAGGTACAGGTGAAGAGTCACATGAGTTAGATTGACCCTAATTAAACATCGGTATGGGCTAAGGTAGGCTTCTCCGGATCCTCTGGCTGCTGCTCAGAGGCACAACTTCATGCCTGACCCTTCCCTGTCCCTGCTGCCGATTCCCCCCCAGACCCGCATAGCTCCAGGCTGTGGCTGGAGAAGGCAGAGGCAGCTCTTTCTGGGCAGCCTGCAAAAAAGATGCTGCCCTGGTGGGTGCTGAGGGCTTTGATGGGACCTCAGCACTGAGCAGCCTGTGCTGGGAACGGGATGAAGGGGGATTAGATTGGCAGAGGGAAAAACTGCGTCTTCAAACTTCAAAGCACTCTTTGCCAATTATGAACCCTATTAAAGTCAGTGGCGAGGAGGTGTCCCAGAGCCGGTCTGTGCCCTCTGCCTGCAGCGCCGGGTCCACGTGGGCTGGGTGGGCCCGGGGAGCCCCGTCCCCTGCCAGCCTCCTTTTGTTTGCAGAGTGGTGCTTTGCACAGAGCTGTAGTGTAGACAATGTGTAAACTGTTGGGAAAGAAGAAAATGATTTTGGGTTGAGCGCTTTGTCTGAACTTTGTCCTTTTCTCAAGCAAAAGAAAATATTATTTCACCCTTTAAAGAGCCACACATAATAAGAGGCAAAATGTCAAGACCAATGTTGATATAAACCCCCAAGGAAAACAAACAGCTATGTGGCTTCTCCAAAAGGTCTCACTTCCTCACCCCTCTCGCCTAGTTTAAATGGATTTAGTAACGGAGGAGGAAGGGGGGAGGAAGGGAGAGCTTCTCCTCCGGTCGCTGCTGAAGGTCCTCGCCCTGCACGGACCCGCCGTGAGGGTCCAGCCCCGCTCAGGGGGCACGGTGCTGCCCACGCTGCCAAACCCCCTCTGCCCTGGGAAAAGCTGGGAGCACGGGGCAGGGACAGGAGTGTGGAACCGGACAGAGCCATGTCCCGTTGTACCCTGCAGGGCAGCACAGTCACTGGTACCAGTGCTGCCCAGTGGTCCCAGCAGTGGGGACCAGGCTGTCCTGGGCATGCTGAACCTGGAGGTGTTCCCTGCGGGGGTCTGTTGGCTTTTGCAAAGCGTTACGTGGGGTTAGAGCTGTTGGCAGCTGGCACTGAGGAATAAAAATGTGCGTGGATGTAGAGTCATCCTGTTCTGGTGCTGTCTTTAGTCAGAGGAACAGAGAAGTCTGGGCGGCGAGGAGGGTTGTGCTGCGCGTTCACAGAGCCGGTCGCCCTTCTGCTCCCACCGGGTATCGTCACAGTTCCCCCAGGTCCCTTGAGCTCTGCACCCTCGGCGTCCCACCGCTGCAAGGGGCCCTATTTTCATTGACAATTATTCCTTTGCTGGGACAGGTCCGAGCTGTTCCAGAGCCACTCTGCAGTTAGCCTGAAACATGAAATTCCCAATGACAGTGCTGTTACCAGAAAGCACACACACAGTAATTCCCACCCACAGCAGCAATAACTGTCACATGATGCCACACAAAGTACAGAAATTAATAATTAAAAGCCTTGAACAGGCTTTGGAAGAGCTGTGTTATTATGTGCATCAGAAACAGGATAAATCACGAGCAATTCAGAGGTATATTCCCAGGTTCACTCATAACCATCATGGTATTTGGAGTCCCTTTGGGAGCAATAAACGACAGAGAGTCCATATTATAAAAATAAACATGAACTTAAGTGGCAAGGATTCATTTAAACCAAAAGGGAAAAGACTTTGCTACTCACACTATCAGTTTAACATAAGTAGAACAAGTTTTGCCTCGGAGCACTTGCCCAGTTGGAGGAGGAAGGGGCGGCGGTGCAGGGGAGCGGCTGACAGCGCCTGGCTCCCTGGAGCTGTTTGCCCCAGGAACAACTATGGGGTTTCTGAATAAATTCTGCAAAATATGGGCCCTCAAACTGCTGCTCCAAAGTGAAAATGAAAGGCAAGATGCAACTGTTTGTGATCCCATCACACTTTTATTCATCCTTTTCTTAAATGAGTGACTAAGACCCCCTACATACAATATTGAGGGGGGGTGTTACCGTAGGTGTCCTGGCATTCAATATTGTCTTTAAAGCTCCAGGAGCCCTCGGGCTACACAGGACTCGTAGTGCTTACTCTAAAATACAAGCTTCTAGTCCTTGTGCTCAGAGCTAAGAGCTGAGAGTGTGACTCATGGTACTCCGAGAGCAGGAGACAAACTCAGTCATTATTTATTGATCTTAGTGGTTTTAAACCACCTGAGTGGATTTTAAGAGCCTGATTTTGAAGCTTTTTTCTGATTAGCATTTTGCCCCAAAATGCTTGTTCAAGTTTAAATGACAACAGGCTTTTCCAATCTGACTTTTTTTTTTTTTTTTTCCCCATGGGTGAAAAAAGCAAGCTTAGAACATCCTGCAGCCCAGGCCAACAAAATAACGATAATCAGGCAATAGCACTGGGCCAAATGTGAAACCATCACCTCGCCAAGGGGTTGGCACAGGGAGGGGGGCACAGCTTGGCTCAGCAGTTGGATTCTTGGGAAGACAAACCCGGGACTGGGCAGAGCCGAGGGGCAGGTGGAGTGCCGGTGCCCGTGAGAGCAGCAGCACCACAGCCCGGGAATTACCCACAGGCATGAGCAAACAAGCCTTTCCCTGGAAAACCACCTCCCGACCCCAGCCCCCTGGCAGTGGGAGCATGGCCCGGGTGAGGGCTGCCAGCTCCGGCCTCAGGTCCACCCCGCGCTGTTCCTGCCCACAAACACCGCCTTTCCTCAGATCTTAACTGCATCTTGCCTCTGATGTCGGCTCCTCCTTACAGGCTCCATTTCAATTAGCTCCCTAAATAAGTGCAATTCTGATGTGTGGTCTCACGGTGGGTTATTGAACTGCCTCCAAAATGCTTTTCACCAAGCAGCAGCTCACCTTCCTCCGGGTTATCGTGCTCTGTAATTCACTTCACACTTTTGATGTAAAAACCCCGCAGGGTAAACATACACAAGCACTTGTCTTTTGCTTGATAGCAGGGGTTTTTTTTCATCTCTCGAAAAATTAACCTTAAAATGACTATTGATGGGAGACAGCGTGCCTGGTCAGTGCAGCACAGCTCTGCAGCTCTGTGCAATCTGCTGTAATATCAGTAGATGGAGCTAAGTGAGAAAAGAAAGGTTTGAGTGCTTCTCCCACGGCGCAGGTTTAGCTCTTGATTTGACCTGATTAGGAAAAAAAATCTCTCGTTTAGTTCCTCATGCTTTCAAAGTAATACAGGGAATAGTCTGTGTAGCTCTGCCAGCATGATACCCAGTGGAAAACAGTGACTTTTGGAAAAGTAAAGACTTGGAGGCAGTGTAGCCTGAGGGACGAAGTGTACAGGGGAAGGGAAAGGATACTTGTATTCTTTTTCTGGGAAGTGAGAGATGAGGAGAGCAATCTGCAGGGTTGCAATAAGGTTTTGAACACTGAAATGTTCATTGCTCTTCTGTGAGCCCTGGAAAGGTACTCAGCTGGGTGTTAATTACCCTCAGCATCTCAGAGGCCGTACTCTGGACGTGAGAAGCCCGGGAAGAGCAGGCGCAGCATCAGTGCCATCACCCACTGCCACAGAGCTTGCCCAGAGAAGGTCTCTTCTCAGCAGCCGTAGCAGGAGGTGCATGGAAGGTGAAATCCTCCTCTGGAGCGGGGTTGCACAGGGTTGCTCTGGGGACCTCCAGTTTGACCAGACAGAGGTTGGTGACTGGTAGTGCCACTGTCTGCAGTGGGCGTGCTGCTCCCAGCCCCTGCCCCGCACCGGTTGCTCTGCAATGCCGGCTCCTCCAGCCCGGGTATGGGGACAGGGACAAGGCTGGGGACAGGGAATGCCTGTGAGAGCTCAGCAGCACCAATAGCAGTGTTTCCCCACTGCCCTGACGGCCCAGCACCAGGGACTGGTGCCAGCCTTGGAAGCGCAGGGACGGACAGGGCAAGGGCAGAGCAGGGCACCAGCAGCCTTCCAGCCACTCACAGAACCTCGTCTAGGGTGCTGTCACTGGAACTGAAGTAGTGAAGGACAAAGGAGATGGTATTGAACCCTCCCCGCAGTTCAGAGAAACCGAGAATACGTCTTTGTTTAATGTCTTTAATTATTTTTAGCTCTTGCTGAACGTTGCTCTATGCAGACACTGTTCATTTGGGAAGTTGCTGCGTTCTGGTGGTCAGCAAACATATCTTTGCTTGTTTGCAAGGTGTCTTGAATCCCTGTGGTGAAAGGTGACAAAGAAAGGCAAGATAGAGTTTGATTTGGTTGTTTCTGTTCCTGCATTTGCTTTATTTTTAGCATCTGAAGTTTAAAGCCTTACCAGGAATACTTTGCGTGTAAAAAAACAGAGAAAGCAAGATAGCTTAACATGATCCTGAATGTCATCTACAGTTCCTGGTCCTCTGTCTGAACTCTTCCTGGCCTGTCTGAATTCTCACACCACACACTTTTACACCTTTGGTATATGGCCAACGGTGCCAACAGATGTAAAAGAGATGAAGAGATGTTTTAAGGAGGCACAGAGAGTGCACAGTGTACGCAGCACAGTGAATTATTAAAGCAGCATTTGGGTGGAATTGTCAGCCCTTGGCCTGGCATTGCGGGGAGGAGGAGTGCGGCAGGGGGAGGATGCACGTGTGCTCCCCACCACCCTGGGAAGGACCGGGGCCGTGCAGGTGACAGAGAAGGGCAGGCCCTGCCTCGGGGCCTCTTCCCTGCCCTGAGACTGTTGCAGAGACAGGAATGAATAAGTCAGATCTTTTCATGCAAACAGGAAAAAATTCCAGAGATACTGTATTTCTCTAAAAGCACCCAAAAGGTGAACAGAAAGAGTAGAAGGGTGGCTTTTAAAGCCCTCTGAAACTCCAGCCTTTTCTACAGTCCGTTACTGCAAATAAATCATGCCTGTAGTGCTCAAATTTAAGTCAGTCGATGCGACTGGCGAGCAAACTGATGCTTTACAGTTGTAATTATCCAAATGTTCTACCCTTAGCATATAAACATTAAATCCTCATAAATAATGTTGTCAGGTCTATTTGATTTCAGCTGTATTGTATTGTTGTTAAATGAAACAAACACCATATTTAAATTTATTCCCCTTGCAGTTCCATTGTGCAGCTTTATTTTGATTTCTTTTAAAAGACAAAGAGAAAAGTACATCCATCCTATACAGCAGGCTACAGCCAAAATAAGTGCACGTCAAATAAGTTTATTTAAACAGACATGCTCATAAAATGTTAACAAGACACCAAATAATTGCAGGAAAAGGCTAAAGTCCAACTCTGTATGGAGTCCAAAGGTCTGAGTTGTATTTAAGACAGAGATCAAATGAAATATGCATCGACAGTATAACACCAAGTCTTCTATCATCAGTGATGCATCCATTTTTTCAAGGACAATAAACTTTAATGTGCTAGTGGAGTTGTATCCAAATCACATAAAATGCCCTGCCATAGAACACATAGAATAGACTAAATGGGGTTTACAGTTCAAAATATTATCCTACTGCTTCTTTTCCCTCCCACTTCCATTTTGACACAGGGGCTAAGTCGCTTTAAATTGTAGTGTTCCTACTGCAGAGAAAAACACATCCTTATTATCTGCAAACTAATGACCTTCATTTACCTAACCCAGCCCGTGGGTTCTGCTGGCCACTTCAGGTCCCACACGGGATTCCCCAGCAGGGCAGCTGGTGCCCGTTTGCTCCCTTGGTGCTCACCTCTGAGGGTCCCTGGCACACGGGATGCCATCCCCAGTAGAAACCACCACACCTGGGTACAGGAACAGCCCGGGCAGTGCTTCACCTGGGAGGTTAAGGAAGTCCCTTCTTCTGGCTGCAAAGAAATACTGACTAATATTACCAGAAGGTACCCTCTGCCTTAGCCACTAGGAATAAAAATAAAGGAAGGCTTAAGATCCCATGCTTCTAGACTGCTCTTATGATATTTTCAAAGCAAAATGATGGATTTCAGACACCTTGGGTTAGTGATGGTGAAATAAGCTGCTCTTCGTTGATTATTTTATTATCATTATTATTTAAATGAAGGCCGCTGGTGCTCTTGTCTCCACCTGCTGGAGACCTGCAGGTCTCGGCTGTGCCGTGCTACACAAATTCGGTTACCATTTTAATTCTCATTCCAAATTATGGATCCAACAGATATTATTGAAATGTAGCAGCGTCTGTAAATATTCTAGGTGTATGCAATTGTCGGATGATGAATAGAATATATTGTTGGCAGATGCTCCTTTTCAAGTTTTTCACTTTAGTGAAACCACAGCTGAAATTCAGCCCTTTTTTTTTTTAGGATGCCCATATGATTCTATATAATTTTAGAATATATAAACAAGCTTTAAATTGTTTTCCCTGGGCACTGACAGGATTAGAACGGCAGTTTCAGAGGTGAAAGGCCTGTAATTAATACAGCATGCCAATCAAATCCCATCAGTGACGTACAGTTCATTAATATTTGTTTTTTTACTGTTAAGCCACGTTATAAACATTTTAGCAGTTCACATCTGTCTCTCATAGAACAATTGTAATTGAAATTAAAATGCTATTTTTTCCGAGGTAATTTTATTTTAGGAGCGTACATTCTGGCTGGTGGACACGCGATTTTTTCAGCTGTGGATCTCAGGGCACTGAAAACTCTGTGTAGCCACCACCAGCAACTGCTTTGCGTGTCTTTCACCTGCCAAAAGGAAACGAAATGTTACCTGAAAATTCCTCTTCATCTTTACCACTTTTTACCCTTCGTCCGTCCCGCTCCCCGCTTCTGCCCGGCGCTCACCCGAGCGCAGTTTCCGCCCTTGTGTGCCCCTGCGCCCCCGCACACACCCCGCTCCCCGCTGCCCTCCCGCCCTCCGGGGTCGCCAGCCCCGTCCTGGGGTGATGGGCCCGGAGGAGTCTGAAACCAAGCGGCTGAAGCCGCTGCTTCAGGAGCGGTGACTGCTCTGGCGACAGAGGTACTTTCGGATTTTACAACAAAATATTAAACACGGTGCCACGTTCCTCCGTCTTCTTTGGTGAATTGAGCTTGAAAATCCAGCGCCTTACGGGCTGCACAGCTGTCTTTTCCCATTTTAGCACCAGCAGTTTAATATCTTGTCAATAACTTCTGTTGATATGGTTTATTCATATCTTATTTTAATATCATACTTTACTAACTGAGCGCACTTCTTGGTAGCATCTTTGATTGCAGCTCCCCCTTCCCAGGCAAAGGCAGGGAGAGCATCTCCAGCACCCAGGGTGTCAGAACCAGAACCCGCAAAGCGCTGCGGGTCTCCGGGCGCAGGATGGGAGCCCGGGACCAACCCACGGAGCCGTCGTGCTCCTCTTGTGCCTGCTGTGAAATTCCTCCCTGTGATAGAGGGAGCCTAAATGTGTACGACCCCTAATCCTATCACTTCACCAACTTTCACAGCTGAGGAAAACAGGACGTGGGAGCCCCTTTAACGTGCTGTATTGGCCTCCTGAGTAATCTTATAACCTGTCATATAAAAAATCGGTATAACAACACATCAACATGCTCGGTCTTCCCCCGAGTTTATGAGCAATGGGTTTATTCCCTGACACTAGTAAAAATTAAGACCCAGGCGCTCGTGTGCTTTTGGGACTGAAGATCCTAAGCCCGGGTGTCTGTCCCGGCAGATCCCGGCTCCGCAGCCGGTGCGGGGCCGAGCCCGGCGGGGCTGCCGGGACCCCGCGCATGGGGGGCAGGGGGGTCCCTCTCTCCTGCCTTCCCCTTCGTGTTTCTCCCCTCGGAGCAGGGCTCGGTGGCGCTCCCAGCCGGGCCGAATGGCCGAGCGGTGCGGGGAAGGGGGACCGAGCGATGCGGGAAGAGGGGGAGGGGGGCCTGTGCCGGTGGGCGCTCGGCCGCGGCTGCGGAGCTGTGAGCGCCCGGCTGCGCGGACCGCGCCGCTGCAGCCAAAATCAGAAGCGTCAACCATTAGTCGACACCAAGGATTAGTTTCCAAGGCGGACTTCTCGGGTTGTGTGCGGGGTTTGATTTGTCTTAAATCGGGCTTAAACACCGCCACGGGTTGGACAAGGATTTAACTGGCGCTCTGTGCGGCCAAGGAAGGGACAAATCAGAATTTATGCCCTGAAACTCGCTGCTTCGAAAGTGTAAGATCATCACCTGGGGGGCGCGGGTATGCTGTCCCCTCAGCTTTCAGGTGACCGAGACTGCGACCGAATGCATTCCCGTCTGCAGGGATCCCATTGAAAAACAGACTTCGAAGTTCTCCGTTCACTGTTCCATTTATCTGCTTTATAGTCCCTTTTCACCCAGGTTGAAAGGGTGCTCCAAATCTGCGGCAAACGCGGCTGTTTCGGTACACGATTACCGGATAACCCGAGCGTTCTTGGGGAAATACCCTTTCCTCGGGTATTGTGCAAATATTGAATTGCAGAGGTACCCAAGGAACCTACGGGAAGAGCAAAACCGAGCCTGGGGCCAGAAGCGGGTGAACCCGCTCAATCGCCCTCGGACTCCTCTCCCCCGTTCCCCCAGGCAGAGCTGCAAAACCAGGGAGGCAAAACCGGGCGCCGCGGCTCCGGCCAAAAAGATGCAGATCCCTCATTCTGACCCAAAATAAAAACGCTAAAATAATGAGAGGAGCAGATCTGTAGTGCGGGGAGGAGTGTTAAATTGGCTCATCTGTCATTGTCTAAATGAGGCCGAGGGTGAAAGTGTTTATTGTTCGTGATAACCTTTGAGCCCCGAGATCAGAGGATTTCTTTTAGGAAAACACCTTCAGAAGGGACTGCTCTGCAGCCCGATCCCACAACTGGGTTTATGTAAACCTACGTTCCAAGATAACTGGAAATAGTCAACTTTGTGGTTATTGATCCTGGGAGAAAAAATAGCCGTGTTCCTCCGTGCCTGCCGGTNCGGGTGCTGGCGGGGCTCGGGGAGCGATATTCCGCGGTCGGTGCGGCTCGCACGCTGCGGCGTTTTGCTTCCCTCTTGTTGTACCGCGTGTTCTTAGAGTCCCGAAGCAAGTATTTCCACCCCTGCATTCCTTAATGACAGTGCAATAATCACTAATACAAACCAGAGCGGAGCTCCCCGCTCCGCGGGCAGAGGAGTGCTCAGCCCAGCGGGGCTCCCGGCGCGGGTTATCTGCTCGGCTTCTGACATCTCCCCGTTTTCCGTGATCGTTGTGTGTTTAGGAAGGCAGGTCAGGAGAGCCACGGCAGAAAAGCCCAATCAGATCATGCAACACAATTACCTACCGACTGCATTTTCTGCTAACTATTAATATCTTTACGTAAAAAGCGATACCGCCTTGCGGCAAAGCCCTCTGCCCTTCCTCCGCAACCTCTTTGTTTTTCATTTCTCCCGTCACGAAGCTCCGGGCAGAGCAGCCGCCCCGGGGGAGCGGGGATCGGTCCGTCCCGCACAGCGCCGAGGAGGGACGTTTCAGCCACCGGCGGCCCAACGGGCCCGGGCTGCGGGGAGCGATGTGCGGGAGGAGGCCTCCCCCCGCCTGCCGGCCCCTCGGGAGTGGGTGCTCGCCCCCTCTGCGCCCCGACCCACTGCCCCCGGTCTCCCCGGGACAGTGGAGGCTCCTGGCCGAAGCCTGCCCGCGGGTACTGCGGTTCTGCGCGGGCCGCGCAAAGGGCGCGCCGGCGGACCGCTGTCTGCGTGGCCTCGGAGCAGGCCCGGCTGCTTTCCGCGGGCTCTGCCCAGCCCACGCACCGCACCGGCCCCACGCGGGGCTCTGGGCGGCCGGGAACGGGAGAAGCCGCCGCGCTGCCCTCGAGCTGCCGGCGGAGAGCCGGACTCGGAGCGGGAGCAGCTGCGGGCACAGGCGGGTCTGGGGGCGCGGGGTGGGCGGGAACCCGGGCGGGG
>VXBW01002437.1:266159-403108 GCA_013400375.1 Thinocorus orbignyianus | reverse complement strand
TTTTAGTTTAAGTTCTGGGCTTGCCGTGGCTGGGCTGATGTCCCTCACGTGTGTTGCTGTGCCTGCAGCTGCTCTGAGCCCATCGAGACCGACTCTCCCGGGGGCTCCGGGCATCGGGGGGGGGAGCCCAGGGCAGCCCCTTGCACCCACGGGTGCTGTGAGATGGGGGGCAGGTTCCTGCGTGGGAGGGGGCAGCAGGCTGGCCTCAAAACAGCCTTTGTGCAGAACGGGCCCTGGTTGCTCCCAAACTAATTCCTGATAACAAATATTTTCTCTGTGTGCGTGCCCAGCTCATGCACAGCCTGTGTTGCCGTTGCCCTTTATGGGATGCTAAATATACCGTAGAAGTAGAAAGTGCCACGTCGGGCACGTTGTGCAGTTTTAATGCAGATTATGAAGTATCTTGTGTGGAACACTGAGTATGTGCTGTCTCGAGAAGGTGGAACGTCCAGCTCAGGGTCACCAGAGGAACCCAGGGTGTGTGACAGCAGCGTTTGGACGGGGCTGGAGGTGCCGTGGCCCAGCCGAGCCCTGCTCACACAGAACCAGCGCTGTCACTCACCTTTCAAAATCTATTTGACTGTGGGCAACTGAAGCAGCAGACGTTTGTAAAATTGTGTTACAGTAAAGGAAGGGTTAATTTGATTAATTCCAGTTTGTTATTTCCTTGGTTTTGAAACTTTGCAGTGAACTTCTTTGTAGATACTGCAGAACTGCTCTGGCACAAGTTGGTTAAATGTCCTCAGTATCACCATAAAGAAGGCTTAATGTATTTCTCGGGAACTTTTTAGGGGTTTGTACACTGATGCTCCCGTAACAAGCCAGTACGTTTACAGAGAACACTTGGCATGGAGGTCATTTGCTTTGCTTCCGAAACATCTTAATTTTTTTTTTTTTTTTAATATGCACAAAATCTTCCTTTGCAAATGTTGACATGAAGTTGTGAACATGCAATTCCTATTGACTTCAATGAGAGCCATCCTCACTCATCAAAGGATAGAATTTGGCTCTTGATTTTACTGCAATCAGTGTATTATTTATAATGTACAAGAGTGCACGTGTACTCTCCCAGTCAGAGCTAATGGAATTTATGTGCACATGCTGAGGACCAAATCCTCCTGGTCGCTGTTGGGGAGTTCGCTTTCATGTGTTTGTTCCTTCGTGTAACCTGAATCGCCGCTCCCTGATTGCAACAACAACAGAAAAACAAATCCAGAAAAAGAGCAATAGCCTGCATCAGGAGGAGTAGTGGTTCTTTGCAGTTGTTACTTGTATTGTAGGTTATTGTCAACGAAAGCGAGCGAGCCGCTTGGAATTTGCAGAAGAAATTGTTAATAGTGTTCTCAAGCATTTCCAGTTGCAGCCAGTGGCTGCTCGTTGTTCTCTGGGGCCGACAGGAACGTCAGTGCTTCTTGCAGCAGGGTCTCGGTACAGGCGGAGCCACGGTGTGTTCCTGTGTGTTAGTGAGGGGGTACACTCCTTGTGGGGTGTGGGGGACGCAGGGTGTCGATTGTCTCCGGAGGGGACTCGCAGGGCGCTGGCCCTGCTGGCTGCTGGAGCTGGGGTCACCGGGAGCTCTGCGGGACCAGACCCTTGGGCTGCAGCATGATACCTGCCAAAACTCATTAGCGAGACAGGTCACAGCTCTCATTAGCAGCCACTCCACAGAGCGGTTGTTCTCAGCCTGTGGGATCTCATCCTTTGCCTGCCTGCAGCCAGCATCTTCCTGTCACCTGAGAGGGTGTTCCTGCAGCTCCCCTGTGGGAGCAGCTCCTCTAGTTTCTCATTTTCTCTTATATCACAGCTCTCAGCCAGTTTTAGGGGGTGGGGGATGCGGGTGCACTTGCTGAGGTTTCTTTTGATAACACACGTGAAATGAGACAAGTATTTAACTCCACATTGTAAAAAGTGGTTTGTTAGCAAATCACAATAAAGCTCTGCAGGAAACCATGGAACTAAGACAAACAAAGCAAAGCAAAGCGCTGAAATGTTTTTGTGTTCGGTTAGGGGGACCTCTGGTACATAGGGCTCAGCTGTAGGTGGCAGTCTGGTAGACCCAGCAGTCTTCATACATGTTAGGGATCTTTGGGACATCTCTGTAGCTGAGGACCTGTGCTGAGCCAGCTGCTGTGCAGCAGCTCCAGTGATTTATTCCAGTGATGCTCTGGTGGATCCTGGACAGGAGCAGCCCAACCTGCCCAGCTCATGGGCCCCACCGAGACCTTTTCAGGATCCACGGGAGCGGTGGGAGGTGCTGCAGGAGCTGAGGGACAGGGCGGGCGAGGGGTGACCCAGCTCAGGGTCCCACTGTGGCAGTTCAGGCTGGAGTCACTGGGCACTCAGCCCCGATTCCACCTTGGTGACCTCCTACAGCAGCAGGGACCTGGGTTCCCTGCTCTGTCCCCCGGCCAGCCGCGTGCTGTGCTGGGGATGCTGATGCTGCTGGTGGGTGACGTGGGTCAGTGCCGTGGACTGGCCTGTCCTGGCCGTGTGGGTGAGCTGGGGTCCCTGCCCATGGGGATGGGCTCGCCTGTGTTCTCTGAGCTGTGCCATCTGCCCGGGCACTGGGGGGCTTGTGTTTCTGACCTTCAGAGAGGGAGCTGATCCTCCTCCTCCCCCCTCACCATTAGTGATTTTGCAGACCAGGTGCCCGCTCCACGCAGGTTCCTTTGTACACACAGGCTGGAGCCAGTCGCTGTCTCTTACAATTTCAGAGGGAAGCCTCCAGGTCGCCGCTGGGTGCAGGGGCTGTGGGTGCTCGGGGAGGTTGGCAGCACATCCCTCCTGCGGCCATCACCGGCACCGGGAGCGCTCCCTGTGCCGTAGGGCTGCTGCTGCCGGGTCACCAGACCCATCGCAGGCCTGAGCTGGCAAATCCCCTCTGCTGGGATTCCTGTGAGGAATGCCATGGAAGCCAGTTTCCCTGGCGTGCAGAAGCTTGCGGTGTCACAGCAGTGTCTTGAGAACTCGGTGGAGCCGCTCACTGAAGATTTTGGTTATGGGGCTAAACCCATCCTGAATAGAAGTCGCAGTTTAACATTGTGAGTTGTCTTCTCTGCTGGATTTGGCATGGGCTTCATCTGATGACAAGAAGAGTTTCCCACATGGAGTGTGATTCTGTGGGTCAGCCGGCTGGGGGGCAGCTGTGGAAGGTGTGGGGCTCTGTGTGAGCGTCAGTGCCAGCAGCGAGGCGTTACGCCAGGCACGGGCTCCTCGCTCCGCTGGTGGCTCTCTGTCCTCTGCGAGCCGTTTGGCTTATGGTTGTGCTGGGGAAAGGCAAATACTGCATTTCGAGTGCTTCCCAGTCACCTTCTGATCATCATAATTAGAGGCCAGTGAGGAAGAAGAGGGAAGGTAGAGACAGGAAGGAGCGGTGAGCAGGACTGGCCTCTGCAGGGGTCGGTGCGCAGCCAGGCTGCCCTCAGCCCCCCGAGCGAGCCTCGCACAGTGTGTGCAGCGCTCTGAAATCTTAAGAGAAAACGTTTTTCTGAAGTGATTGTATTGATACTAATTTTATTACCTGTCAGTCTGGTTTTATTGCATGCAAACAGTCACGCAGGCTCAGCATCTCTTCTTTGTGATGGTGACAGAGGTGATGAAGGAAGGCTCAGTGAAATTCTGGGGGCTGCAGCTGCACAGAGTGAGCCCCCCAGGTCCTGCCTATAGACCTTGCGTTTGCACATGGGCAGGGGGGTACACAGAGGCTCCCGGGTTGCTGCCAGCCCTGGGGGGCAGTGGGGCACCCAGAGCCATCTCCTTCTGCTCAGAGATCCCTGGTACATGCTGGTAAGACTGCAGTGACCTTGCTCTAGGCTCAGGGTCAATGTCCTTCTGGTCTGTCTGTCTGACTCCATCCCATCCCATCCCAGTGCGGTGCCCTGAGCTCTGCCACTGCCAGGGTGCCCTTTCCAGCTCTGCCCTTGTGGGAGGAGAGCAGGGGGTGGGCACAGGGGTGGCAGCACCCACGCTGCTGTTGCCCTGGGCCATTCCCTGTGTCTGCCGGAGGCTCTCCCAGTGCCACCCAGTGTCAGGGGTCCTGCCCCACATCCCCGGGCCTGCCCTGCTGTTGGAGGGGGACAGTGACAAGCGTTGATCCCTGTGCCATCACCCACCAGTGCCAGGAGTTGCCAGGAGGCCTTGCTGCAGTGCTGCACCAACAGCCTCTGCAGCCTGGATTTTCACAGCCTGGTCCTCCCTGAGGTCTGGGCAGGAAGAGCTCCCACGTTCTGGGCATCGCTTTGCCCCGGGGCCATGCTGGTCTTCTAAGGATTCCCGTTCTTGTCAGCCAGACATGCCAAAGCCTTGCAAAATTTTGATACTTTCTCACTTTTATTTATTTACACACACATATGAGAAATTATTTACTTCATTCCTTTGTTTACCAACATTTTCCCGAGCTGCAGGAAGCTGCCCACGTTTCCCCGCTGCCAGCCGGGAGCGGGTGGCCGTGGCGGTGCTGCAGCCGAGCGCTGACTGTGCTCGCCCCGGCGTCTGCGTGAGCGCTGCTGCCCGCAGCAGGAATTAGTGTCCTCCTTTTGGCTCGGGTGTGTGCAAAGAGAAAAGCAGTGCTCTGGCTTTTTACGGTTGGGACCCAGTGATAGGAGTACTTGGAGTATGAAAAACTGGTTATTTAAAGAGCAATTTATGAAATGCTGCAAAAGTACAAATGGAGTAAAATTATTTGAGGGAATAAATGCCATGTGAAATGTTGCAGCGATACCATCTCTGCTTGCTGTTGTTGGTTTGAACCTGCCAGGCTTGGTGGTTGGAGCTGCAGCAAACAAGTGATTCAGCCCATGGGAGCAGGAAGCCAAGAGCGACCTGCTCGGGGGGGGCAGGCGGGTCCCGCTGCTGGGGTCCCCATGGCCACACTGTCCCCTCCTGCTGGGGTCCCCGTGGCCGCGCTGTCCCCCGCTGCTGGGGGAGCTGCCAGGGGAGAGCATGGCATTGAGGAGGCAGAGTTGGTACTTCAGTGGCAGCTTTCCATCATGTCCCGTGAGGGGCTGCAGGGACATGCATGGCCTTTGTGGGGTCCCAGGACCCTCGGGGGGTTGTCCCGAGCTGGAGGGAGGCGGCGGTGCCCCAGGGCTGTGTGGCTCCTGCCAACCCCATCCTTAGAGCCAGGCTGCCTCGGCCTCACCACCCATGCCTGGGCCAGTTCCCCAACATGGTTTTGTGGGTGTGGAATAAATTAGCCTTGATGGCGCCTGCATTAATTTTATGTGGGAGAATCCCCAGAGATTCCAGGGCAATTACAGGGAGAGCAGCCTTGCCCAGTGCAGCATCCTCCCTTTCCAACCACCAGTCCCCACGGAGGAGATGGCAGGACTCGGGCGAGCAGCCCCGTCACCCTGGCAGTGCCTGCTCCCCATGTCACCTGCCTGCAGCATCCCTGGCAGCAGAGGCCAGAGCAGGCTGGTCCGGGGTCCCACGGGGCACCACGCTCCGCGGCCGGCCCAGGGTGATGGGACTGAGCACCGGGCGGTAGCGGAACTCACCAGGCTGATCCATGTCTTACAGAAAGGTTGGAAAAGAAGTCCAAAGTGAGCAAGCTGTCTTCATTTCATTCAAGTCCTATGAATATTGGTTGTCTAGCATAATTGAAGCCTGTTCCATTTGTGGCTTTTTTCTTACTTAAAAATTCAGCTCATATTTTGGCAGGGGTTTGTCTGAGTGCGCAGCGGATACATTCAATGACAAGAGCTATAACATCCAATTTGTTGGATGCCACAATTAAACCTCAGCTTTTTCACCCAGCCATCTGAAAGCCAATTGCGAGTTGTCACTCAAGCAGGAGCACATACAAACAAGGGCAGTGCATACCCCCGGATCCTAACAATGTGATTTTCGTCGCCTTACCAGTCTTTGGGGAGTCTTCAGCTTCCATCTGGAAGTACCTTCAACCCTTTCCAGCTACGGATCTTGAAATAGCTAGAACAGAGAGAAAACCAAAATTACATGGAGTTTATTGCCATTTCAGAAGGAAAAAAGTGTTTGAAAAAGTTTATTCAGGAAGCCAGGGGAAGTTAAGTGGGAGACATTTGCCATTTCATCAGTCTGTTGGTGATAGCCATTCATGTCATAAATGGCTTGTGTCATTTGATGCCAAAAATAACACGGTTTTCCTCCCCAAAGGCCTATAGGGTTTTTTTGCAATAAATGTTTATTTGTTAATAATATACTTTAAACAGCCCAGTCTTGACCTCAAGTCTCCAAAAGAATCCATCTTCTCTCTGAAAAATCCTACAAAGTTTGTGTAATTTTTTCTGGGAAGGTGTAATTGATGGCGCAGTGAAGGGTAGTGTGTTTGCTTTAACTACTGCAGCTGCGTGGATTAACTGTTTATAAGGGCCTACTGTGCTTTGAATGGCTACTTTCTTAGATTTCAGGCTTTAGTTGACAGCACTTCCTAATGGTTTCTTGGATTTGCTCAAGTTCGATCAGTAAAAACAAATTTCTGTGCTTAGCTCCCCATTGTTCTTCCCTCACCGCTCCTGGGAAGCTTTTAAACCTGCCTTTGGAGGAGCTGGCTTCTTGATTAGCCCGTGTCCCCCAGCGTCACCCATGGAGGTGACCGGGAGAGCTGCCCGACAGAGCCCAGCGGTGCCGCCTCTTGCCTCCGTTTCAGACAGAAAGCTAAGAGAAGTTTGGGTGCGTGGCAAAGAACCTGCAGGCAAGTGTTTTTGACAGCCTTGCTCAATTTAGTGATCGGCGTCTCTAGAGTCTAACGCAGAACTGGCAGGTATGAAACACATGTGATTAAATATTTGAAAATGTAATAAAGGATTTTGTAAATATGCATAATATAGAAACTGTTGTTTTGAGAGAAAATAGTCAGTCAGGTAATTAATTCATAATACGTTGCACTGTTTTGAAATTCCCTTCCCAAAAGCTGGAGTGAGATTTCCCCTGGCAAAGCGTTTGTGGAATCCAGTGACGTGTGACCAACAGCCGGTAACGTAACAATTGTCTTTTCACTAAATCACGTTAAATCATGTATTTCAGCTGCTTTCGTTCTGCCATCAGCCCCTCTGATCCTTCTCTCCCATGATTTTTCATGTCTACTTTTACTAAAAAAGCAAAGTATTAAGACATTTGTCAGATTTTTTTTGTTAATCCTTAAGTGAAAATGTGGTTTTCTTGAAGAACTCTGGAAGACTTATTTTCTTTAAGATCGTCTGAGTTATGGGAGAGAATTACACATTTAATTTCTCAAAGTGTTTGAGTTTAAAGTGCTGGTTTGTTCTCAGGCAGGCAGGCACTTGGATGAAATAAGGAACAGTATGTGTAAAATGAATGGAATTCATTTTTTCTTTAAACGTTTCACATTTGTGGAGCTAGATTATTTGGGTAATACGCACACTTGGGTACTTTGTGTAAAAGTTATTTTAGTGGGACTCCATGGCACTAAATGGGACCAGTCGTTTACTGAGAATGTGTTTGTAGTTTGTTAATTGTGACAATCATATGATGCTTTAAAAACAGATATTTTGAGAAGCATAGCTTCCAGCTTGGGCTGAGATCCTGCACATTAATAAGATGGTTAATTTTACTTGATCCCTTCGGTAGCTATTCCTAAGGCACAGCAAGATGGAGAACGGGGGCCTGAGGGCGACTGAGCTGCTCATTTACTTCCCAGAGGTGTTTCTGGGTCAGTCTGGGCCACAGCGACTGGAGCAGCTCTTCTCTGCTGGCGAAGGCTCCTCTCCTCTGGGGGTCCGTTTGATAAACTTCTTGACCTTCAGCTCAGCCTTTGTTGGCTCACTCCTGGTAAAGCAAGATCACGTCCAAGCTCTCTTTCCCAAACTGAAAATATTTGGAAAAGAGCTTTAAACCTTTCCATGGCTTTTCCTGCCCCTCTGCTGATCCTGGCGCTGCTGAGGAGTTCAAGCCAGAGCGATGGCAGGGCTGTGGCTCAGCTCCAGGCAGGGTGAGAGGTGAGGGGTGGCAGTGTGGGCAGTGTGGGCAGCGTGGCTGCTCCCCCCACGCCGTGACGTGCCGAGTGTGCACGGAGCGGTGCCCAATGGTGAAGACGTGTGATGCGACAGCAAGTGACCTCCTCTGGCACAGGGCGATGTCTGGCATGTCTTGGGTAGGTTGGATGAGGACGTGAGCCCTGTGTGTGCCTGGGGCTGTGCTCGGTGTGGTCAGAGCAGGTGCTCACGCTGCAGCCACATGGTCACGCCATGTCCGGCTCCAGGGGTGTCCAGGGACTGCAGCATTGGAGCCACCTCCTCTGCAGCAGGGCTCGGGGTCTCCTCATGGGGCCGAGGACCTTGTCCTTCTCCTCTCTCCCCCGAGGAGAGTACTGTGCCTTCCCCAGGGGCACCGAGAGCTGCGCTGCCAGGGCTGCTCCATCACCCTGCCTGGCTCCCAGCCATGCCCTCGCCGCAGCAGGGTAGGCCCTGGTGCCGCAGTGGCACGTAGAGGGTGCAGGCACTGGCTCTCCCCGACTCGTCCCCTGGGCTCCAGAGAAGTTCCTCCTGATTCACTCCTGGCGTGGGTGACTCAGGCTGTCAGCATCGGCCGCCTGTTCGTGAAACCGAAAAGCAACAACCTGAAATTGGCTGCAACGGCCACATTACTGAGGCTAATATGGATTTGCTCCTGTAAGAGGATATGAAAAGTCTCCCTTTGTTTGATGCACAGAGACTGAGCTCTGCCATTTTTTAGTCTTTTTGTCAGCTCACTTTGGTACTAAAGCAACTGACATAACATTTAACTTTATCCTTGTGTGTGAGCGCTCCCGCTAATTAATTCAGTAACTCTTTTGACCTTCTGTTTAAAAGATTTCAACGGATGCTCTGTCTGCACGGACGCTGCCATCCCCCAGGATCCTTACCCCTTCACTTATGAGTGTGGCTATAGGGTAGGTGCCTTGCATCTTTGTGTCGCTATATTCTTGTAATAGCTAACATTAACAAAGTTAAATGGACAAATGAACAAGAGAAAGAGAAGAAAAGCAAAGGAGCAATTAAATGTAACTTTTCATCATGAAAAGGATTTCACTGGTTTATCTTCTAATAAGATTATGTCACTGACACAAGTACCTAGGAGCCCTTGATTGACAGCCTCCTGTACTTTTATCAGGCAGTGTGACACTAAACCTCGGGGCCTTTTGTCCGATAGAGTGAGCTCACGGAAACTTGCCATCCTAATCCCCTTATTCATGTCAAGCACAGAAAAGAAGTCCTGATCAGATGGCACCTTACAACAGTGTCACCTCCACCCCCTCGTCGCTGGATGGACACGGGACATCTTGGGCTTTGTTCGTGGTCTGTGAGGCTCTCTCGGAGCGGAGCTGCTGGCTCTGCTTCCCCAGCCCCGCTCCCAGGAGCCGGGGCTGTCCGTGGGTCTTCCCGCTCCCGTCCCGCACTGCCCTGCCTGGAGTGTGCCTGCTGTTCTGCTCCTGCCCGGAGGGGCTGTGTGTGGGGCAGAAACATCTTGGGGAGGTGGCAGGAGGATTCATAGGATAGTTTTTTTTTGTTGTTTGGATTTTCCTCTTATTTCTCTAAAGAAAGTCAAGCCTTTAAAGGAAATACTTCCTTTTGCATCATGTATGTAAGACCACATAGTGAAACTGTCACTAAGCTTCTTCCAACCTTCCATCCAGAAAAAGGAGTAAGTGGAACTAAAACGCCCTATCTTTTCAGAATCATGGGATCAACACGTTGTTGCTCAGCGGTAATTGTTATTGAGTGTAATGCTTCCTGAAGCTCAGAACAGAGTTTTATGTCCTCCTCAAACCGTGGGTACCTATAGAATTCACTCCTAAGTGTCGTAGAAGTCAGCAATTCATCCCAATCGCTGCTATTATAAGTTTCATAGCCCCGGCCCTTTCTTAGTTGTAGGAATTCCTTTGTGCGTATCCCTGCGGTAACCTATTGCAACTAGCGGTCCCCCGTGGTGCTTTATTTACTTGTCCAACTGTTTGGAAGTCTGTTAGTCTAAAGATCAGATGCTCTGAAACAAATCTTATTACTTTAACCAGCTCTGCAAATTCTTCTTTCTCCATTTTTATTGACTTCTCTTCAGCTAGAACTAATACACATGCAGCAGGTGGGCAAGTATGTCTCTCAAAGTTTAGCCTCTCAGATTTAACATGAGAAACTATAAATCTTTTTGTTTTCCTTGGAAAATGTGGGAAACCACAGGTATTTGAAGAGTTGCCTCCTCGGTGGATTTGTGAAGTTTATACTGGTTCCTGTAATTTTTGAAACAGAAGTCTGGGAAATTTTAAAAGAACGCTGCATTCTGGGGAATAGACTAATTATTTTTTTGTCGTGTTAAATATTTTTTCAGACTGTAATCAAAAGCAAAGGAATGGGAAAGTTTTAAGACTTTTTTTCCTTTCATCCAGCCTGGCACCACAGCAGAGATGCGGCGTTAAACTGCCTTCAGCTGCTCTGCCAGGAGCTGGTTGGGTCGGCACCGCTCACCAGGCCCAGTCCTGGGAGGCGTCTCCAGCGCCTCCGTATTTTTCATCTCTATGCACATTTAAAAAGTAATTTTAGATGTTAAAAGTCAGCGCTAATTAAATGTTTTAAGAAATTATCTTTCAGGAATTCCCCTTTCTGCTCCCCGTCCCCCCGCCCAGTCTCCTGGCGACCTCACGCTCCCCGGCCTGCGCACACATCTCGTCTGCGGGAGATGGGTGACGTCTCTCGTGGCACTTTCCCCGGCAGATATCAAAGTCCTGTGGAAGCGACCGCCCGGGGTTCCTGCAGGCCAGGGCCTGTCCCGCTTCCTGGGATGCACCATTCCTTCCCATGGCCCTGGGGACGGGAGCCTTCCCGTCGCTGGGACCCGCGGAGCCCTTCGCCGCCGCTTCCCCTGGCTCTGGTGCCACCGCCAGCACCAGCAGCTGCCGTCCTGCAGTGCAAAGGAGGGAAAAAGATTGAAGGAAAAAAAGCAAGCGGAGGAATGTGGAAGACAGCGGCTTCCTTTAGCCGAGCACGTGTGCCTTAACCACGCAGGCCACGGAATCTGTTATCAGGGATCCATTTGGCTGCGGGGACGGGACTGGGCGCAGGGAGCTGGGAACAGATGTAAATACCCACCTGGTGGGTGAGGCTGGCGAAGGAGTCTATAGAACGTCTGTAAACTTCCAGGGTCAGTTCAGGGCTGGGTGCGATGTCACGTTGCACATGGGGATCAGGTTCAGTAAAACTGTGAACATCCAGCAAAACGTGGCTTCTCAAAGAAAATCTCGCAGAAATGCACCAACAGGAGTATTTTAGCAGATCAGAAATGTTAAACGCAGACCAAAGCGCTGCGGTGCAGGGCTGTGTGTGTGTCAGAAAAGGCAATGTCAGAAATCTGGAGGGTTTGATGCTGTTCCCCCGTGGTGGGTGCGCAGGGGCAGCACCCCCAACCGCGGCGCCTGTGCCGAGCTGCAGCACCGACAGCCCTCGGCCGCTTCGGGAGGACATAGGCCACGCAGCGTGTTCATGGCCTCCAAGGGAGCCAAGTCCCCCACCTCAGCCTGCCCTGAGGGGTCCCCAGCTCCCCAGCTCCTCCTGACGTCTCCCCAGTGCCGGGCTCGGGGCAGCCGCGGCACAGCCCAGCGGCTCCAGGGTGCTCCTTCTGCCTTCTCGGTACTTGGTGCTAAGGCGTTCTCATTGAAAGAAAAATAACTTTTGTTTAGATCAAAAAAAAAAAAGGAAAAACCTTTGGGGATTGAATTTCAGAGCCTCCTGCCTTCCTCTCGCCCCCCTTCGAAGGCGGCGGTGATTTGTGTGCGAGGGCCTGTGACCCAGGGAGGCATCAAGCAGCCGAGAAGGGAAACATTTGGAGTTCAGAGGGACAGTGGGTCTTGATGACCAGCGTAAGACAATGCAGATGTTTCAGATCATGAGATCTCTGGGGATAACGAGAAAATGCCCCCAGCAGCCCACAGGATGGGTTCCTTTTTTCCTTTTCCTTGGTGTAGTGATGCCGCGTCTCAGAGGGTTGAGTTTTGAGGATTTATCATGGAAGAATCTCTGTGCTTATTGTATTAGATAGGTCTGAAAAGTAGGGTGGGTTTTTTAATTTCTCCCTGTGGAATCTTGTAGAAGCTGTGCCCTGTGTATTGGCAGTGGCAGGGGCTCCCAGCCCGGCCGTGGGTGCTGCCAGCCGGGCAGTGGCCCGTGGAGGGGGCTGTCTGCAGAGGAGCAGAGCCAGCGGAGCGATGGATTTTGGACAAGAGTCCAACAATAACTGCATGTCCCATTGCCTTGTCTGATATAAACAGAGATTTCCTGGAAAGAGGACAGATTCTGGGACAAGGAAAGAAAAATACTGGCAGAGGGGAGAAGGAGGAGAAATCGTTCAGGATCTTGATGCTGAGAGCCTGTGACACTGGCTGCTCACCACAGCAGTCTCTGCCTCTTGATCTCGGCGTTCCTGCGCCAGGGAGGATTGGAGAGACCTCCAGCTGTGTCTGGTTTAAAGCTTAATACAGGAGAGACAGCCGACAGCAGCCCTGCTGGGCTGGGGTCTCTGCCAGAGAGAGACCCTCTCCATGCACAGGCTGTGGTGCCCCGGGGCTGTGTCACCGTCCCGGGGGAGCCACCGCCCCAGCCCTGGCAGGAGGCGCAGCAGGATGGTGCCCAAAGACCCCCCCAGCGGCACCCAGGCGGTCACGGGCCAAGCATGCTACTCACACCCCGCAGGATGTCCCCAGTGCGACTGGGAGCAGTGGTGACACCTCACCAAGGGGACACTCCTGAGGGTACGGGGGATGCCCCGTCCCACACTGTGGCTGCAGCAGGGTGAGGAGTGGGGCTGGCGCAGCCACTGTTGTTGCTGCAAACCCTGAATTACACGTCAGGGAGCAGAGAGGAGGCAGGCTTTGAAATATTGAACACTTAAAAAAAAATAAAAATATATATATATTGTCTGTTGGCTTGCGAGAGTGCAGAGGCTGTGCGAGGTCTCCCTGGCACCCGTTTGGGCAGAGGGAGCTGCTGCAGGGGGTGTGGAAGGGGCTGCCGTGGGGTCGGCAGGAGCTGCCTCCTGCTGCCGCCCCGGTGCCCAATCCTGCCACGGAGCACCGGCGGCGCCAGCAGAGGCAGTTGTGGCAGGTTGGCATCCTGGCACCTCTGCCAGGGGGACCCGGGCTGGAGTGAAGCCCACGGACGCTGCCAAGCTGGAGCTGGCAGAGAGCGAGAATTTCCTAACTGTGACAAATGCCTGCCTGAAAAAATGTGTCTCTATTTACCAGTGGTGCGTTCAATTAGCCTGCGTTTTGGAGTCCCTCTGACGGCCCCCCCTCTGATTTGAGCCACCTCGTCTTAGAAAAAAGCTAAAAAATGTTTTGCTTTAAAAAGCTTTAGGATCCTGGTGTTTCCAGAGCCCCACTTTGCAGCTCAGCTGTGACTTCGGGTGCTCGCTGCCGCAGGGACTCTCCTTCCTGGCTGGGTGTGCTGCCGAGAGAGCCTCATACCCAGAGCTTTTCGGTGCCTTTTGTATCTGAGGGTAAGTTACTGTTTTCTTATCGGCTATAGCTAAAAAAATGAAAACCAGAACATGGTCCCCAGCGAACTTCTGTCACGAGAGGTTATAATTAAGAAACCGCTTCCCAGGTCTGTTGTAATTTTGAAAAAAGTGATTTTGTGATTTTGAAAAAAAGGGACTCCCACCTCAGCCTGATTTCTCACCGGTGAGACAGACGCAGCTTCGCCTTTTGATTTTGGCACTGAGAGTTGGGCTCATAATGGAAAGCGAGCGTGGCCTTTATTATCATTACGGTTGGAAGAGCGTTATGAAGGGCACAACTGAGGTTTTGTAAGCATGTGCTGGAACATACACTTAAAATATTAAAGCAAAGTTTTCAATAACAATTATGTTTAGAAGCAAACCGTCTTGGTTTTCCATTTCTGGGCTGTTCTGCGTGAAGCCAAATGATCGCTGCTCCAGGGATTCCATCCTTCTGCAGCACTGAGTCAGGGTTTCAGAGACAAGAGGAGCAAACTGCCTGCTTTAAAATGGTGCTGAGCTAGCAACAATGCTTCTGAGTCCACCACAGCTTCACAGAGTACCATCTCTGGTAATCAGCTGATTTTTTTAGGTCATATGTAAATTAAGAACACATCTGCTTTCCATATGTCCCACATACACAGCTTACACATGTTTTTGGATGTATTATCTTAATCATATTTATTGGCCAAAGCAAAAAAAATTGAAGTTTAAAATATTTTTGGATTCATAATATTATAAACCCAACAACTATAAAGCAAATGAGTCATGTACTACACTCCAGTTATAGTGTACAATTACGATGTGTATTTAGGGGCTATATTTCTTAGCTGGAGTGAAATCTATAGGCAACAATGCTATCTCTCCTGTATTTTTGTCTAACAGAGATCTAAAGAAAAATTAATTACACTTCTTTGACTGATTGTTATTCTGCTGAAGTATGGTTCTAATCCTTATTAACATTCTCTAAAGTCATGCATGAAATATGACTTTTGCACCACACTCTGTGGCATATGTTTTCTCTTTCCAGCGTATTTTTCAAACTATCTTCAACCCTCACTGCTGTTCATTATTTTAAGATAGGTTTAAAGTTTGCCACAGTCTCAAAACTGATCCAGTACAGAGCATTGCAAGGGAAAAAAATGACACATCATTCTGCTCATGAACACAAATTGCTTCTGATTATTTAGCTTTGAATGTTCTCCTCATACTGTTTTTATTAAAAGCCCCAGTATATTTACTCTTGATAGTGTCTTCAATTAAGTTAAAAAGAGTCCCTTTTCTATAGCAGTATGTAAAGAAAATAGTTGTTACAACCGCAAAATTACCGAAAAAACCTGGTTCTAGTAAAGTACTACTTCAGTTCAACAACCACAGCACGAAGTTTGCTGTTTTCTTGTAAACTTTCCAACCATTAGATAAACAGTGTCTGTGTCTTCACACAGAAAGAAGCACCCTCTCTTTGTTTGAGGACAGTTGTTTTCCTGCAGCTCTCTGCAAAATACCTACTCCATTAATCCAGTTATCCATATGGAAAACTCGCCCGTGCGGGTTCAGAGTGACTCTCTTTCTGGCCGGCGGTGAGGAGGTCTTTGCTCCAGGAACAATTTTGGTAACAAATTGCTGGAGGACTGGGGCAGAGCGCTCTGGTTCTGTTCATTTGCCTCCTTGTGAGCGCAGTTAATTTAAGCTGTGACAAGGGAAGGAAAGTTGTTACAAGTGGGATCCTGTGACTTCAGCACACATTGCACGCAGCCAGGAATGTTTTCCTTTTCCTTTTATAAAATAGTGATTTAGGAAAATGGTCTAAGTTTAGCAGTTTCTGGAGCTTCTACTTGGTTGGCTTCACAATAACTGATTTTTCTTTTGAAAACATTGTCTTTTAGTGCTGTGATGTCACAGCCTAATATTGTACAAAGGCATAACTGGACTAAACATGTCAGGAACATGTCAGTAACTTTCCATAAATTATTCCCTCTCTTTGGGAAAACCCCTAATTATGTGTTAACTCATTTTCTACTTCAGAGAAGTTTTGTCTTGAACTTCGGAACCCAGTTGCTGGGGAGCTTTTAGTTCTTTTTTTGGTTACTGCATTTCTGCTTAAAATTCTCTGTGTGTGAGCTCTGACAGAGAACTGCGAGGATTTGGCAGAAATGGGATGGCAGGAGTCGAAGGATGGAGTCGAGCAAGGGAATCGCCTTTAAGCTCCTTTAGAAAAATCCCTGGAAGCTCAGAAGTCTCTGCAAAGCCGTGCTCCTTCCTCTGCTACGAGCAACTGCTGAGCATCCCTGGATGAAGGCTTCACATGCTCCAGGCTATAAAGCTGCTGTGCTTTGAAGGCAATGGGGTACGGAGGAAAGGACTGTTTGAAACATGTCACTTTGAACTGTGCTGGAGGGTCCCAGGGAGCCGGCCACCTCCGTCCGCCCCAGTTCCCTCCGAGGTCTGGTTCCAGTCTGCGAGCCCTGGAGCCAGCCCCGTGGTCTGGGCAGGTGGCCCCACTGTGAGATGTCAGGCTGATAAGTGAAAGTAGAGACTTTCGAGGGAAGATCAAGCATTCACTGCTTGAACTGCATCTCTTGCTATGTGTAACAGTTCAATATGGCAACAAAAG
This sequence comes from Thinocorus orbignyianus, assembly GCA_013400375.1. Taxonomy (NCBI): domain Eukaryota; kingdom Metazoa; phylum Chordata; class Aves; order Ciconiiformes; family Thinocoridae; genus Thinocorus; species Thinocorus orbignyianus. Next base: position 387,033 of record VXBW01002437.1, on the reverse strand, counting down.
GGTTTTCCTGCCTGCAGAGACAGATGCTGCCTTTTCACAATGTTGCTTTACATTTGAAGCCTCAGCATATGCTGTAATAAAGGCCATCCTGAAACTTCAATGGATTGCATCATGAGGAAATTCAGAGAGGAAGGAGCTTTAGGTGGATCTGCAGAATCTTTTATGAACTAATACCCCGTGAAAAAAACGGGACTATCAAGTAGGGGTCAGTCACGGCTTGCATCAGCGCTGGCTTGTGTTTCAGCTCCGGCTGAACACGTTCCTGCCAAGGTGACCGGGACGGGACGGGGGCTGGGACACTGCTAAAACACCCTGATTGTGGTACTGTGCAGGAAACAAAACATCCCCACATCTTCATCCTACTTTTGCTGCCTTAAAGGGTGCATCATTCCTTTTAGCTGATGTGCAGAAGTTGTGTAGGTGCAGGACGGTGCCACGTTTGGCTGGTTGCTGTGCCGAGTGGGAAGTCACTGCCTGTGAGCATCTTCTGTGCGACAGGCTCGGCAGGCAGATCTGAGCACACTTCTTTGGCCGCTCTGCATCACCCCTGCTGCAGTTTTCTCTGTTTTTCCTCACGCTCTCCATTCTTCCAGACAACTCCAAGACTTGCAGCTGGAGAAAGCAAGTGGCCAGAGGCAGGGACGTTATCCCGGCTCCCTCCCCGAGGGACATGGGTCAGCTGTCACCGAGTCTCATCAGCAAGGAAGGGTGAGCAGCATTTCCCATGGCTTTTTATTTTAAAGCTGTTGTTTTCAATATGCTTTTTAATATCCTTTCTGAAGAGGCCTGGCCGTTCACATGCACATGTGTTTGTGAAAAGCAAAACAAATAAACTCTTGGTTAGTCTTTAAGATGAATCTCACAACATGCATTTAGAAATGCTGGGGTGGTTGGAACAGAAGTTGTCCAAAGCAACACCTGGATGCCGTGTGCTGTGACTTACGGTGGGTTGTAAACAGAGTACAAATGCTGGGGCTGGAATATGGGAAATGTGCAAAAAAAAGAATCATTCTGGTAAGGAAGAGGGGTTACAAGGAGCGATGTTTACTCTGTTACTCGTTAGGAATAAACAGAGAACCTCTGACCTGCAGAAAGGGTGTAATCAACAGATACGCTGCTTGTTTTCAGTAATGCTCTGTGACAGTTTTGAATGGAGGAAAGGCTGTAAATTTCTGTTTGTTTTAGTACTGACAGTAGGGAGCAGTGCTAAGCTGGCTGCCAGCTAGAGTCACGTGGGCTGGAATGAATTTGTGCTTAAAAACACAAGAATTTTTAAAAGAAAATATTTTGTGCCTGGTATTTGAATTCAGTTTGTGTTATGCTGGGATTTTGTAGCGGTTGGATTCATAATTTCACATTTTTACAGCCAAATTTTTGTCTCACAGCAGTGTAAACCTACAATACTTTCACTGGAGCAGGGCAAAGCCGGTGTGAAGTTCATGCAACCTTCTCTAGTGCAGACCTTGCAGAAAAGGGCCGTCAGATGAGTGTGAACTCTCGAGCCCCCAATAAAGATGCTGCTATTAAGTATAAATACAGAGTAGGTTTAATAGCTGTAATTAACGTGCGCGGTTGTTCTAAATGAATAGAAGCTGGTTTTGTGTTTCCATGTTAAAGGCAGGGGATTTGCTTGAGTCACTTGAAGGACTTGGGAAGTCCACGCAGGGCCCGCGCTGACGGGTGCTCGGGAGGGGATGGGGCACCCAGGGGGATGCAGCCCCATCACCTCTCCCAGCCTCAGGGGTTGGGGACTCTGGGGGAGCAGGTCTTTAGACTACTTTTTGCAGTGTTGTAGGGTAACGTCGTGAACGTGTGTCTCTGTGCAGCCGCAGCACCCGCCAGGACACCGTCACGTCCCACCAGCAGGGTTGCTCCCTGTTTTGTTCTGAGGATCTCAGCTCTCTGTGTCAGCTGAGAGCACTGAGGGAGCAGCACAGGTTATTTTCACTGTTTTCAGGTCTGTGGTGGAGCTGTCAGCGCTTGCTCCAAAGGCAGGATCCCCTCAGCGGAGGAGATACTAATTTGTTGTACGTTGTGTGATGGTGTGGGCATGAGCCCAGGTGCTTGGGCACGGATGCTCACAGTGGGGCAGGGACAGCAGCACGGTGTGGAGCGCTTCCCTTTGTCAGGGCTGAGGACGTGAGGTTGCGAGGAGGTGAGTCGGCAGCCTGGCCTCTTGCGAGCCGGGGGTGACCCACGGGCATCAGCACTTGCACGGGAAGGGCTCCCGGGCACAGGGTGACAGGACGCTGCTGCTCCGGTCCCAGGGGAAACAACGGTGTGCACGTGTGAGCCTGCCAGGCTGATCCCTGCGCGATACCGAGCGTGAAGCATTCCTGAGGCTTCCTCGGGACAGGTTGAGTGTCAACCAGCCTCTGTCAGCATTTCCCAAGCTGTTTTACCCCCTGTCCCACTTCCAGGTGAACTCAACTCTTACACCCCCGCTTTTCTCAACCTGGGCACGGTGCCGTGCTGACATGGCTGTTCCAGCTCCAGGAGCTAATCCAAAGCCCCCAAGCATTCCTGCATCCTGTCAGGAGGGAGTACCCACTGTTTGAAAGTATTGGCATAGGTGGAAGGTGCCGGTGCTGTGGCCTGCAGAGCTCCTGGAAGCTGTTACTCCTGCAGATCACGCCAGCATCGCTGGCAGCCTGTGCGGAGAGAGAGGTGATGAGGGGACGGCCACCAGCCCCGCTGTTTGGATGTGTGTCAGCAGGAGCGGTGAGCAGGACCCTGTCTGTGGGCACAGGAGTTGTACCAGGTCAGCCCCAACTGGGCGTCCTTGAGTCCAGCTGGTCGCCCGGTTACATCCCTGGGTATTCTCCAGCTCCTGCTTGTGTGGCTGGGGCTCAGGGCCCATGGAGCTCTGAGGCAGAGTCCTCTCACCCTCCTGATTTTCCTAATTAATTGTCTCAGCATTTAGAGTCTCCAGACCCAAACACCATCAAGCTTGTGTCAGCACTGTGATCAACCTCTGTCACACGCTGTTTGCTCTCCCATGTCCTTCCCACAAGGAGAGGCATGGCCACTCCGGGTCCTCTTTTGATAAGGTTCTCGGACTACGCATTCAAAAGAGGCAAGTTTGGGAAAAGGTGTGTAACAGGAAAAAGAGGGTTGGGTTGGTCCTTTTTTCTAACAGGGATCTTGGTGTAGGCTCATTGAGAAAGTTCTTTCTTCCCTCTCTCTTGTTCATCGACATCACCTCTGTCTTGCTCACGTATGACCAGGCCTGGCTACTGACACCTGAGCTCTGTGTTCCTCAGGACACAACACGCACAAAGCCTTTAACTTAATTGGCCTCTCTTTTTCTTAAGCCATCAGTTGTAACCCTTGTACAGAAACAACTAATAGCTGCATGTACCACACACAGGACATCAGAGATGGCTTTGCAGGGGCTCTAAGCAAGGGCCTCAGCAGTGTATCGTCACTGCAGCTTAGAATCACCTGGAGGCAAAGATCTAAACCATTTCATTACTCTCCCCTGAGCCTCTGCTGCTTTCATCCCAAGAGGCCCAGGTGAGGTCTGTAGCTCCTCATTATGAGCTTCACATGCTGCCCAGCTCTCCAGAGGTTTGAAAAGGCGACGTGCAGGCACAAGAGTGGGGCTGTTCCTCTGGGTGGATGGATGTGCTCAATTCTAAGAGTGCAGAGAGGCTATTTTTGTGGTCAAGCTGCAAGCATTTCTTAGGGCCTGCAGGCTAGTGGTTGTTTGGCTCCTGTGGTGATGAGGAGGATCATCTGTCCGGAGAGTAACAGGCATGGACTATCCTCCTTCCTCCTGCCCAGGTGAAGGTGAGTGCTGTGGCACGGCCAAGGGAGTGGGCAGGAGCAGAGGAGCCGCGGAGGGAGCTGAGCTTTGGGTGGGTGTGCTGTGAAGCCTCCTGGGAGAAGGAGCTTGTGGCATTTCACCACCAGGGCGGAGAAGGTACCTGTGAATTTCTTGGTGGATCCTTTAGTCTCTGGTGGTCTGTAAATAAGCATAAAATGCATGTTAGTTTTGGCTCAGGTTTCTATTCTCAGATGAATGAATTTGAATGAACTTGTCTTATCTCTGGAATCTCTCTTGGAACCGATGTTTGCAGAGAAGATAAATGTGCTGCTGCCTGCCTGCTTGTCCTGACTTAATCTGTGATGCGCTGAGCGGTGTCCTGGGGGGATCAGGAGAGCTGGAAGGGAGCTTGGGATGTCAGGCTGCCAGGTCCTGACGATGTGACCTGTATCAGCTTCTGCTTCGATGATAAGGCTGTGGATGGTGTGTTAGCAGTAGTGTTGTGCTGGTGATGTTTTCCATCATGGCTTTTGTAGGGAGGCATTATGCACCCGTGTCCTGTTAGTGCAACATCCAAATGGAGATATGTACTGTAAAAAACCTTCCCATTGGCATGTAGGGCAGGCCCACAGAAGCCTGGGGGAGTTGCCTTTAGACAGTAATGGTTTTCAGGTTAGTTCCAGCTAATGTTAAACCAGCTTGAGGTTGACTGGACTCTCTTTCCAATTCCCTGTGCAAATTTCTGTTTCCAAGAGCCTGTGGAAATCCGAAGTGAGCACATGCTGCACATTGCAAATGTCCATAAGTTACATTTGTAAGATGTAAACCACAAAGATCCGACTGGAAAGGCCTCATAATAAGAGTCCTTAACGTATGGATTCAAGCCTACTTAATATCAGTGTCCTTAAGAGGATGCAGCAAGGTCTCAAATTTTCATTGTCCTATAAATGAGAATTGCTGAAGCATCTTTTAGACTAAGGATTCATTCAAGGTGGAAATAAAATGAACTGAAAATGACGGAGGGGTGAGCAATGAGCAGTCCCCATAGGCCAAATCTCAGTAGGAGAAAACACTTAAAGTTTCTTTAGTGCTGGCAGGTTCAAAAGTCAGGGCTGGTTTCAATTAGCCTGGGAGAGTCTCAGTGATAAACAATTCCTGTGGTCTCGAAGCAAAGGGGCTAGCTGCATGCAGCCTTTCTAACTACTTGAGCTGGCCCTATTCCCTCTGCTCTGGGAGTAACTGTCTCTTTGAATGAAGTATTTGTCATCGTTTGTATATGAATTCTTCTGAGTTTTTGAGAGCAAGGAAAATACAAAGTTTTCTGGTTAAGGCATTTTTGGTCTGAAAATCCCCCAGGGTATCAACTTAAAATATGCATGACGTTCATGCAATTTATTTTCTTTAGGGGGCTGGAAAGTGTGAGTGTGTGCAGATGTGTTGGTGTGCACATGTGTGTGCGGCGGTGTGATCCCCGAGTTCTGCTGCTGGGCAAGCCCTTGGGAACCGCTCTGCAGCCGGGCAGCGCGGACCCACAGGTGGAGGAGATGGACCTCCTGGTTCTACCCCGCTCTGGAAACCTCGTTCGCTTCTGCCTATGTTATTTCCAGAAAGGGGACAGGAATTTCAGGTCGTTCCAGCTGTGTGTGTGGCATACGAGCCTATTCAGCGCTCCTGGAGCATCTCCACGTTCTGTGGTTGCGCGCACTGACAAAGCCCATTGTTATGGCTCCTCGGGCAGAGCCGAAGCGCTGCAGGGCCCAGATGCATCGTCTCGCTGGTGCTCACAGCTCATAAACTGTTGAGAAAATACTTACACGTATTGTACATCTTATACAGGGGTAAAGTGAGAAGTTGGGATTAGAAATTCTGACTCTAGCTCAAGAAGACGGCATCCTCAGTGCTGCTGGGGCAGGCACCAGGGTGATGGTTCACATGGTCATTGCCTCCAGCCCCAACTTATGCCAGTCACCTTCTCCAGGCCTGCCAAGCCTGGGGCCACTGGAGGGGCCTTTGCACGCAGGTGAGCAGAACAGATCTGTTAAAACAAACTAAAACCAATGGACAGTATTTCTACATTCAGATCATCTTAAAACAAGCTCCTTTCTCTACCCAACTCTCAGAAATCACGGGGCTGAATCTCTTTTTCTAGAATCACCACTACAGCTCTTGAATTCTGAGAGCACTATAGGCTATGGTTTCTTGCTGGATTTTTTTTTAGCGTGTTTTGGACGTACTTATTTTGCTTGTGGACTTGAAAATTCGAAAGTCACACAAAATACTATTTCTTCATCATCCTGGATATCTCTGTTCAGACTTATTTGTTGTTAAAGATTTATGATAACATGCTTAGGGATAGGTTGGAGGACTATGTATAATAATTATAGACCACCATATGCTCTTACTCTGTAAAACTTTTCTTTTTAGCCAAAATGCTAAGAAGCGTAAGCTTGCCTTTTCCATTTGAAAAGGCGCTGCTGGCATTTTCCCACAACATGGCCAGTACAGCAGAACCTATTCAAATGAATCTTGCTGAAAGAAAAAAAATCTTTGACAAATATGATTTCAGTGCAACAAAACAAACTGCACAGGATAGTTCAATAAGCCCCCTTAAATCATGCACAGTACAAATCCTTTAGAGCAGGAGGATCTATTTTTATCATGAGAGTTTCCATAGCAAAAGCTGATTTAACTCCTTAGGGTGAAGTTCACGCCAGTGCATGTCTCTGTGAAAGATCAAACTCCCTTTAGCACATGGATGAGGGACCTGCAGAAATGTTGTGTTCGGAGTGGGGAGCAGATGTTCATGCCCAAACATCCACTGAGGAGCTGCTTTAGAACTGATGCGGCTCCTTCGCCTGGAGTGACAAGATGTCAGAAAATGGTGCTGAGCAGAAATCCCTTCTGCTGGGCTTCTCAGAGCAGAATGCTTTGCATGGGGCAGCTTGGAAACTGTTCTGGGGTGGGGAGAGGAAATTACACAAAGTTTTAGAGTCTGACAGTCAGTGAAGTGCGTGAGGATGCCGTTGTCGCAGAAGGAAAGCGTTGAACAGGGCGGAAACCTTTGTGCTTTGCACCCCTGCTGGTCAGTGGGGCATCACTGTCCCCAGAGTCACTCTGTCCGAGCCGTGGGGTGCAGGGAGGGAGCAGCTGGTACTCACAGGTGACACAGCACAGGCCTCCATGTGCTGTGTCCTGGCCTCCTGCAGCAGGTTGGACCAGCCTGGCTCTCTCTAAAACAGCCTTTTCCTGTTCAGGAGAACATGTCCAGGGCCATGGGGGGTGTTCCTGGTCTCCGCTCCTGGCCTGATGTGTCCAGCCTCTGGGTGTGTGCAGAGCAGCATCCTCTCTACATTCTGCTTTACAGGAATTTGCATTTCAAGGAGGCCTCTGTAGCTTAGAAGATGGAGATGGTCTGTCTCCATGGCGATGAAGGTGATGTCACAGGTGCAACATCACGTTTTCGGAGCTGCAGCAGATGGGTTGGGAGAAAACAAGCTCATCAGGGTTAACTGAGAAGAGTTCTTGCAGCAAGCAGCTGTAAAAAATGGTTTAGTGTAGGACTTCTGTGCCATCCCCAATAGATGATGGATGTGTTGACCTGGGACTTGTGATACCTGAGTCTTGTTGCCAAATCCATCACAGACGCAGGCTGCGTGCAGGGGAGTGGCAGGATTATTTCACTGGCAGGTATGATTTACAGGGTGCAAACTGAAGCAATTAGGTTCACATGGATGTAAATCAGTCAGGATTTGTCCTTCTCTGATCCACCACTGACTCCCCCCAGCCGCATAGGCTGCTGCGGGGCGAGGCAGTGCCGGGGGCAGTGTGGGAGCCGTGGCCGGAGCGGGGAGCGCGGCCTGGGCCGGTGCTGGGCTGGGGCTTGGGACCCCCAGGGATGCGCTGGGACCTGCAGCAGCCGGCGCAGAGGGTGGGCTGGGGCACTGTGGCCCCTCCTGCTGCCAGCATCTCCCAGTCTGAGGAATTCTGGAGTGAGCGCCTTCCCAGCAGAGCTGGAAGAAACCTCAGTGTTGGTTCCAGGGCTGGGTTTTGCACTCTGCAGTTTTTCCTACAAGCTGTAGCAGCCAAATAGATTCTTTGGATCACAACACAATCCCTTTTTTATTTTAAGTGTGTTTCTTGGTGAAGGCTCCCCACAGCAGCAGAATGTGCGTGTGGAGGTGAGCTGCGGCGCTGCCACGATATCCCAGTTACTGAAGGAGGAGTGGTGAAAGAATCTGACCCAAGTGTTGTGTTCTCTCCTTCCTGGTTTAAACACATGTGCTGCCAATTCACACTAAAAATAGGTACTCATATTTAAAATACTTGCTTGAATTCAAAAACTTGACAAATAACAAAAAAGCTGGGTATCTTTGTAAACAAATCAAAGTTCGTTATTGGATAAATATTATAGCAATATAGAAATGAAAAGATAATGCCCCCAGACTGATTCTCGCATCTCTCACTGATGCAGGTTTGATTCTGAACTTTTTTTCATGTTGAACTTCTACTGAAGACTATCTGTAGTCTGAAGAAATTCTTTGGGGAGTTCTGTTAACAGGCCCTAGAATGCAAACTGTTGTTAAAAAGGAGCTGAGTTCCATGATCTGTAATTAAGCAGGCTTTCCACTGAATTCCGTGTAGGTTATATGCATTTTAAAATGCACAGAATTAATTCCAGCCTCAAAAATTTGGCTTGTCACGTGCAGATAAGAATTCAAAGCAATATGCAAGCTCTGCTGTTAAAATGGCTCGGGGTGTCAGTGTTGAGTTGTTGAGAGTGTATAAATCATATGTATGTGTGATTCTCAGGCTGGTACCTGGGGATTTGCTTGATATGATTATACGCGCTGCTCTGCTCACTTAGTTCATTTCACGTCTGCCTCAGGAGCGACCTCAGGAGGCGTTTACATTGATTATTTCCCTCACAACAGCCAACACAGTTCAAATAAAGCAGACTATGCATAATTAAAGGCATCATTGCTTTCTCACTCAAAATAGTAATGGGGCAGTGGATCTAATTTCCTACTTAACACAGGAAGGCTGTGCTTATTAACTATTCCTATGATTATTGTTTACTAAACTCATTTTAATAATGGCCTGCTTGTTGTTTTTTCTCCTGGAAGACCCAGGCTGTTCCGCACGTACTGTGGGAGCGTGGAGGGGTGAGCGGTGGCTCTGGAGAGGGGTTACACACAGCATCCCGGAGGCTGGACCCGGGCAGGTCCCAGCTGAGGGCTCACCCTCTGCAGCGTGGCACCGGTACCAGCCCAGGAGATGCACCAGTGACTGGAGCATATAGAGCAGCTGAAAAGGAAGAGGGGGGGCAATTTCCCATGTTAGAAGCACCCAGGGAGGGGAGACCCCTCGGCACCTCACCTTTGGGAAGGCCAGCAGGAGAGCTTGCTGCAGAGCAGCTCGACCTGGTGCCCGGTGCCAGCACTGCTCTGTGTGGTGGGCAGCAAGGAGAAAGCCCCAGAAAGTGTCCTGTGTTGATGGGGGGAGCAGGGAGAGGCCCCGGGAGCACCCCGGGATGGGGAGGAGGAGGAGGGAGAATCCCTGGGAGCACCCCAGGATGTGGGGGGGGAGCAGGGAGAAGCCCTGGGAGCACCCCAGGATGTGGGGGGGGGAGTGGGGAGAAGCCCCGGGAGCCCCCCGGGATGGGGGGAGCCCCCGGGCACGGCACTGTCAGCATGCCCCAGGCCAATTCCCCCTGGGCTCGCTCATGTGGTGGCCAGCTGTGGTTTCCTGACAGTGCGGTGGTTGGTGTAGAAGACGCCCACTCTCAAAGCCAGCCTTGTATCTGTTTTTCCTGTGGGAGAAGTTTTTCGCCCTGCCCCTAGACTCTGGCTTGCATGCTTCAGAGGGCTGTTGTGTTCTTATTTCATTAGCATAATAAAATCTGCACCTCCCAGTTCATTCCCCTGAGAACTGAAGCACCAGAAATAATAAAATAAAATAAAATAAAAAAGGCAGAGGAGGCTTGTGGGGCTGAAAGGGAAGGTTGGCCGGGAGGAGCGGCTGGAGGGTGTGCTGGTGGCACGGAGGAGGCGCTGACCCGGCGGGAGCGCCTCGGCTGCAGGCCCTGGTGCAGGCACTGCCCTTGCAGCAGGGAACCATTACACCAGGCAGGGCTCCTGCTCAGGCAAGACTTGCAGGTGGTGTCAGCCCCTAAGTTATCAGTGCTCCAGAAATAAATTTAGAAAGTTAAGACGTTTTGTAAACTGGTCTTCTCATCGTCTGGGATCCTCTGTTAAGCTAAAAATCCAGAGAAGTTCTGTGAATGTCGCCAGAGGTGGCAGGCAACAAGCTGAGCTCAGGGGCTTGTACAGAAAATGTTCATTCAGCATTGTCTCCCCTTCATCTCTTCCCCGTCTCTCCCAGTGCCGTGTCTTGCTGGGTACCCCGAGGCTGGGATTCTTTGCGTTTGCATTCCTTGCCCTGCTGGGAACACCAATAACAGAGTAACTTTATGGTGACTTGAATGTGCTCTCACATGTTTAAATTGTTCAGATCTTGTGGGAAGGGTAGACATCCACCCAGACAACATCTTGCTTCTGGTGAGTAGGGGAGCCTAGATCCTGTAATCCTTGAGAAAAGTCTGTCAAACCTCATTTCTCCCTGTGAATGAGCACCCGCATCTTTCCTGGTTTGTAAGTCTCTGCCAAAGTTATTAGAAAGTCCCATAAACCGAGGATGTTGCTGGATGCTCGTTCCCTGCTGTCTTTCGGCCAGTCCTACCACCCTTGTGCACCCAAGTCCATGCCAGAGCGTTGCATCTCCAGTGCTGTTGGAGGCCGGGGAGATGCCCTGGAGAGCCCAGCCTGGTGCATTCTCCTGGTTTGCTCCACAGTGGACAACCTCTGCCCCTGAGACTTGGGGGCCGGTGTGTCCCCAGTGTCAGGACATGTCCTGTCCCAAGAGCCCTGTGAGTACAGAGCGGGAATAGAGTCTGGGGTTCTCTAAATATGGATGGATGGTACACTTTGGATAAATGGACCAGAAATAGGAAGCCCCATACCAGTTAGCCTCCCTTTGTGGTTTTGGTTTTGTGGGTTTTTTTTTTTCGTTTTTTTTTTTTTACTTGAGCAAACTGAGTTAAAGCAGAAACTAGGGATTGTAAGAAATAACTGAACCAAACTTCTCTGAAAGAAACAGCAAACTCTGTTCACTCCACGGGCTGTTAAATATCTGACAAACTTCTGGTTAACTTTAGCAAAGACCAACGACAAGTGGGTTATAGCCATTGTAAATTGTATCTAACAGTTTAATAGTTGTAATACCTGGTATGTTCTTTTTAATCATATGTGCCTGGAGTGTTGCAGAACAGAGAGAGCATCTGGATCTATAGCAGCTGAAGTAGAAAGTTGTTTTTCTGTTTACAATATGACCCTCTGCTCGTAATAGTGCTCTTTAAGAGCGTGGTAAGAGCGTGTCTTGTGTGTGCATAGCCTGCATACTCGGTGTGTGAGAAAGGCATGGTTTTGTGTATGAAAGGTAGGGCTCTATGGATAGCTGAGTGGACAGGGGTTGTGGCATGGCTCTGTCATTCCTGAATTTATTTTTAAAAACTCACCCCAACTGCTTCTTTTACAGGCAGGAAACACTAACCCGGAGGTAGATGGGACTTTGCAGAGCTCTGTGTCGTGGTTCTGCTGTTTCTCTGTGTGAGATCAGTTTTGGGAAGGATTCTGCAGGCCGTACTCTGAGGAAAGGCAAATGCTGTAGGGTTTGAAGGGAGGGATGGTGCTTTTCAACATCACCGGAGTGGGCCGGGGCGGGCCTGCAGGACGGGTCAGACAAGGCACTGAGATCAAAAAAATCAGCTAAAAATGAGCTATCGATGAAATAAATTAAAACTTATTAAATAAGTGCAGTGCCCTCTGCCTTGGATGTGGTTTCAGCTCAGCAATCCAGAGCCCAGCCCCAGCGCGCAGCTTTCCCACAGAGGAGCCTGTGCTTGGGCATCTGGCAGCGCCCACTGGTGTCCCGTGGGGAGGGGGCTTGTCCTCACCCCCGTGTCCCTGCGGGCCCCTCGCCACGGGACAGCTCTTGGGCTCACACTGGGATCTTTCCACATCCTCCTCGGAGATGGAGAGAGGAGGACCTGCTGCAGAGCCTTGCTTGTCACAGACCCCCTTCTACCCACCCCATCCGTGATGCAGAGCGAGAGCAAAACCGTTGGGACAGGGCTGTTCTGAGACAGAAACAAAGTGAAATAATTTTCATCTTGGGGCTGCTTTGCTTCCCTCCCTCCTTCTGGTGCAGGTTCCCAACTGTCCTGTTTCCAGAACACAGCTCTGGAGGGAGGACCCGATTGCTCCTCCCTTGCCCGTGGCTTGGAGCAGGAGGTAGCTCTGGTCTGGTGGGATGTGGGGCTGGCAGGGAACCATGCAAGGGTCTGCTCTGGTACCACAGGAGAGCTCAGTCCCCAGGCAGCCCTGTGCCAGGGGAGCGGGTACACTCCTGTAAAGGAGAAGTCAGAGCTGAGAAATTATCTTTAATCCCTGTGAAACTCCAGGAGCAGCTTCCACTGGCCATCCCGTAAATGAGGTATTTGGGGGGTAGATGTGGCAATGGGTGTTCTGGTGAAAACTGGAAATGTTGGAGGATTTATCAAAGCAAGTTGCCTCCTGTAGCCCAGCTTTATCACGGCTGGCTGCCAGTGTTCAGTCTTGACAGATTTCTTCCTCTTGCTTAAAAAGGGGGTGAGCTAGAAGTATTTTTAATCACAAATGCTTGAGAAATGTATGGGGTGGGGGAGAGAAGCCCCCATGTCATCTCTCTGTGGATAGATAGAACGGAGCCAGTGCCACAGCTCCAGACTGGGGTCACTTTTTTACCATTATTTTGCGTGAGCCACTTGACAATTAGCATCCAGTAAAGGGCCTGGGTAGGTGGTGACATGAACACTGACACCTGCACTTACTGTTTCATGCAATTAATTGAAGCTAAAAATGTCGTAACTGGGTGGTAGAAGAGGCCTGTGGCTGTCACCCTCCTGTCCCTTCACAGAGATGGAGCTGTGTCAGCACTGACAGTGGTAGGATACACCACACAGGGGCTGTGAACCAGGGGTGTGTCAGGTTGGTGGGATTGTCCACAGCCATTGTCACAGGCTCTTCTGCATCCCATGCCCAGGAAAGGCTGTTGTACCTTTTTTGGTGGTCCTGGCAGGGCTGCACACTGGCTTTGCTGTAGGCTGTCGTTCCCCAGCCTGCGGGCTAATTGTGGCACACTCTTCTTTCTTCATATGAAGTATTTCTTCCAGGCAGTGGGAAGTGGAACCTTGTTTTTCCTGATCATCAGACAGGGCTTGGGGTCCTCTGGCAGCGTTCACACAGCTGAGGGCAGAGGGCACCTTGGGTGATGTTTTAAAAGCATGTTTATTGGACAAAGTTCAAGATATGTTCTGTCACTTGATCCTTGTGCTGCCGTTCACTATACAGAACTGACCAGAGTGTGTTATTTGTCTAAAATTTTAGGGCAAACAGTATCAGCAGTACCTGACCTCAGGGACCTGCTCATATAGAGTAAGATGTAGTTATTGAGTCTGTGATCTGCTCAGTCCTGAAATTATTCCTGGGATCAAACAAGTGGAATTGACTCATAATAATAAGCGTCCCAGTAGGCCCAAATAGAAATTGGTTTTCTCAGGGTCTTGATTTGTGTTGGTGTTAAATACAATCACTGACACATCATTTGTGTCTGCAGATGTTGACACTGCTCGGGAAGACCCGAGACGCGGGCGATCTGCCGCTCTGTTTGCAGCCACCCTGCTTTGTGCTATCCTAGTTCTCCAGCTCACAAAAGAAAAAATAACTGAGATTTGTCTTGTCTTGGGCTGACAGTATAGCCAAGTGATTGCCAGTCCAATTTGGCAGTTTTTAATCATTTTATCTCTGTTCTCTTCTCTCTGGGGAGACAGTCAGTGTTTAGCAGTCTGCTCAGAAAGACCTTGGGGCTAGTTTCAGCGGCAGTGGCTCAGAGCTCCGATTATTAGCTCTGCTCTTAGGAGCACACTGCGATCTTTCCCAAGGGAGTGGTGTGAAAAATTAACACAGGCTTAGAGCAGCAGTGCAGCAGCAAGCTATGTAACTGTAATTACTCCATTGATATTCCTCACACAATAACACTGTCATCAGTCATTTACATAAACTTTTTCTCCATGAAGAGGGAATGGCTGCTTATAACCCTATTGGGTGCTTCCAGAGCATGCATTATACATTTTATTTGTTCTAATTTCAGACTCTAGGCCTGTAGGAACAGAGAGAGGAAACGCGTAGCCTTCTCGTGGTTGTTTTTTCTGTTGCAGAGTCAGTGTGCCACTCCAGGCATGCTGAAATGGATCTTGACAGGATATTGGGAACCACTTCCAGGATTTGAAATGTTCAATGTAATTTTAAGAAATATGCCAGCATATTTTATATATTTTAAACAGTTTGGTACTCAGACTCCATCTTGAGTCTTAGTCTCTCTCCCCTGCAGTCAGGGCAGGTCCACGGGCAGTGAGGATTGCTCTCCTGGCAGAACCCCTTGGGACACACTGACTTCCCTTAGATTTCTTCTTTCTTCCCCAAGCATGGGGACTCTGGCACGACTCTGCCCTCTGCCCCTGCCAGGCTCTCCTGCAGCTCCATTTATCTCACCATGAACTGAAAGAATGGCTGCGTAAGCCACAGACACACTCTTCCTGGCAGCAGGTAATCAAGAGAGCAACAAGAAATAAATGGTTAATGAAACTGAAAATTAACACCATCCTGTCTTCTGCCAGGGATGCTTGTTCCCTTTGTGTTCCTTCAGAGTGTAAAATCCAGGGCTACGTGAAGCCAAGTGTCGTCCCCCAGGCCAGGGCTGGGATGAGCATCCCTGAGCCCAGGGCGCTTTCTGGTCTGGGTTGGAGCTGTTTGAGGCTCTGCAGCTCCGAGCATCCCCGCTGGGGTGTTGGTCATCCTGGAGCAGCTTGACCCTCTGCCTCCGCAGGACAGCAGGGTCCTGCAGCCTCGGCATCCCCCACCAGAGCAGGAGGAGGAGAGGAGGTAATTCTGTGCTTGTCTCTGCCAAAGAGCGCCTTGCTGGGGACGAGATGTCCCTGTCCTCACAGGAGAAGTGTTAAACTTTTGTAGATGTTACGCTTCCTCTAATTAAAGCCTTTGGAGCTAGATATTCCTGGGGCCAGGGCTAATAATGTATTCAGAAGAATAATAACCCTGTCTGGGCTGCAGCATGTTTATTGATGGTGCCGGTACCTGCCGGCGCTGACCGTGTCGTGCCGGCGCCGGGCGCGCGCAGGCCTGCGGGGCACAGCGTCCCAGATTGCTGTCACAGTGGAAATCCTGAGCGCTGCAGCAGGACACATCTAGTGGGAAAAAAGGCGCATGATAGTCAAATTTCAGTTGCTGAATATTTAATGAAGCCTGCAGTGTTTATTTGGTTAGCCTGTCGATTTTTATCGTTCTGTCAATAGCTTCTCATATGTGGCACGGTGATGATCTTTAGCAGCCTGTCCCCTGGGAGCCAAAGCGCTAAATGCAATTATGGATTTTATACCGCAATGTGTTTGATATTTCCACTGATCTAATTTGCAGTCTGGTAGTTTATTGTTTGGCATTTTAATGGCGTTCAAATGCTATGGAAAATTTGATTTCTCTTTATAATTCACCCTAACATCATTAATGCTGGTAGCCGAATGGCATGGATTTTAGAGGGCTAAATATATAGGAAAATCATTTTTTTTTATTATGGACCAAAACAATCAGAGTTTTAACTAAAAGGAAAGCCATGTTCTATTTTTTTTTCCACACTTCGTCTTTTCATTAAACATTAAGATTACTTTGAAGAAATGGTAAAACAAATGCTAGACCTTGCTGAACAAAATACAAATGCGATGTGTCTTCTGATGGAGGCTTCGCTGTAGCGCTCAAAGATCCTCGGGAGTCTTTTGAGAGAGAAACAGAATGAGAACCATCTATTAAAAAGTCTTATCGGGCTGTTTCTCTCTTCTGTTCCAGGCCACTTTTACTTGATAATTAATCCTCCATATATTGTTCTCCTCTGATGTAGCTGGCAGGAGCCCTGAGCCAACCACTTCATCAGATGCATCTATTTCACTGAAACAAAACCAAACCCAAAACCAGCAACAGCAACAAAAGCCCCGACCCCAAGCCACAGCTTGGTAGAAGTTCCTGACTTTTGGACAGGGGCCGTTGGCACAAAGAAGGGGCACAGGGGACTGCGTGGGGCTGGGTGGCTTGGGGGAGTTAATCGTGGTGTTATTTTACACATCTACAACACTTTTATTGTGCAGTAACTCGTGAGTTATGGGTCCTCTGCAATTGCAAAATAAATCCTTTAATTAACCACCTAGTCAGAAACAATTTAACCTCCTCAGTGTATCTCATAAACTACATTAGCCCCAGATTTATTCAGAATAGCATTGTGCAAGTGTGATCTGTTTACTTTCAGAGGTATATGCCTTTTGTTGTGTCGAGTGCGCTGGGCCAAGGAAGCACAAATGTGTTTTCTATGGTTTCATCCATGGCTT
Organism: Thinocorus orbignyianus; assembly: GCA_013400375.1. Classification (NCBI taxonomy): domain Eukaryota; kingdom Metazoa; phylum Chordata; class Aves; order Ciconiiformes; family Thinocoridae; genus Thinocorus; species Thinocorus orbignyianus. Next base: position 370,723 of record VXBW01002437.1, on the reverse strand, counting down.
TTAATGATTGTACTGAGTGTTTCCCAAATAGAAGCAAATGCATTTTTCCACTGGGTGTTACGTGAAAGCAGGCAGGATGATAACTGTTTCATGTGTACAGGTAGCTTCAGGTTTCTGTATTCATTGCTTCTTGTTAGGGACTATTTCATGCATGTTGGAGTTAGAAACTTTACTCTCCTCGTGTGTCTGGGGGAGCCAAACCCCGCAGTGGCATGTTGACAAGCAACGATTCTCCTTCTCAGATGCTGAAGAGTTTGTTTCTGTCTTTCAGCAGAGGTGTGAACACAAGGCCAGTCAGTGTAATAAATCTTACGGGCTGACAGAAATAGAACATGCTTTTGTGGTTTATGAGTTTAAGAACATTAAAGAGGTTCAAGAGGGTTCCTCTTTTAATCTAACCAAGTAGAAAAGCCGACAAAAATAAGAAGTCATAAAGGAGGCTGAACAAAGTGCCAAAAGCACTAATGAATGGATATAGAACAATCAGCTTTGTGTTTCACAAACACCTCGGCTGTGGTGTTGGACTGGTGGGCCAGTTTGCCCTCTGGATGAGATTCCTGCCAACCACAGGCTCTCAGTGCCTCTCTGCAGTGCGGTGGTGAGGATGCTCCTGCCGCTTGCGCTGGACCTGGCAACAGCAACAAGCACTGATGGCGTTTGTAACTCATCTCAATTCCTTCCCCCAGATAAATTTCTTTTAATAAAATAAAATAATAATTTTTTTCTCTGAAGCTCTTAGATGGCAAGAGCAATAGTGGTCATGTAAAGGAGAAACTGTTACTTGCCACACTGCCATCTAAGAGGTGAAAGCCTTTCTCAGGGTCCTGCCCGGTGGGCAGCATGGTGGGGTCCCAGGTTCTTCAGGCATCTCCTCCTTTGGCCAAGCCAAAGCACGGGTGTGAGCAGCCACAGGTCCCCACCGGGGTGTGGAGTGTTGGGCACGGCTGAGGACACTGTCCCACCCGGGGCTCGCTCGCTGGAAATAGGCCAGAACATCACACAGCTGTGGTCTCTCCAGAAAATACATCAAAACCCCTATCACATTATTCAAGCTCTGACCTGTAATGTTTCCAGTTGATGCTTTTGTTTGTAGGAACGAAAGCTAACAGGCTGTCGCAAAATTGTTGAGAAACCTAGTTAGCAGGAATTAAAAAAAAAAATAGCCACCAAGTTGTGGAGAGCGTCAGGCTAATGATATAAGGGCTGGCCCTCCAAGTGATCTGTTAGCAGATGATGGATGAATGCGCACCTCACTCGGCAGCGCCACCAGCCTTGCTCCATTCTTGAATATCTGTCAAGATGTTAAGTGGACGACTGCAATCAGCAGTGAAATAAGACCTGTGTAATCTGATGTTCCACTTAGAAAAGAAAACAAAATTCCTACCACCTAATATGAGACTACACCAGCCAACACACAAAGGCCTTTCAAGCAGGCTAGGTATCTGATAAAATCTTTACACCTCATTATCATTTGTAATTTAGAGATATGGGTACAGCTGTATCTACAAACAGTGCATGATGACATTTCCAGGGATTTTTATCTGTGGCTGTTTCCAGAGAACAGTTCTTCATTCATGTGTGTACTTTTATATTCCTTTTAACCTGTTCTTTTAGTCAAACTTTATCTTGCTGAGAAGGGTAGGCTGCATGTTAAAAATGTCCCTTCAGCAAGAATGGACACAGATTAGCAAAAAGGGCAGCTTTCTCTCTCTTTGCAATGGAACTTTGGTTTTGATTAATTCCATTTAGTCAAGGTGCTTAATAGAACGTGACAAAAAATGGAGAATGCGCTGTCTTTAGGTGCTGAGAAGTTCTACCTCTTAGGGAGAATCTGAGATTAAAAACAAAATTGTGCATGTTAAGCGCCACACGGTATTGAGTAAATACCTAGGATAGGCCAGAAGCAACATCAAGTCTTGGTGCTGTTAAATCTGATCCTTTCTGGTGGCCTGCACCCACACAGTTTGGGCTGTGGAGGACACGAAGGGGTGCAGTGGTGTGGGGTTTGCTGTGGGAAGGCGATGAGCTGCGTGGGCAGCGGGGCTGGGGCTGGACGTGAGGCGGGAGGAGGTGCACCCAGGGGCTTCACTCAGCTTCGGCAGAAAACACCATGGAGCAGAAATGTTCGCAGAGCTCAGTCCTGAGCAGAAATGCCCTTGATGACTTGGTGGTGCCAGGCCACCTCCCATCCTCAGTTACCCTCGTGCAGAGGTTATGGGACACTGCGGAGGGTCAGCGTGTCCCCACGTCGGAGATTTGCTGCTCCCTCCCTGCACAGCTGGGTTTGCGAATGCCCCGTCTGGAGCAACCAGGCTGTGTCTCCTTCCCTGTCCCTGGGCTCTTTTCCGAAGGAGATCAGTGCAGAGGATGCTTTATTTCCAGGTGTTATCCCAGGAAGCAGTTGGGAGAGAGTCAAGGTGGAGGCCCACGGAGCTGATGGGGCAGATCCCTCAGCAGCGTCTGCAGACGGTGCTGAGCACCTTAGTTGGGGGTTATTTTGAGGATTTGTTTTGAAAAACTGCATGTGGTTTGATCTATGAAGTTTAATATAATAGTTGAGAAATATTCCAGCAAGAAATATATGACCATAATTTCTAATAATATTCATGAAATTTTAAATGAGACAGCACTCCCTGTAATAGATGAGAGCTCTCCTTTTTTCAAGCTTTCTTTACAGCCTTTTGATCCTTTACTCTCCCAATGTGAACTGGCTGTGATTTTGGGATTATAGTAATAAATAAAAAGGAGATATTGCAGAACATTTTATGGAATTCTTCCTTGCCAAAGGCTTTGATTCCAACCCAATTCAACTACTGGAAATCAGGCAGCAATAAAAATAATTTTGACTGTTGTTACTGTTAGAAATGGTATGGGAAGGCAAGATCTTGAAGGATAAAGACCCCAATAGCCCAGCAGTATTTCTCATCTCCCTTCAAGCTGCAGATGCTCCCAAATTCTCTTCCGTGTCCTGTATGAAGATGCTCAGCGGGTGCAGGGTGGTTCCTGTGCGTGGAGCTGACCCCCCGTGACACACTGCCGCAGTCCCGGTGTGCTGTGCGCTTGGCAGCGGCTCGCTGGCTGCTCTTGTGCTGAGCTTTTGAAGTGCCACAGTCCGTGTGGCCCGGTTTGTTTCTTGAAGGCAAGGGTGCTGTGGATGGCGTACAGCTGGTATATCACCCAGCCCCTTCCCAACCTTTTCCTCCATGTCCTAATTTTTTTCTGAAAATTGGTTTGACCATCCTGGGACATCCGTTGCAGAGCCCCCGTGGACAGCCAATAACTTGCTGTTTTCCTTGTGTAACTGAAGGAAGTAGAGATTAAAGACATATATTGCATTTGTTATATAAAAATACAGTTCTTGACCCCATAGTTGTTTAAGTAGTTCTGTTTATTATCATTATCATCATCTCTGGACAATTTCACCGAGAAAAAGAATAGAAAAGAAGGAAGAAAGAAGGGAAAGGATGTGGGTTGGAGCAAGGAGAGGGAAGAGGTTTGACAAGCATGGGGGAGCGATTGATAAAGATGCTTGGGCACTGGTACAGCTGCTCGTGGGAAGGCTGGGGCAGGACTCTCCTGATGGGGCTGCAGGGCCTGGGAAGGAGGATCTGTTGAGGAAGGAGGATCTGTTGAGGTGGGTGGCTGCTGTTCTGTTACTAGTCTCTGCCCAGCACCATGTTTGAAGACTAAAATCTGTCAGCTTCCTGGGCTGGAAATAGTCTGTGCGTCATTGCAGGCAACACAGTACAATGTACCATGAAACTGCTTAATGCTGTAGAAAATTGCTAACACAACAAAACAGAGCCCCTTGGAAAATCAGCTAACGCTTCATTATGCCTTCCTGGGTCCCTTTGACCCCGCTCGCGAGAGCATCGCTCCCCGCAGAGCGGTCCCAGCTCCCAGGCCCCGCATGGATGTGGGCTGCACAGCTCCCCGTGCACCCGGCCGGGCTGCGCATTGGGGGTCCCCTGAGCTACAGCAGGAAGACAGAAATCTGTTGCTGAAGCACTAAAATGCTTTGTCTGCATGCCTAGGTTGGGTCATCAAAAGCACTGTCCTTTGGCTGAGGCTGATCTGCTGTTGCACTCACGGGGACCAGGCTCCTCGTCACTAAACAGTGAAGTGCGTGTTTCCTGGCAGAAGGAAAGCCAGTTTCTGTACTCCTGTTTTGTGTTACAGCAGTTTCCAAGGGCCCTGTCTGGATCCTGCGTAGCTTCTGTCCCAGTAATAAAAGCTTAGATGTGGACCCTGTAACCCCTGATGACTCCAAGTCTGTCTACTTTTAGTAAAATACAGACAAAAATCCCGTATGTAAGGTCTCCCTGATTTAGCAATGAGGGATGCACAATTAGCATGTGCATCACCTAGGTCTTCAGGCCATAAAAATTAGGTTAACAAAGATTACTGAGTAAAGGAACTATATATGTAAAAGGGAAAAAAAAAAAGCATAGTCAGTGTGTGCATAAATATATTACATGCAAAAAATACAGGGCCTCCTATAGGAAAAGACAATTACAAAGTTTCATACTTTTGGGGAAAATAAAAGTTCATTGAGACATGTCCGCCTTCTTTAGGGGGACAGGAGCGTCGGAGCAGCAGAAACAACTGCTCTGTTGATTCCGCAGATATTTTTATCTGATGGGCTCCTTAAGCAGGAATAGCTGGGAGATGGTGGATAACCTGGAGAAAGAGGGGCGAGGGAGAGGAGGTGCGATGCGTGGCTGCAGCTGCTGTGGCTACAGAAGGAGCATGAAAATACTCGAGTTTGAAAGGAGCACACAAATACTCAAACCCAGCATGACATTGCACACATTTCTGGAGTGGTGTAAGGGGGCTCCATGCTGCTGAAAGTCAGGCAACATAAAAGGTGCTCGAGCCGTTGGGGAAGGAGGGGGAGCCTGTGGTTGTGTTGATAGACTTAAGCCCCTTCCAGCCTCTCTGCAGCTGGGTAAATCTCCCTAGGATTGGGCTGGCTAACAGAAATATTGGCATTCCTCAGTGCTGGGTGAGTGAGTACAACTGATTCATTTCTTTGCTCTGCAGAGTAATTCTAAGCAGCTTCTTTTTAACTGAAAGGATCAAAGTCCCCAAATGAGAATGTGGTGAACTTGATACTTCTCCCCAAGCCCAATAGGCATGGACAATATACATTCTGTAACCGAAGCCTTTTGGGGTTTGTGTAATACAATACCCTTTCTGTAACCCCCACCCTCCTCTCCATCCTCCTGACCCTGCTGCAGCTAAGGGACCGGACAGTAGAAAAACATGTCAAGCATGAAAAGCAGCAACTTGAGGGCAAACATGACCCCTCCGCTGCTAGTTACTGAACTTCTGAAAGTGCGTCAAGCAAGCAGAATCGGCTAAAAAGGGAGGCCGGGGACACCTCATGTTGTGCGAGATGGGAGGTTAGGTCTTTGCTCTTTAGAACTAAAGTGTTTTGTTTTAATCATGGGGAGAGCTGCTGGCTTGGCACTGTGTGAAATAGATTTAGAAATCCTGAGGAAGGAGGAATTTCTCAAAACAGTAAGGAAAACAAAAGTCAGCAACAGGGAAGAATTGGCCAGCATTTTTACAACAGGAAATGTGGAGGATACTGAAAAGAGAAAATTAATGGCACTGGGAGTACGATCCTGTTAGCTGTTATTGTTGACACCTCATCATTTCCAGACTAAAATGCCAGCTAAGGCCATGTTTCGCTTGACACTAACTTAGGTCATCTTTGCCTTGCCCAGAGAAACACCGAGCAAGAGATTGAGACCTGAATGAAAACGGAGCCCATCATGAGAAGCTCCTCTGCTTGTGGGTTGGGCTCGGCAGCCGTGATGGCTCCCACAAAAGCTCTGCCTTGGTTGCCCCAAATGTTTTGCTGCATTTTATTTTCTGAGATAGAATAAGTGTTCCATTTTTGAGCAGCGGAAAATGCTAGCTATACCTATTTTAAACACAAGTGTAATGTTTTATAGCCCATAGAGGGATAATTACAAAGTACAAAATCACAGATTTTATAGCAGATTTTCCCAGGAGTGCAGTTAGAAAAACAGTATGTGTCATGTAGCCAATTTAGATAATGATTCTGATAAAGATAAACTGAATTGTTTATAATAAGTAATTGGGTCTGCAAAGGTCCAAATGACACAGACGAGTATACGAGCTCAGCAACTGCGGATGATGTGCTTCAGCTCCTGCCCGCGCCGCGTGTGCTCGGGGTTGGGGCTGAGCTCTGTCACGCTGTTAACTTTCCCGGGAACCGCAAAGATTAAAAACACTTCCAGAGTTTCCCGTTCCCGGGACTCCGAGGGGTGGCTGTGGCGAGGGCCTGTGCCGGGAGGAGCCCGGCGAAGCCGGGGGCGAGGACCCGGGAGGGACACCCGAGAGCCTGAAAATGGGAGAGAAACCCCCGGTGCTGGGGGCGTCCTGGGGCCGGCCCTGAAGAGTGCTGGCCTGGTAAATATGTAGTGGCACTTTTCCACAGGCAGGAGATTACTTGTTGAGTAGATTATCTCTCTTGAGATAAGACAAAATCCTTCAGACTGGAGTGGAGTATCTTGCCTGGCCTATTAGTGGATGACAAGATGCAGTTTGGGCCCGGTAAGCCTCTATCAATCACAAGATGAAGTAAAGCCCTAATTATCATTTAATTGCTGCCTTCAGCCTGAGCTGCCCTTCTTCACAGCTTTCTGCATCCATTTGAGATTAGGTTGCACTGAAATGAGAAGCGTAAAGGGCCTGGCGAAGGTGTGAAATTCCCTGGGTAACTGAATTAATGTCGGTGTGCTCCTGCTGCTGGGGATCTGCTCTGGCTGGAGACAGAATGAGCGAGGGCGAGGGGACGTAATGGGGAATTGGCAGCGATAGCTCTCAGCCGTTTGTTCACAGAAAGAACGACACAGAACATGCTGCCTGGGCTGGACTCGAGGGGAACAAAGGAAATGCCACTCACAAACATCTGGCCTTATGCTAATTTTGTGGAATTATGCTGTGGACTGTGTTGTTGAATAAGGAAAAATAGTAATCTATCCGTATAGGCCTGTGCAGTTGAGTAGGAGCTGCAGAATATGAGTGTTGGTAAACATGATGTTCTTTCCTGTGCTGTTTTTCTGGGGTGATTTGAAATTGACTGACACACAGATTTGGGATGTTTGGGATTTGGTTTGGTTTAGTTTTTAAGTGAGGCTTGTTGCTACTCTGTTTTCATGTGCTCTGCATGGCAGGTGTGTTTTCCAAGCAAATTGCAAAAGCAGAACGGTGTTTCTCATGATGAAACTCCACCAGCAGCCCTGACACTGACATTCATCATTAAGACACTTGTCTACACTCTGTAACTTTGCAACATCAAATCCAGTTTCAAAGATAATTACAGGCCATTAGTGCCTGACACATAGAGTTTAATAACAGAGTAAATATTGTGGTGATCTTTGGAAATGCATAAATAAATAGATAAATAGACAAAATAGAGTTGTCTGGCTTTAAAAATGAGCTCTTGGAACTGGTATTGCCTGAGAAACAGGCGTAGCTGGGACCAGTCATTTAACCTCTTCAGATGAAAGACGTGGTTCTATGAATCTGTCGTGTTGCTCCCCTGCCCGGGAAGTGGAGGTGGCTCTTCCCGAGCGGCTGCTGCGCTTTGCGGTGCCTCTTCGAGCTGCGTGGTGAGCACCCGGCACAGGGGCAGCCCGGCCGCGGCACTGGGTGCCAGGAGCCAAACGCTGGGGAGGTTTTGTGGGGTAGAAGAGTGTGCACGTCCCAGGACGCCCCAGGCACGGGGACAGCCGGCTGCACGGAGCACACAGGGGTGAAATCCCTGCAGAGGCTCTGAGACCCAACTGCTGCTCCGGCACAGGACCGTGGGTACGGTTTAACAGACAAAGGCAGGAGAAGAAGTAGACCCACCTAGAAAGACAATTTCTTTAGAAACAAAATTAATTGGTCTTAGAAACATAGCTGAAAGGATATCTGAAACTCTTATTTTTATTTCTTTTTTAGTATTCATTTTAGTTCACCATTTTCAAAATAACTGTGAAAGGCAAAGGATGGAACTGAGGTGGTCATTATCTGCTGGAGACCATTCTACAGCTTTTTTTTTAAAATGTCCAGTTTAACCTAACAGAGCTTGTTGTAGCTGTCTTGCCATATTTTTCAGATGCTTGGGAAAGTTTCCATGCTGAGACTTCATATAGACAGAGTGAAGCCAATAACAGTTTTTGCAGCCCAGTTATAAATCAACACCATCAGTAACAAACAACACCTTAGCAGCTTCTGCTCTACAATATGTACTTATTATAAACCATAGCACTGTTCCTTCATGCCATTCCCTGCTGTAGGACCTGAAGTGCTTGACAGCAGGATCAGGAAGAGCATAGAGCAGGGCAGGCATGTAGTGAAGTGAGTAAGCATGGAATAATGTCTTCCTTTTAGTAAATATGTGGCCCAGGGACCAGATGTCTTAACAATATATTTTAAAAGAGCTTGTTCTCTCTGTATACTTGGCAAATCCAAGCAAATTACCAAGAGTTTTCAGGATGCCCCAATATAAAAAAATAAAGTACTGTTCTCTCTGGTAGCTCACTAGTCAAGAGGCAGCATTGTCTTAGCGGTGTGAAGCATGAGCAGGACATGGGATGGCTCCAGTTTGTTCAGTCCCACGCTCCCTCTGTGGTCATTTTGGGCTTTGAGTGTCTTGTTGCATTGAGTCTGGTGGCACAAAGTTGGTTTGTGGCTTGACAGAACACCCTTGGGAAGGGCGGCAATGTGAATGTTTTGTGCCGAGAACTGAAGAGACTCTCAAATTCTGATCAAAACAAGAAATAAGAGTGATGTAGTAACTCTGGCAGGTGAAAATACCAGAAGAGTGCTGATAATTTCATTTTTGATAGGTCACATAAAGTTCTGCTTGCTTTTGGGAAAGCAAACACATGTCAGCAGTTTTCAGACTGCACACGTTGTCTGCAGGGGTCACACGGGGAATTTGTGTCCTCTGAGCTTCTCCATGCCCAGTGTCACCACTCAAATGCAGGAGTTTAGATCACCTTGATGTGCTTTGAGGCCTCCAAGTACATCTCTCTTTTGCTGTAATGAATCAGAAGCATATTTCCTCAGCTTCCCAGTGTCCTGTCTTCTGACCCTGCCGGCTTTGGAACCTGATGGCTAATCTCCCCAAAGCTCTCCCTGCAGTGCTCACAGCCCGTTGTGTCTGAGCTGCAGCTCACGTTCAGTCCTTTTCCCTCTCCCACCTTGGCTCAGACTTGGGGGAGGTGAGGGGTTTGCACTCAAAATAAGAGAGGTCGTTCCCTCTGCTGGTCCACTGGTGTTTTGGGGCTCAATGCAGTGGTCACCAAACCTCCCGTGGCCTCTTGGCTGGGAGGCGCAGGACCGTGTCGGTGATGGGCGATGGTCAACCACCTTGTGGGAAAAGACATGGGTATTGACATCTCAAAGATACGTTTTGATCTTTTTGGGTGTAAAACACTGGGTTTGGGTCTAGTGTGAAAGCCAAAGAATAGCAAACATGACTAGCTAATTGACTGGCTTTGGGGGTGGATTTTGTTCTCATATATTCACTTTACTTTGCTGGCTCTGATGGGGAAAATTGCACTTATAAGAGCAGAATGTGATTAGAAGTGTAGCTTTGTTTGCTTTGCAGCTACTATGATGTGAAACTGAGAAACATTTTTTATCTATCTGTCCATCCATCCCGTGTGCTATTTTTTCTATTCAAGCTCATTAAATTTTTTTAAATAATTGTTTATTTTGCAAGAATTCTGATGGAAATTTTTCTGAACTCACAGAATTTTTTTCATTTCATCAAAAATAATTTCTTTCGCTCAGGCCTGATTTGCTTACAACAACAACAACAATTTCTCATACTTTTCCTAAATAATAAAATAAATAGACCATAATGGTGAATAAGGAGTTTACATTCCCACTGGAAAGAATACATCTGTGGAGATGAGTTTCATTAAACTGTTAACTGAAACAGTGACTTCTAAAATTGATTCCATCTTTAGCCAGTGTAGTCAGTGCTCTCCTGAAGACTGTATTTATGAAGCATTCTTTATTTAAGATAAGCAAAAAGCATGAAAGGAGGCCTCCTCATCCTCTTTTGCCACCTCTGGGTCAACATCTCAACCTCTTGATTAGATTTGGAACCTACTAATTAGATATAATTCATTACCTGCAAAAATGAGATCAGGAATCAAGAGCTGCTTTTCAGAATAAGGCGATCTTCCCCCTCATCCATCATGGCTATAAGTAACCAATTTAAAGTCAGACAAATGCATAACCAGCATTATTACCTTGTCATAACTAGTTAGGGAGAAAGACCTGGAATAAGCTGGCATTATAAATGGTTTTTATCACATTATTTTGCAGTTATTTGTCAGGCACTTTGCTTAAGATAAATGTAGAACAATAATCGGATTCTGAAAGTGAGCTGTGGACAAGATTTTGTTAATTGCAAATCCACTTCTGCAGACGGAACTCTCCATAGTGGGGCACAGTTTATGAATTTCCTTGTGGAGAAATTGTCCTGGGTGTATCTCTGGGTGTGGACCGGGAAGCCTCATGGGCCAAAGTGCAGGAAAGGGGGTCCCGTCCTTCCAAAACACCGGGGTCTCACAGCGGTCAGCGGTGCTGCTCCTGTCCCGGTGGTACCCCTGAACCCAGGGAGCAGGGAACAGTTCTTCAGCTCCTGGTTGTTCTTACAGTGGGTGGATCTTCATGCAGTATACTCGGGAATTCATGGAGAGGATTCTTGCCGCAAGGCAGGAGAGGTGTCCCTGCCGTGGGAGGCTTCTCCAAAGCATAGACGGGTTCCTGAGGCTGGATTTTTGGAGATCGCAAATGTCAGTGCTCTGCTGCCTCTGAGAGGGAGAAGCTCATGACCAAATCCTAATTGCGGGGAGGTTTTCTAGTGACAGTGGCTTTGGTGACAGATGCAGGCAGTGCTCCCATGGTGCGCTCCTGGGGGACCACAGCCATCCTTCCCAGAGCGGAGGAGGTGCAGGGTGCGAGCAGGGAGTGTGCCCCCAGCTCCCTCTGCTCCCGAGTAGCTGGGATTTTCCCTGTCACATCAGTAAACTGGGATCTAAATCCGTGCTCTGTGGAGGCTGACAGAAGGGAACGTAAGGGCAAGGTTTCATCTGTGTAACTCCCAAACAACTCTCTCAGCTCCACTGAACACTGGAACAAGGAGTGAGTTCAAATTTAAAATAGTGCTGTGGATAACAGGATCAGGCCATCAATTATGCAAATATTTTAACAACCATTGGAAACCACTCTTAAAATTTGGAGACTTGAAATGTGGAGGAAGGTTTCTTCAAGCTTGCCAAGAGAGGCCCAGGGTGATGGGCCAAGGCAGGGAGCTTGCACTAAGGACTGGTGTTCCCCCTTGATGGGGGAGAAAAGTCTTCACACACACCTTTTCTTCTGAGAATAACAATACTCTGGTTTGTATTCAATTGGAGTGTAAAAGGGTGTGGATTTAAAAGCAGCAGAATCACGGCAGTGTGGCTGTAGTGAGGGAGGGCACCTCTTCTGGAGCAGAACTGAAATGCTCACAGAAGTCACGGAGCCAGCAGATCAGATTAACTGTAAATCCAGGTTTTTATTGCAGTCCTTCCCCCCACGGGCAGGTAAGGACAATAGCTTGGTTTTGATCTCAGCTGCAGCAGAAGTAAGATTTCAACCAAAGTTATTTGCTAAATTATTTATCTTGTACAGGCTTTCACTGAAAAACAATTATTAGTTCCGTTAGCAGAGTCCCATGGAGGTGCACCTTGTTACAGGGAAAGATACTTAAGGAATATTTACAGTCTGGGGTTCCTGTTGCCTTTCATCAGGCCACGTCTAACAAAGCGTTAATATAATTGCAACTTAAAGGGAAATGTGGCAGGAATAGGGACACTTGCAAATGACAGGCGTTTAGAGTTTGAATTATTCTTCCATCATCTCAGAGCTCAACCCATCACTGACAAGGTAGGGAGGGTTTTTTTTTTCCTTTTTATTTTTTTTTTTATTTCAGTGAAAATCTCGTGCCTTCTGTCAGCCTGTGCCTGTCAGCAGACTCGTGATCTTCATTCACTGCTGGGGAGGTGACCGGTGGGGTCCATTCTCTGTCCCACAGCCTTTGGGGGCAGAGCAGAAGCAGCAGCTCTGACCCCACCCTCCCTGTGCCACCTCCTGTTCCGCTGCTGCTCGGGGCTCGTGTGTCCAGATGAACACATTCTGAAAGGCAAAAAATGGTTCCACTTGATTATTTTTGTGTTCCAGGTTCCCTTTAAAGGGCTGATCAAATGGCAGGCTTAGGACAAGTTTTCCTTTTTTTTTTTTTTCCTGGCTAATGCAGTTTGGGTGGCTGTAGCATGAAAAGACTTGACAAACTGTTAGCATTAATGTACTGAGCATAATGAACACCAACCATACAGCACATGGTGCTTGTCTGCTTATTGGTGAATTTAACTCACTTTAATTGCAGTGTTACTCGCGTGATGGAGATGTAGCCCTCAGAGGGATCATTTGAGGGACGAATAATGTATTTGTGTAAAATTAAAAAAAACACCCACCGACCAACAGCTAGCAGATAGTACTACTAGCTGTAGTACATTATAGTTTAATAATTATTATCTAGATAGTAGTTGGCTTAAGGTTAAAAAAGAGGCACTTCTGGAAAATAGGATAAAAGCTTGCCTGGAGCACAGCCGCCGGGGCTCCGCAGGCTGTTCTGGTGGCGAGACCTTTGCGCAGCACCTGGGAATAAATTGAGTCTGCTGGGAGGAGAAAGTATCCGCCCCGGGGGCACGTCAATGGAAATAGAAGGTGACAATGAGCCCAGGGCCCGCTTGGCCACATCACAAGGGTCTCCTGATCCTATTGAAGGTGGCACAGAGCAACCTGCCCCCTGAGCAAATCTGGCACCTGGGAGGTTTTCTATGCGAGTGGGAGGCGCGGGACCTTTACCCCCAGCGCGGGGCTGGTGCCGTAGGCGGTGGGACGCTGGTGGTGTCAGAACCTCCTTATGTCTGTCATTTGTACCCTGAACGTTGAATATCTTCCTCATTATTCATCCTACCACACTAGAAACAGCTGGTCTTCAAGGGAAATTACCTAATGAATCAACAATAAGGCTATTGTGTAGGCGTGACATTTCTGATAATAAATTATTGCTTTCGGGAGGTTGACCACACTTGTCAGGGTTTTGTGAGTTACAAATTCAGCTGCCTTGTCTTATGCTGTTTTACATAACTGACAGTGTGAAACCTTGGCGTTTGACTGTAAGTTATTCCCCCAACTTCCAGATCCGTATCGTGAAATTTCCGTCTTGCTTCATTTGTTCAGAGTAGTCTTTGGGCATTACAAACCCATGCTTTGAAATCATATTCATTTGTTTTGAATTTATTATCTTTATTGTGTCACATCTATCTTAGAATTAAATATGAATTTAATTTTTATTTTTTTTACTAGAAATGTAAACAGGCTAAAAATGTAAGGACAACATTTTTTTAATTTCACTTAGATAATGATTTGTTTGCATCTTTAATGTTTGCTTACACTTGAAGGAGTAGTTTTTCAGAAACCCATGGCATGGAGAACTATCTAAATATTTCCTTCCTAGCTTTCCAAAAATATCTGGATGCGACTAATTACTTTAAAAGTGCTTGGCCCGTATGAAATATGCTCCAAGGATTATTGTTTTAAGGCATGCTTCTTTTTTTCACATGCAAGTACTATTTGCCTTCTACTTTGTGTATACAGGCATGTGACTAGTTAGTGATTAAAAACAAAAGCCTTTGCTCCCTCTTAGCTGGATGTAAATGATACCGAAATTCAGTCAGTCTCTGCAACAAATTGTGTGCTTTATCTCTGTGGAATTCTGTGGAACCAGTTCTTTAGCTTTTAATACTGTAAGTCTTTTCATAAGTAGCCAACAAGTAGAAGAGGACAGCACTTTTGTTTTCTGCCAGATTTCTCGGGGGCAAAATGCATACTTGCAAATATGAATGAAGTAGGTTAAGGTAAGTCAAGCTGGGAAGGAAGTCGGTATTCTTATGCAAGCGGTTGTGGAAGTTAAAAATGGGATCTAAGGCAGGGAATACATGTTCTAGCAAGTGTGCTGGGTTTCACGCGCTCCCAGTGACTATCCTTACACTCGTTTCTTTCGCAGGCAGTTGTTATCTAAGGTCTGGACAATGCTGCTGCTTCTGCTTCCTACAGAACGTGCTCTTAATTTAAAGCAGTTGGACGTTTAAAGGTGTCAGATGAGGCTCAGTCTCACTCAAGCACTGGTGGATTAGTTTTTATTTTTTAAATAACAATTGAGATTTTCAACAGGAAGAATCTAGGCAAACCCCAGTGTTTCTACGAAGTATCATCTGATGCTCGGACCCGAGAATGAGGAAACCCTCTTCCCCCAGGGTTACCAGCGCTGGGCTGGCCTCTTCGATGTGGTGCCCAGATCCCTCTGTCCAGGGTTTTCTAGGAAGGACAGTTGGAACTGGAGCAAAGCTAATAATTACTGCCTCAGCCCCTTAAAACCAGAAAGTTCTGGGGGAACCTGTGAAGGTTCTGTCACCTGGGAGGACTACACAAAGCCTTGGACACACCTGGGAGAGGTGCTTGGAGGCTGGATCCTCAGCCTTTGGAAACAGAGCACTGCCCTGGTCCACTGCTGACCCTGGCCACGAAGGGGCTTCTGAAGCTGCCCCTTCTCAAGTCTTCCATAGTTTTTGTTTCCTCTATATGCTGACCCCACCCGAGGTGCTCCGGGTGCCCTGGGCACTCGCTTCTCACTGCCCATAAAGACGGTCGTAGGTAGCAGTGTATTAAACATCGTATCTTGGCATCAGTTAATTAATTGTGTGTGCTAAGTGTGCTGATGGTGATGAGTTAGTGGTGGACTAACTGGTTGATTGTGGAGGTGCTGTGTTCATAAAGCCATGCCCATGCATGGGGTGGCCAAAGGCGGGCACACAGGGCGGGGGCTCTGCAGCCTGAGCCCCTTCTCACGGCTGTAGGTGGCCTCTGAAGGTGGTGGGAACGGCCTCTGGTCTCCTGTGGCTGCTTCGCTCTGGCTGAAGATCGTGGCTGCCAACCCAGGGAGCAGCGGTTCATGTGAGCGCTGTTCAGTTGCCCTGCAGAGATGAGATGAGTGGGCAAAAAAAGTAGAAAAAGAACTAAAAACCATTTACCAAAGACTCATCCTACACAATGTTTGGGTGGGACCATATTGGCCCCGAAAATTTAGCTGGATGTTGACGATAACCAAGGTCCTCTGGAACCTTTACATTTTTCTTCACATTTTCTGTAGCTTCCGGGGTCCGTTACTGAAGGCGAGTGCCTGGTGTGCTCTTCCCTTTTCCAGATAGTGGAAATTCAGCCGAAACAAACAAAGGTGTCGTAATGGTGTCGCATCGTCGTTTAACTTTCCCCACCAGCTTCTGATAAAGACACGTTGTGCTCGGCAGCATACAGACATAACGGCAGTTCTGTCTCCAAAATCTGGCTTTGCAGCGTAAGGCCTGTTGCGTTGCCATGGCAATGGCCACAAATTCCTCCCCAGCTCTTCAAAGTGAAAGACATATTTGTTTTTCTGGTGCAACTTTGTAGCACAAAAGCGCTCTCTCCTTTTTCACGTAACACCTGCTAATCTGCACTTGGTCCCTTTGAAGCCTCCTGCTGATCAGAAATTCAAATACATTTTTGCATGCTAATCTTGGGGGTAATCTAGAGCTTGTGTCTTTCATGTTCTGTCTGCGAAAACAGTTTTCTTTATAAATCACCAGAAACGTTGGCCCTGGTCGCTCTCCTCGGGAGGATGAGCCGATGGGGAAATCGCGCTGTCGACAGCTTGGATGCGGGTTCTCTCAAGGTGCAGCTCGGACCAGGCTATCGTGTCATCAGGGCTTTGTCACCACCCATCCGCTCTTTGTGAAAAGGAGGAGAAGGGATAGAGGGAGGAGGAGGAGGAGGGGGACGGGCTCCTGTGAGCTCCCAATGGACGCTGGACGCAGCCCGGGCACCTTCGCCTCTCGTTCTGCTACTGTTCGGTGCGTGTTGGCTGCACAAAGGACGGGCTGTGGCTGCAAAGCCCAACCAGCGGGTGTTTGCTGCAGCACTTTTCTGGGCATCTCGTGGCTGCCGCGTGGCCGCGGCGCTGGGCCCGCATCCGCTGTGGTGCCAGCTGCATGGTGCTGGGCCAGGGTGCCAGCGCTGCGCCAGGCCCCCCTTTCCTCAGCCCTGCAGAGTGCGCAGGGAGCCCCCTGAGCAGGACAAGGGGTCCCGCATCTGCCGGCAGTCCTGCCGCTGCGCCAGAGGCTGTGAAGGTCTGATCCCTGTTGGCCCCTGGCTGGAGATGCAGCCGTGGTGTTGCGTGGACGTTCATTGGTATCTTTGTTTACATCAGCAGTGAAGGATTAACGTGGTTTGCCCTTGGGGTACTGCCGTGTGTCCACAAACTACCTGCGTGTGCCAGAACATGCCAAAACCCCACGTCCCACAGATATTCCAGCCCCAACCCGCTCGGGGTTCTCTCTCTGCTGGTCGGTGTCCAGCGAGTGCCCGTGCTGGCGTCCAGCGCCGGCTCCCCCCGTGCTCACTGCCTGCTGTGCCTCACAAAAATCTGTGTTTGTGAGGCTCATGGTGTGTTTCAGGGAGGAGTGGGTTCTTGCCATTTCATACAGGATCACTAGCAAAATATTTGAAAGAGGTTTTTCTGTTCGTTGCCTGCTGCATCTCGCTGCTATTCAGACTCTGTTCTATTCAAATTCTCTCCCTTCCTTTAGGGAGAAGAGTCTTGAGCGTGAGGGGGCCGTGGTTTCTGCAATCAGATAATATAACCGTGTGATATAAACATGGCAATGATTTCCTTAGGGCCTGTGATCTGTCAGGCACGTTGAGAGCAGTTGGCAAAGGTCTGGGGAAGTTCCCTGCACTACACAGCAGCTACAAATAAGATCCCTCCTGCACTGCTCAGCCACAGGATCCGCACCCCCGGCACAGAGAGGTCCATCCTGTCCTCTTTCCTGGCAGGGTGAACCTCTGCCTTTGAAGCCGCATGCCCACAGCTTGCAGAGCTGCCTAATACATCAACATCAGGATTTGCCAAAGAGGCGGGGAGTGAACGAAAGCTGCAGCATAAATCTCAGTCTGCCTTTATTCTTTTACTTTAGGTTATATGTCTTTAAAGGAAAAATGCTGACAACACGCTTGCTCACAAAAAACCTTTTGAGCCAAGAGTTTGCTCAAAACTGGTAAAAAGTCAGAGCTGGGGTCCGAGAGCGGCACAGCGTTTTCCTCTGCATCCCTGCTCTAGCTCAGTTTTCCCATCGTCGGGGGGTGCTGGCGGTGCCCGCTGCCTCCCACTGTGGCTGTGGGCTGGAGTGTGCCTTTGTCCTCTGGAAGGGGCAGTCCCCGGTGTCTGGCTGGCGAGGACCCTCCGGAGGTGCAGTGTTTGCTCTCTCTGTATCTGCCACTCTTCAGTCTGGCCAGTGTGACTGTAAAACAGTGTTATTTGGACTGAAAAAGCGCAGCCAGGCAACAAGGGGCCTTGTGCCTCCGCGAAGGGCTTTTCCCCTCCGTGGTGAGCAGCTCCCTGAATGGTCACATCTGCAGACCCAGGCGCTGCAAAGCTCCCCGTGCCCCCGTGGCCGGGGCCAGGTTCCTGCCATAGAAACCGCTGCAACCCGAGCAACGGCCGCCTCACCTTAAACATCCTCCTGCCTGGCAGAAACCTCCTGGCTTCTGCGCGCTCTCCTCACCACGGGCTGTTGCTGCAGTAATACTGTTGGGCTCACTTAGCCTTCAAGACTTGAAGTCCTGGCAGCTATCTCTGGGTCATCATCAAGATTGCAAACCTAATAAGTCACAGGAAGTAATTTTTTGGTGAGGATTCTGCCTGGCTAAGGGCAGCTGACCTCACACACTTTTCTCCTCTCTCGCAATCTTAGTGTCTCCTCCAAGGCACTGGACAATGATCACCTACCCTTCTGCAAGCAGGTATTCATAGTTTTGGTAGAGGTCCTCCTAGAAGGAGACGGAGCCAATAATGATGTGTATTGTGGTGACACACTTGGCCGGGTGGATGGAGACACCACTTCTGCTCCTTCTAGAGCCCAGAAAGTACATGGGTATCTGCATTTGCATGTGGCGACTAAAGCACGTGGGTTACTGTACAACGTATGAGGAGCAGCTTATTGACCTCTACAAACCTTCCCTGCTGGTGGCTGCCCTCCCCATGAAACACAGAGAGCTTAGAGTAGAATTATTGAGGAGCTGAAGATGTCAATCCCTGGGAATCTCCTGCCAGAGCGTCCCAGACCTGGAGGGGGGAGGGGGGGCAACTGTATTCCTCACTGTTGCCCAAATTGTCTGCCCCTCCAGCTTCTGCTTCCAGCTCCCTGCTTTCTAGAAGACACAATGTGTTCTTTTCCACTGAAGCCAGTGAGTCCAGAGTCTCATGTCCAAATCTTGATACTTTAAAGAATAAATATGTTTTTAAAAAGTTATATTCCTAACCTTTTTTCTAATAGAAAGTTGATCCATATGGAAAGACTGGATCTCCAACTGCCGCAGTGACAGCAACGTGCCTTGTGCTGCTTTGTGCTGTATTGTGTGCTTGTCACAGCCACGCTCCCCAAGAGAATGCAGCAAAAGTTCTTCTTAAATCTCGGGGGATTTTGTGATCTTCTCACTTGCTATTTATAGCTGATTAAGGCTCAATCATGTGATATAATGATAGTTCCCTCATGCTATATTGATCCCAGTGGGAACGAAGGGCATTCGGCACCTCACGTGGTCAGGCCCTTCGCATCCCTGTCCTGCTGCTCGTTACAGAATATGAGCAGTAAGACCGAGCACTCCTCGATTTTCTTATTCAGGCTCATTTCAAGCTCCGGCTCAGACTGGAGATTTGCTGAGTAAATAGTCTCAACAATAATCTCAGCCTGATTCCAACTAATTAAATCCTGTACAAACATCCCTCTCTGGGCCAATATAGCGAAAGACAACGAAAACACAGAAAACCAGACATAGCTTTCCTCCAGATTTTGCTCGGCCCTTTAATCCTGTATCTTTTGAAAGATAGTAACGTCCATAAGATGAGGGGTCAGCCTTCCTGCCCTCAGCATCAAGCAGTGGAATTTTTCAATAATGAACAGCTGGGTCACCAGCGACACAAAAGCTGCTGTAATATCCTGTAGGCTTACGGGGCACAACAGAAATCCCAAAGCAAATCATGATGTACACAGAAAGGGACCGTCCTTTTCTATTAAGGAGGCCACTTCAAACCAGTCTCGACACCACCTTTTCTCCAGCTTTTCGGAGGCGAGATTATCCCCTGCGTATATTTAATCACACATTGGGGGGTGGCTTTGATTGCCTTTTTGGAGTCAGAGAAGTTAAAGAACATAGTTTGAAGGCTCCTTTTGTGGGTGCTCCGTCCGCGTGCTCTCAGCCCAGACGTGTTTACAAACAAGCTCTGGGATGGGGGAGCAGTAACGCTGCGCCGGCCCCGGGCTGGTTCTGCACCAGTTTGACAAAATTGATTGTATTAACCCAGACTCCAAGTAAGTGTGGCGAGAGCTGGTGGGAGGGGGAGGCTGGGGTCTTGCATTTGTGTTTTAATTTTTATGAAACCCCATGGAATTCGTGGCCTTTTCCACAGAAAGAAAAAATTACCTTGTAGGGTTTTTTCCTAAGTACCCAGCAAAGCAAAAAGTAAACCAGGGTAACGTGACCAAAAAGTAAATACTATAAAAACTTTTTAATGTATCACAAAAGTTGGTCTGAGATGTATGCAAGATATGTTGGAGATTCCTGATTAAAAGCAGTTTGTGTCAAGGAAGTTACCACTTGCAACATGTAGAACATCTGACAGTGATTAAATGGAGCTAGCTATTAGATTTTCCTAAAGAAACAATAGTTAAACATATCTCCACAAGTATGAAACACTTTATGTACTGTATCTGGTACACCTCATTTAAATTGACTTAGATGGAACAGACACACTAAGTCTAACTAGTAGGTTATTAAGAATATAAACCTGGTGCCCAAGAATTTACAATCAGTTATATGGGAGGTATCCTGACTTTCCTCCTTTTCCCAGGGCTTTCATTTACTAAGCATATGCTGTAAAGATGTCACATTTACAGCAAGGGACATGTTTAGGATGTTTCTTACAAACAGTTTTAAGTTACATACCTGTAACAAATGCATCTTGCTCTGCTCTAACGGGCTGTGTAGAAAGTCTGCCACGGGCTCACGAAAATGTGCGTTAAAGGAAGAACCTATCTGCTGGGAAGGACACATAATTTAGTTTTTCAGTTTGCTTATTAGGGCTTGTGAATTTTTGATAGAAAAATGACATAGAATTGTTTTCTACAGAGTGACAAGCTTTTCAGCTCTGTTAAACCGCTTAGAGGTTTGAGAAATATGGTTTAAATTAAGCATATTATACTTCTAATTCTGGTGGGTAACAAAAAGAAGAGCTTGGAGATTCATCCAGCCTGTAGGGTTTGGTACTTGCAAATGAACCGTGTGCTGTAAGTAATAATCACGTGAAGAGTTTCCTTCTCGTTCCTCTGGCTCTTGGATGGCGAGGTGTTCGGTGGCTCCTCAGGGCTGCGCTGGCAGGAAGGTGCTCACATCCGTGTTTGAACGTCGCAGGGGAGGAACAGGAAAGTCAGAAGACAGTTCCGCATTTCAATCTATCTTTAATTATGGATTTCCCTGTTATTTTGTGAGATGAATATGCAGAATCGCTGAAGTAAACGCTATGGTGCCACAAGCCCAGTCAAAAGCGCTGTTTCAGAGTGTGCGAGCCGTGTGAGTGGTGCTTGTACCTCTTTTCTGCGTGTCACTTGCATCGAAAGGTTTTTAAAAATAACTGCGCTCCCCTGGCCAGCTGAAGGAGGTCTGCTTTCCAGGCTGGCTTTTAAAGCCCCAACCTGTCTGTCTCTGTCTGTACAGGGTCAGGTCAGGAACTGCACCCAGCTCCTCCAGAGCAGAGGATGCTGGGGTCAGTGTTTAGTAGGTGGGAAATGGTGTGAGCAGCCTCTGGGGGGGCTGAGGGCTAATTTATGGTGGAGTCCAAACTTCTCTGATTTGCACAATGCTAAGTCTAATAAACTGTTTGTGGGTAGCTTCTCTCACTTTCAGGTGCTTTAAAATAGACAAAAATTAAATTGGAAAATACTGCTTCAGAAATGAGGGAAAAATTGAAGACAATGTTTTGAGCACAGGAGACGTATTTTGCTACTTTTTATTTAATGATCTTTTTCATATTTACAAAACTGTTTGCTGAATTACTTCCGGGCAGAAGCCTGCCTTATGCACGGAACTGTCCGGACTTTGGTCTTTTTAATGGGAATCACAACCTCCCTGGAATTCCGAGGGCTGATGTGGGTGAGCTGGAGAATGGACTCGGAGGCCGTGGTGTGTGTGCTTCATGGGGTGGCAGTAACAGTCACACCATGAGGAGTGACAGCTTTAAAGATTCTTGTTTTCTTGCAGTTGTATTCAGTTGAAATTATTAGGGCTTGAAGCTTTGCCAAGAGTTTGCTTTTAGCTGAGAGATCGTTAGTGCAATTAGGTGATAGTTTTGACCAATACATTCTGTGAAATGTCAAGTGCTGAAGCGTGCGTGGGAGCAGAAGCGAGCCCAGGGCTGGATGACACTGGTGCTCAGCCCCACGTACGTCTGCCCGATTCTGCTTCTGCCCTCGGGCAGCTGATGGCCAGGGTGAGCCTGTGAGACAAGGGAGCAAACCAGAGAAGCCGGGACGCTGCCATCCACGCAGTGCCGGGGACACGGCCGTGGGCGAAGCTGAGCCATCCCCGGCCACCAGCCACCCCCTCCCCAGCTCCCAGCGCTGCCCTCCTGCCCCCCCAGCCCGCTTTGCCCACACTCGCTGGGGGTTCCATCATCCTGTCAGCCATGGCTTGTGCAGGAGGGGTCCTGGCCGGGCTCGGCACGACGAGCGCTGGAGAGCACAAAGTTGCTGTCATGAGAACACAGGGAATGTGTGGAAAAACCAGGCAGCAGGTAAGCACTCGTTAGGGTGATGGTGCCTGGTGGGGTGGAGCGCAGCTGGAGCTAGAACAGAAAACGAGAGGGGACGCGGTGGTGGGATGAGAAGTGAGCTGTGGTGATGGGGAGTCCTCACCGCTTCCACATGGAGTCACACCTTTACCCTTGTGCCCGCCTGGGGTGAGGCAGACGATGCTTAAATAAAGGGCACTAAACAGAGGTGCATGACTGATTTCATGTCCCTCTTTATTCCCCCTTCATATTCCCAGGCCGAGACCCTGCCCAGTCCCGGTGTGTGTCGCTCTCTCCACGCGGTCTGACACATGCCACCGCTGCTCAGCAGGGCACTCGGAGGGTCCTCCTCTGGTATCTCAACTCATTGTTGTTCTCTGACACTGAAAACCAGAACCCATACCCTTCCTCCTCCTATCTACCTCCCTTCAACAAACACGGGCCGTCGGGGTATCATTTCCTTCACAAAAGAATGGCGCTCGGCTCATTGAGTCTCTGCGGTTTCCAAAGGGGCAAATCAGAAGAAGAGCACGGCGCGTCCCTGCCAAACCCCAACCCAACCCACGGGCTTTCTTGCTCTGCTTTGTGGTCTCCCCTTCCTCAGTGCGATGCAAAAGCAGGGCAGAGATGCTGGGTTTGGTGCAGTTCAGCGTGGGGCATCTCCCTGCTCCTCAGCATGTGTTTCTGCCAGGACACAGAACACCAGCAGCTGCATGAGAGTCACTCCTGCATCCCCGTGTCACCACAGAAACCACTCATGGCATCTTTTTGCATTTATAGGCTGATTCTGATATTTACTATAAAGCGATTTAATGAAATTAGGAGCAGTGCCTTATCAAGAAAGACTAGGGCTTCTCCTGGAAGCTACTGACAAACTTTTACTAAATTTTTAGTAAAAATTTAGTTAAAATTACTAATTCTCATGTCCTGAAAAGTGATAGAAACGTGAGGCAGGTTGTTACGTGGTATGCAGCAGCTTTAGAGCACAATGGCACAGACTGGCACCGTGCTGCTCCAGCTGTTGGCATCCTGGTGACGCCTGGATTGGGTGCTCCCCTTTCTGGTTCGCATTTTCTGCCAGCATCATCCCCAGACCGGTGTGTATGTGATTGCTGATGGGATCACTGGTAGATTTCATGATATTCTTCTCCCAAATTCAGTGGTGCTTGTCGATAAGGGCTCATTTGGAAAGGTGCCCCATTAATCTGTTCGTCCCGTACTGGCCCACAAAGGGAGAGGGGCTTTTCTTGACCGCCCGGGGGTTCCCCGGCAGGTGACTGCTGCACACAGTCTCAGCATTGCAACTTCTTCCCAGAGCCCTGTGTTGGGAAAATGCTGATTTCCACTGTGCTATGAATTGCCAAACCTGCTTGTTTCTCCAAGTTCTGACAGCATTTGGACATAAGAATGGACGTGTGTTGTGCAAATGATGTTGCAGTCGCAGTGATTCAACAGGGCTTGGGGACGTGTCTCAAAGAGGGCGGGAGAGTGGCTGATTGGGTTTGTTCTTAGGATTTTCATGCCAAATTATTTCGTTTGTATGGATTTACTCATAAGAAAGCTGCTTTTTTTGAGTGTGTGGATTGGCATGGCCAAGGCTGTGCAGGATTTTTAGTGAACCAGGTGGGTGCAGGAAGGAGGGGGTGATGGAAAGGTGAAGTCTGTGGCACTGCTCTCTGGTTTCTGATCTTGCTCTTCTGCAGATGTGTTTTTCCCAGTACCCGAACTCTTAAAAACTATTAGGATCCAGGCTGTTGGATTCATGTTATTGTTATTATTTGGGTTTGGTAACTTCTGAATGTGCTTCCAAGTTATTGGAAGAGAGCTCCTTGCTGGGTCAGCACAGTTGGTTCTGGACTGACATTTTTATCTGGTTTTCAAACAAAAAAAAAAGGCATGTGTAGCCTCTTTTTTTTTTCTTTTTTCTTTTTTTCTTTTCTGTTGAGCAACCGTAAGTCCAGCTTCACTGTGAGACAAAGGATGGTGTGAGCTTTCAACAAGCAATGGCTGGATATTCTTTATCCAGAAGAAACTGTATTACAGTTGGCCAGTATAAAACACACTCCAACAAGGAGACATTAAACAAAAGCACTTGCTGGGGGGGCGGAGGGGAGGCTGGAGCTGCCAGCCCTGATCAGATGACAGATATTTTTGTTGGGAAATAATGCCTTTCTCTGATTTCCTGAGTGGTTGAATATAAAGCATAAAACAAGGGACAGTGATGAAATCCAGAAGAATTACCTGTGTGTATTCTGCAGGGAGAGAGTAAACAGGCCCCTCTGTGCCGCCCAGGTACCGCGGCCGCTGTTTGGACAGCTGCATCACCCAGGAACGGTGCTGCTGGGCAGCAGCCTGCTGCTGATAGTGCTCCTTTCACAGGGGGTTGGTATAAAATTGTACATCTCTATAGAGAAATCTGCATTAATAAACCCTACGCAGCGGAGAAGTTGGGTTTTCTGATGCATACCAACTCCTAATGTAAAACATGCTCCAGTGAGAATTCCTTGAAAAACTGCATTTACGGCTGCAATAATAGTAAAAGGTCACCTTGGATCATATTTGCAAAAGGTCAGGCGCTGGTGGAGATAACAGCCTGTGCAGACAGAGCTCGAGTTGGTGGGCTCATGGCAGTTCCACCCGCAGCCGCAGCTGAAAACCAATCGGGATTAGACGTGGAGAAAAGTTTCTTCCATTTTGACGGATTCTGTGGTGGGAGAGGGATTATTCATACAGTAAGGAATGTCTCTGGGCCTGGCAAAAACCGTCCAAAAAGGCAGAAGCATTTTTAAATGCACCGTTGTGCCGAGCTGCTCCTGCATTTCCATGTTGAGATGCAGGGGGACAAGTGCGAGTCTCCAAACGCCCAGTTTTGTAGAGAAGCCCGTTTCAGGTGGTGTGGCCCGAGGTGTGTGACAGAATGTACGTGAGCCGCTTTCCAGCCTGAACCTCGCAGGCGAAGGGAACTGTTATCCTCACTCTGGTGGGATGTTTTCGGTATGAAATGGTTGGAGTTCAGTTGTTTGCGGCGGTGGATTCTGCCCTCTCTGCAGCCAGTTCCGCGGGGTTTGAGAATGGCCTTGCTCGGGGGTCTCTCTGCTCTGCCTCGGCCCCCCCAGGCCCCGCCAACCGCTGACAAACCTCAGGAGCAAGGGTGAGGAGGTTTGCACTGCATCCTGCCCCTCCAGCTGTTCGCAACCAGATGTGCTGAGAATGTTGCAGGCTTATTCTCAACATTGCAGCTTTTTGGTTTAAGGAAAATATATTCCTGGAGAGGTCCCCATAGTTGAAATGGTCCCAGGAGTGATTAGCGTTTCTGTACACATCATCTGCCTCTCCATCACCCCAGTGGGGGCGGTGAGGAACCTGTGGGACCCAGGATCCTGTCTCAGACAAGTCCCAAGTCATCCTCACCATCTTGCAGTCCAGTCTCTCTAGTTCTTAGGTCAGTTATATGTGATCTACTCCAGGGTGGTTCAGGGGAAATTAATTCAGTTGTGATGGATTTATGTTGTTTTGGACGATTCTGCTGGTGATGCTTATTTGTGACAGGGCTCGGTCCAGAGATGCCCAGTGAAGTCTGTAATGCTTGTCCCTGCGCAGAGGGTAAGTGAAGGGCTTCGCCTAATGAATTTATATCCCATTACAGGCAAAGTGCACCCTTTTTCTCCAAATTATCTGGTATCAGTGAAGAGACATGAGAAATGTCATTTATCTTTGAAAATGAAACGTTAGGACACGTCACCCACTCCTAAATGCTTCAGTGAAAGAAGGCAGCGTATATTCATGGCTGGAGCTGCCCTTAAATCTGATCACAGTCTCCGTCGGCCTCTAATTCCATCACGGGGACCCTGGCGGTCTGAGGTGTAATATAGAGCAGCACTGATGGCTCAGACCTGACAGGGTTTTCCTGCATACACAGGAGCATTCGGTTCCATTTATTGCGAGTCTCTGAAGGACGCAGAGTGATCAACGTTTTTGGAAATGAATGGTCTTTTCATGTTGTTTTCATTTCTGGGGATGGACACAGCGCTCCCAAAAGCCAGGGATTAATAGTCCTGGCTGGATGCAGGCAGAGCACAGCCAGCTCCTCACACTCCGGCACTTGAATCAGACACTGAAAATAAAGTGTGGGACCTGGAAAGTGGTTTCCAAATATTTGACAGGGAGCTGCCGGTGAAGCTCAGCGCTACTCCTATTTCTAGGCTGTCAGCAATATCTAGTAAATTTTCCCAGAGAATCGCTGGTGTCCACCACAGGGCTTCGACATTGCTCTTTCTCAACCCCCTTCTTCTGCTTAAGATTTACCTTTGCCTCTGGGCCAGTTTGATGTTGCTAAGCAAAAGAGAATGGTCGTGTCTCCGGCATGTTTGGGGCACCGGCGCTGCTAGGCAGGGTCTGCAAACAACCCCCGGGGGCTGACACCCCGACCAGGGCTGCCGCCTCTGGCATCCAGCTCATTTTTTTTGTGCAAAATGCAGCAGAGGCTCCAAGGAGGCATCGCCAAACAGTGAGTGCTGGAGTTCAAAGGGGGAGAGAGGGGTCCTTTGTCTGCGCCCCAGCACGAGCTGCACGGGAGCTGGGAGCTGGACACAGAGCCCCGGCCCAGGGGGCTGCTGGGGGGCCAGAAGCCAGAGGGGGCACAGGACACAGGCTTGGTGGGCACCAAACCTGGGTAGTGGGGATGTGGGGGTGACATCAAAGTGTGCACCATCCCACGGCTTCCTGCGCACGGGCTGACCACGCTGGCCCATGTGTAGCCATCATGAGCCACCTGCGAGACGATGGCCTGTGGGTGTGTGGCCCTCACACCATCTTGTCCCATCCCATCCCATCCCGTCCCATCTCGTCCCATCCCATCCCGCTGCCATCGGGAGCCCGTGCTTCGCCTGGCTGTCAGAAATGGCAGCGGGTGCCGCCAGACTGGCTTCACCATCTCAACTTTACAAGGTGTCTAGATAGAATATTGATGGATTTGGGCCTCAGAGTGACTAATTAGCATGCAGGATTCCTCAAAAGGGTTAACATGGGATCTTTTTAATTGTCAAAAGAGTTTCAGGCTATTAGTGTTGGCATATTCTTCAATAATCTGTTTTATTTTTACCTGCTGGGAGCTTAATTAAAAAACAAAGAGGCTCAATTTAAAGCCCATTACTATGCTAATTTTGTAAGAACTGGGCGGTGATTAAGAAGCTTTAAAAAGAGGAGTTTAGTTTGCTCTAGGGAATGGGTTGGAGGCAGGTTTTATTTCGTTTCATTAGCTAGCTACAATTATTTATAAACTAAATGGAAATGATATTAAAGAGTAATGAAAAAGCCAGCATCTATGTATTATTGAACAGCAGAACTTTTTTTAATTTAGCATCGAAGTGTGCAGAGCCTTTATTACTGCAACTTGCAGTTAACGCAGCTAAATGCAGTTGTTAAATATAAGAGGCTTTTTAAATATGCCCATAAATACAGAGCTGTCTGGTTTGCTTTTCCTATAGATCACTAGAGNGGGTAGGGGCAGGGACGGGCTGTGAGGCCGGCAGGAGCCCCGGAGAGGATTCCAAGCCCAGGCAGCAATTTTGAACTGAATCTTCAAACCGAGGGTATCTGGTGTTTGGTATCTGTGAGGATGTGGGCAGGGAGATGCACCCTGTATCTGCCAGGGGAACTGGTAAAACTGGTGAGTATCTTCCCAGCCATGGGAGGAAGAGGAGGTGCTGAGCCTGCGCCTGGAGGAGCCACATGTCTGGTGGCACCAGGGCCTTCCACAGAAGTTGGTTTCCTATAAATATGTAGCTCAGGTGAATGAGGTCTGGCTGGCGCTCCTGGCAGCTGAGTTAACTCGGCGTTTGAGCTGACGCTGAGACCCTCGCTCGGGTCTTCTCAAGGAGCATGAACCCCATGGCCCAGCGGCTGGTGCTGCCGTTCGGTGCTGGAACCCTTCATGCTGCTCCTTTGGGGACAGCCCTGGCTGTGCCAGGGATAGGGAGTGGGATCCTGGACCAACCGTCAGACATCAGCGGGCAGAGGGTCTGCTGGGGAGGAGAGGTGGCCGGGGCCACCCTCCTGGGTGCTCCGTAGGGCCCGTGCCAGCCTGGCTGCAGCACGAAGATCTGGGCATGGCTGGCCAAGCCTCCCTGGTGTCTTTGCCCCCGTGGCGAGGGAACGTCTCCATCCGTGCCTCTGGTCTCTGGAAAGCCTGTTCTCTCCAGGTTGCCACTGACCGGGCTCTGACTGCCTCCCACTTGCAGCAGACCAGCGCGGGAGCTTAGGCCTGGCCTGGGGCCCCTGAATTTCTTGGCTGTGGGTGCACAGCCATGGGGCTGGGTTTGTGCAGCTGTGGGCCCTGGCTGGATCTCTGCAGCTCTGTGGGCTGCAGGTGTTTAGGTGTCTCCTGCCAGGAGGAGCTGTGTGAGCCAGGGGGCTGCACATGGAGCTGCACCAGGGGGCCGGGGAGGCATGGCAGGGACGCCGCAGGGAGGGAGCCAGCGCCCCAGCGCTGCCTGTGCCAGCTCTGCCCCACCATGGTGCCAGGAGCTCGGAGCCCAGCAGCAGCCCTGCGCCGGGCTGTCCGTGCCCCAGAGGTCCCAGGTGTGGAGCCCTGCAGGGACCAGCCTGGGGCTGTCTGCACACTGCAGATCCCTCCTGGCTGTCGCCACTGTTGGTGACGGTCTCTTGTGCCCGTCCTCACCTGTCCCGTTCCTCAGCTTTGCTCACTGTGGGATGTGCCTCTGGTACCCGGTGCCTCGGAGGAGGCTGAGCCTGACATACCGTGCGGGTTTGCTGGTAGTTCCAGCGTTGGACGGGGTGGCAGAGAACTGTCTCTTTCTGCTTAGATATTATCAAAGGGTCCTTTCACAAACCCTTTAGACAGGATTTGTATATTTTCTCTGTGTTTAGAAGGTGTTTAGGGAGGTAGTGCTGTCCAAATGAAGACAGCAGAGTGCCATGTGAACAAGCATGTGTAAGAAACCCACACCGTTCGTACGTTCATGTTCCTGAGACCTGCTCTGGGTGATGACCGCAGTGACTGGACTCACTCGCTGTGGGAAACAGAAAAGGGCTGGCACTTTCAGAGTGAACTGCACGACAAAACAGAATATTTTGCTTTCTTCAGATGACTATGAGCCTCTTCCAAGTTCACATCCAAGAGTGACTATTTTCCAAACAGAATCTGTGAATTGCCTGGGTGCTTCTGAGATTCTTGTTTGGGCTTTTTGCTGGTCCATATCTGATTACAAGAGGATTTATAACTGTAGAGACACGTTTCATGGCAGAGCTATTGCTGTTGGTTCTCAAACTTATTTTTTAATTAAAGTTTGGGTCTTCCAGCCATTCATCTTTAATTCTACATCAGCTTTGAATTTCTCACACCAAAATGGTTGGTGGGACATCTCTAACTTGAATAGTTCGTTGTTGCAGCCAGTAAAGTGATTCTTGATGAAAGAAATAAGATACGAGAAGGGTGAATACAAGAATTACACTTACCTAGAGTGCCCTGCACATCTGTGACTCAAATAGCTACAGAAACCAGCAGGACTTCTGCTGCCAGCAGCTTCTGTGTGGGTCCTGGGTTTGTCTCCAGGTGCAGCGTGCTGGAGCCATCCAGGCTGTGCCAACTCCAGCTCCCGTGTCGCCGTGGGGAGAGGAGCCCACGGCTCCTGTGGGCAGACCCAGGGCTGAGCCTCGCGCCTCCTGAGATAAAGGTCATGCAGCAGAATAGTTCAAAATCCTCCTTTGGTTCTAAAGGCAAACCAGGCTATCCAGGATCCCCGAGGTCTTAAATGTCCCTTGGCCTTCTCCTGACCCTGTATACACCTTACATTCTTCCTTTAATGATTGACACGCAGTGGGTATGTGCCTTGGGGCATCCTGCAGTTGTAGCTGCTTCTTCATCAAAGCAACTGTTTACAGCTGGTTTGAGTTGGATGCCAATAAACAGTATTCTTTTTGTCTCAAAATAAAAAGCAGCTTAAGTCCCTAATGATAAGGATTTTGTGCTTTGTAGAGGAAAAATTCAGCTAGGTTGGGACAGCCGGCCACTCAGCTTAGCAAGTGGGAGGACTTTATACTTACAGCTAAACCGCTTTTATGTCCTCAAGTGAGTGGGCTATAGATTCTTATCATTGTGGCAGAAGTGATGAGGGTAACATCTTTAGTTGGGAATCATTGGCAACATGTGGAGAAAGCTTAAGATGTTGTCACACTTTAACTTGGTCCTAATCTGTTCAAAGGCAGTTCATACTTTCTAACTGCGCCAGCAGGTAGTGAGGGGGAGGCAAAGACCATCGGGGTAAAATAGCTCGTGTTTTTCTTTGGAGAGTTTATGACTTTCATAAAGCGGGTACAAAGAAACTGCAGCGGTAACTGTTATTGTCTAAATGAAGAGCTTATGTTCACCCAACCATATTTCATTAACTTGTACACCCAAGCTTCTACATTTCCTGCCTGCTTGGTGCAGTGCTAGAACTAAATCTGAAATATTTTAATGCCTATTGTCAGTGAAATGAGTACAAGAGAAACGTGCAGATGGGCCGTGCCCCTTACGTGACCGTGGGACGTGTCCACTGTGCTGGGGCAGCACCCACGGGCGGGCGCTGCGGGGTCTCCCGTGGCACCCACAGAATCCCCAGTGTGAGCTCTTGTGAACGGTGGCCTGTGTTGGTGGGGGACCCAAAAAAGCCATTATTTCCCTTCCAACAGCCAGCTGAGACGCCGCTAACAGCGCTTCAACGTCAGAGCTGGGGACTCTGTGTGGGGATGGTGAAAAATGGATTTAGGACCGAACTCTGAGTGAAGCCAGGTGGTTTTGAAGTCTGGGGACCCAGTCCTCTTCCTGATGGCGTCAACGTTCTTCGTTTCTCACTTACTTGAAGCGAAAACTGACACAGCTTCTCCTCCTTTATTTATTTTTAGCAAATGATCTTAAGAACCTCAGAATTACTGGTGAGCAAAATTCATTCTATTTCAGCTGTTAAAGGAAAAAAAAAAAAAGTGCTTTATCAACTTTGCAGAAAGGACAGCACAGTCAGAGCAGGAATTTTTTCACCCAGATATTCAGCAAAGCACCTAATTTTGGAAGACATTTTCAGAACCCTTAGGTATACCATGGGATATTTTTGTGCTTTTATAGAACAACTCCAAGCTGTACAAATTTTCTCTCTGAAAGAAAGGAATGTCGTGGTGATCTGATGTGCTAGGGATTTTGTGCCCTTTCTCTCCATCAGGCATCTCTATTTTCTCTCTCTGTATGATGTGTGTGTGTTCATGTGCCTATAACATGTATACATACACATAAACAAAAGTTAAGTAATATTTTCCAGCTTTGACCTACTTACAAATTTTCATTTAATTAAAAAAAAATTCTGAAAAAGTTAATAAAATGTTTAGACAAACCTTTTACTCTTGTGAGCTTAAGGGAATAATCCTCTTTGCATGCCTAATAATGTTGTTGGTGTCTAATGGGATTTCATTTTCACACATGTGGAAGTGTCCTGCATGATACATGTTTAACTTGTGGAATAATTTAAAACCCGAGCTAATGTCCAGGCAAAAGCAGAGCCCAGGCCTCGTTGTTGGTCAGTCTTTCTGTGTGGGCGCAGGGACCCTGCTTCCCCCAGGCCTGGACGCAAACACAGGTGCCCGTAGCTGAGTCTTAGGACTCTGTCAACCATATTTGGCTTAACAGAAGCCAGGAGATTTTAGTAGTTCCATGTTAATCTAAAAATTCAGTTTCTAGAGCAACTAGAGCGATCGTCCATACCAAAATAACTGAGCTAGTCTGTTCATTAACATAGAAAAGATGACTCAGATGTCTGGAGTCTTCAAAAAAGCCCGTATTAAGAGATCTATTTACTTTACATTGTAATATTAATAACACAGAATTGTCATGGTGTTAGTAAGAGTGACTCCACATTCAAAGAATAAATTATCATTCCTGGACCCCTTTAGTCGGCGGAGTGTAGGGGGTTTGGTTTGGCTGGGTTTTTTTTAATTCTCCTTTTCCTTTTCTACTGGTCCTTTTCATGGAGTTTCTCCCAAAGCTCGGTGCCTCTGGCAAGAGCCTTCTGTCTTATCAGAAGAACAAAGTTTGTGGAAGGACAGTAAAGAGAAGCTATGTGAGGAGACTGGGGGGAAAAAAATTCATCCGTTAAAGGTCAGGGTGATACAGCATGATTTGGAGCAGAATATAGCGGGGACTTTTGTAAGACAAACAGCAACTTTTCATGCTCAGATGGGGATTCTTGGGTTAAATTGCTATCTTTGAGTTCTGAACTTGGAAAGGTATTAAAGTGGAATTAAACCTTTACACAATCCGGCTCTTGTGTCATTCAGGATTTTTTTGGGTCCTGTTTAATTGTACATCACAGCAGGGTTCTGAGTGACTGGTGCTCTAAAGAAATGAGGGGTAGGGTTAAGTCTGCAGCCCACTGCTCTCTGCTAATCCGCCTTGTTCCTTGAAGAAGGATTTACTTTTGCTGCCAGCTTGTGAAAGACTTTCCTCCTCCCGAAGAGATTGTTGTGGCTTTCCTGGGGAGGTGTGGTTGCTATAGCAGGGAGTCACGCCTGGGTATTCTCTCAAACCCTACTGAGAATGGGCCAAAAAAGAGCCGAAGAAGAGTAAAACTGGGGATTAAAAAATGGAACAATGGGAGACAGGAAGATAGGAGTGGGAACAAATGGGAATTACAGCACCAAAAATAATGCAAAGTGACAAAAAGAGGAAATAGAAAAATAATAGCTGACAATCGGACTGAAAAGAGAAACACTACAAAAGAACAATTTATTTTCAACAGGCAAAGAAAGTAAAAGGGCATCTGGGAAATAAAACACAGGCCTGTGCTGAGGGCTTTTCCAGTCCTTACTGTACGGTGAACATGTATGCACCGGGGATACAGACCTTCCCTCATCCCCCCTTCTCAGTTCCACCTTTGCCACAGTCTGTTTATTCAAAACAAAATCTTCCTGGGTTTTAAACTGTGTGTTTATTTATTTGTTGTTAAATGATATTTCTAATTGCGTCTGCTCCTGGGCACTAAGTGTAGGGTAATTCAGAGCTTTTCATATAAAATACTGACACGTAGATCAGTAACAAAAGAAATGATCTGGCTCCGCTCAAATTCTGCTCTTGAAAGCTTTCCAAAGAAAATGCCAGTGGGCACTTGGTTTTCTGCCACTTACTGGAGAGCAATTCTTCAGCTCTTGCCATGGCGATGCCCCAGGGGCAGTGCCTGGTGCCGGGCACCGCGCTCGAGGGGCTGCGAGCGCTGCCTGACCCCACCGCCTCGCAGGGGGCTCACCCCGGGGTCCCGGACGCTGTATTTTGCTCCTGAAAGCCTAACGCTGCCTGATTTCACAAAGGTTTTCATCTCAGTGGAAGAAGCAGCAATTTTCATTCAGTTTTAAGCTCGTGACATTACAAATGAAATGTAAAAAGAAGGCACTCCCACGTCTAACAGCAAATCTCTCTGAATGCCTTTCCTGCACCCTACTGCTTTATATATAGGAGAGGCAGAGAGATGTAACAGATGAAACATTTTGTTTATGAAGTGTCTATGTTTTGTTTTATTTCACATGTTTTTGCAATATAGATAACAGATTACACCACAGAGCTTTCATTGCCTTGTGCTATAAAGATACTATAAAGCCTTTCTGGGTATTAATAATAGATTGTGTTGATGAGTTTGGAGAAGCTGGCAATAGACCCCCCACTGTAAAGACATTAACACCACAGGACTAAGGTATCTCTCCCTTGCAAATCAGTTGCTAAATTGGCTGCGCTGATGGGTTTGGGCACAAGCTCTTGTGGGCGTCAGTGCAGCAGGCACAGGAAGTTATTTTGTTTTATACCGGCAAATAACGTTTCTTCCTCTTAATGCTGCTGGTTGAGAGGAAAGGCCCTGTGTAAATTCTTTCCCTAAGTCATTCTTGCCAGCCAAGAAATAACTTAGAAATTACATTTGAATTGCTTTGACACACGATTATTTTTTTCTGTAAAAGCGAAGGCCGGGGCAGTGAATCACCAACAGTACAATTTCCCTGCTTATAGGGCCTTTAGGGTGAATTTTCATATAAAAATTATATTAGAAGAATTTCCCTGTGTTGTTGGCGATGTAAATTCAAAGGCAGCTGTAAATTCAGCGTGCCACTTAGCAAACGAGAAGGGTAGGACCCTCATCAGGCCGGTGGATATTCGGCGCTGCTCCCACAGCAGGGCCCGTTCGCCCGCTGCAAACCAGCGAGGCCGTGCAGGTAGGAAATAAAGATGGATTTAGTGTAATATGTGTAAGTAACTGAATAAAAACCCAGAGGAAAAAAAATGAAGCAGCCATTGGTTTTCAGTACTGCCGCAGCTGGGCAGGGCCGCAGCAGGAGCAGAGTCTCCCCAGCTCGTCCTGTGCTTCGTGGCGCTGCATCTCCCAGTGCACCAGAGCACCAGAGCATCGCCCAGTGCACCAGAGCATTGCCCGGTGCATGCCTGCATTGCCCAGTGCACCAGTGCCTTGCCCAGTGCACATCTGCATCACCCAGTGCACATCTGCATCGCCCAGTGCACCAGTGCATGGCCCAGTGCAGCACCCAGTGCAGCAGTGCATGGCCCTGGGCAGCAGTGCAGCACGCGTGGCA
The DNA here is from genome assembly GCA_013400375.1 of Thinocorus orbignyianus. NCBI lineage: Eukaryota > Metazoa > Chordata > Aves > Ciconiiformes > Thinocoridae > Thinocorus > Thinocorus orbignyianus. Next base: position 336,078 of record VXBW01002437.1, on the reverse strand, counting down.
GCAGGAGCCCCTTCAGCCCTTTTGAAAATCGTAGACAAAAATAACACTATTTCCCAAATGTTTGCACTGCCTAAAAATGCAGTTCTAACAAAATCATCATATTTTGTTAAGCCATTAAGCTTCTTAATTGCAGCCCTGGCTTTATCAATTCAATTGGCGCCCTTAACTTTTATAACAGTTTCTATTCTACAGAACAGATTAGGAGAAAATTGCAGCCATAATCTGTACAGTGCAATTGCCGTGCTATAAAGAGGAATGGGAGTAGCTGAGAAGAGCAATTGGATTCCCAAAGGTGGAGCACAGTAGAGCAATATCAGTGACTTTGTAAATGAAAAATTGTTTTAATTCCCTTCTAACAGCAATAATTCGATTCTTCATAAATTTTTCCATCAAAGTGTTGTAAGGAAAAATGCTATAAAATAGAACTGTGTGGCAGTGATGGAAGACAGTTGAACAAAGTGGTCAATTAGGGGATGGAAATTAAGCAAGGAGGAGAATCCATTCTGCCACATTCTGCTCGAAGCCAGAAACTCCTCTGCACTTTACATTTTATGTTTTACTTTATAGGGAAGGAAGATGTAACCTTTTAGGTCATTCTGACCCGACTTGAGGATGGCAGCTTTGAATTCTCTGTGCCTGTATGCACTTTAGTGAATCCCTTCACTGGGTCTTTTCCGCTTGTCCGTGGAGCTCCCGATGCCAGAGCCGCCGGCGCTCAGGAGACTCTGGCAGTGGGACTTTTCCCTCATATTCCAATGGGAAGGAAATCAAGTGTAGTATTTTTGTGGATATGGTTGTGACACGAGCTGTTCCCTGGTATGGCCATCCTGTCGTGCTGCCCGGGGCCCACCTCTGGTGGGCAGAGCGGTGACGTGGGCTGGTTTGGTGGATCCATCTCTGGTGGACAGAGCGGTGACAGAGCAGTGGCTTGGGCTTGTGGCTCTGACGATGTCCACGGTCAAACTCCCACCAGCTTCAGGCAAGATTTGACTTAGCGTGGGCTAAGGAGTGGTCTCTGTGGTTATTTTATCCGTTGGGTTGCCTTTGCGTGGCAGCGCAGCCCATCTCATGAACATACAGGTAAAATGTTCATGGGGAGGAAAGGAGCCTCGGTGCCAGCACGTGCTGCGCTTCAGTCTGTGAACCCAAACGCAGGTTGTGAAGCGCAGCGTTAAACGCAGGCTTCCACCAGTAGCTGGTGTTCTTACTGCACCGTCTGTGAATAGAGGGTTAATAAATATTTTCTTCAGTTCTCCCTGAAGGAAAAAAAAGGTTTCTTTGTTTTAGTTTCTCTCTAAATATTGCAATTTCTTTTATCTAGAAACTTTTAATTTTTGTGCATGTTTTATTACTACTCGGTGAAAGGGAATTAGCTTTCTTTTACTGAAGTTTCAGCTGTGAAATTGGCTTTAATAAACTACGTAATTATTTTTTCTGCAGGGAAAATATTTAAAGTGGATTGTTTCTTTTTTTAGGGTTTCTTCTTTTTTTTCCAAATCATAAAACGATAATATTTCTGTTTAGCTTTAGTGCGTTTGAGATGTTTTGAATGCTCAGAATTCAGTGTAACCAAGCAACAGTTTTTCTTTTTTTATAAGCACCCATGAGCTATAAGATGCTACAGAAATGCTCAAGCCCTGTGCTAGAAAAAACCTCCACACACAGTGTTTTCCCCATTCTGTGTCATCTAAGGAAGAAGGAAGTATCAAAATTTCTCCCAATGAACAAGTAACAGATGTCATTCGTTAGTAATTTAATTTCTCCTCTTAATAAAACTCAGTTGTGTGAAAAGCATAATATATTTTGCTTCAGCTCGAAGGTACCTGGTGCTCCAGGAGTGCCAGGCGAGCTCCCGGCTGGCAGCACAGGCACGACGGGGACGTCGGGCACAGGCTGTTGCCGGAGAGAGAAGCCTCAGAGCCAGAGGCTGAGCTCACAGCGTTTACAAAAGCTTGTGACCACTGTCTTTGCATCTTGATTAAATAAAGAAAAGGCAGGTATCTGCGGTGGTTCCTTGCGACACGTAACATCAGAGTAACACAGAACGGGAAATGATTTAGCGTCTGTGGCAGGCAGACGGCAGCATCTGTCCTGGTGCAGGTATCAAACATGGCTTAATAACTTCCTATTTACTGCTGCACGGCAGCTGGCCAGTAAATAAACAACCTGACTGAATTAGTTTATTTTTATACCTCTGTCCTGTGTAACAAACCTCTTGAACCACACTTAATGTGAACAGCAAATTTCGCACTGCACATGGAGATCTCTCAGCACAGATTAAATTAGTTATAATAAAACAATTAAAATCTATTTGCCCACAGACAGGAGGAAATGAAGGGCCAGGCGAGCAGTGGGAAGGTAAAGGGTGGGTTGTCAGGAGGCAGAAGAGCAAACAGCAGAACCGTGATTCTCGGGAGCAGAGCAGGGTCAAACTTACGGCAAGATAACTGCGCGAGAGATAATAAATCAGTGGTAGATATTAAACACCAGATGGTTGTGCCCATGCAGGAAGGCACAATGCATCATGTAGCTGTGGTTGTTTCTAAGGATTACTGATTCAGCCTGACTTCACAGGGATATTCTAGCAAATAAAATCTTTACGGCCTCTTCCGCTGGTGAACATTTTCATCTACTGTTTAAAGACAGGACCACATGTCTCAGCATTTTCATTGCCCCTAAAACGTATGCGTAATTTGTTAAGTTCACCCAGTTTTAGCTGGTGGAAGTTTTTTGGCTATCTAGTACTGTAAAGTTGCTTCTCAGCGATTATTACAAATTCTGGGATGGACAGACAGGCCATTGTTCCAAGCTTTAGCTCAGCTGAATCCCCCAAGTGTTTCAGGCGTAGAGGCAAACACACTTAAAAACTCCTAAACCTATTGAGTTGTCTTTCAAAATTGTCCAGGCAACAGAATTTATTTATAAAACTCTTGCAATCGTTGATTCAAAACAAGGTTTTCTTGTTCTGCTTTTCTCTTTTGTCCTCTTTGAACAATTTTCTTTGGAATGTTTTCGTTGTGCTTAGGAGTCGGAGATTTCCTGGGGCTTCTAATAAAGGCATTTGATTTCCACTCTCTGCATACTTTAACAAGTCCAAGGATTTTGAGGTTTGACATTAACTTAAGAGAGCTGGAGATAATCAGCCATGGGGGTGAAAAGTCAGAGTTATGCAAATTATTTGTAAAATGTATAGAAAGCAAAAGAAATATTTCTTTAAATGTGGTTGGTGCGGGACAGAGCCTTTGTCTCAGCTCGGCATATCTGCACGCCCTCCTTCAATTTATGGCTTTGATTGAAACCTGTAAAGGGGTGATCTGTAAAGTATTCCTGCTATCCTGCACTTCTCAACAGGTTTATTACCGTTCGTTTATAAAATGAACAGTCTAATGAGCAGTGTTTTAGATCACAGATATCAAAGTCTGGTCATTTGTCAAGATTAGTTTCCTGTTGTGAGATTGCCTTGTGCAAAAAAAAAAAGTGCATAACCTTGGGTTACTCTCTGAAAGCTGAAAAAAACACCTATAAACACTTTATAAGATAGATTTAATGAAGATTTTATAATCTCAGAATTAAACCTGGCACGGTGCAGTGTGTGCGTGTGTGTTTGCGTGACTGCAGAGGGCACCTGGGTGCAGGGCATGGAATTTTCTGGTGTTGACAATGGGCAAATGAAAGATACGAAGCCCGAGCAGTATTGTCAACCGATGGGATGCTGATTTGAGTGAGTTCATGCTGATTTGAATTAATTGATGCTGATTTGGATGAGTTGATGCTGCACTGATGGGCATGGCATCCTCTGTAACTAGCATCAGCCTTTGGAGAGGCTGCGGTGAGAGCACCGCCTCTCTGGCAACAGTCAACTGCCAGTAAATAACAAAATATTTTCTGTTTATGTCAGAAATGTTTTCTTTTGAGGAGCGGGAAGCCCTGGAGGCTGGGCGGGGGCGTGTGAGGGCAGGGGGTGCCCAGGTGAAGAGCCCTCCCGCAGCACCGGCCTGGAGGGCGAGGCAGGGGGTGGTGGGGCTGGGGGTACGCTCTCCTCCTGAGGATCATCTGCGGACCCCAGTACCTTTGTGTTCTCCCTTTCACCGGGGCGTGCTCCGCAGCCAGTGCACCCCAACCCCCTCTCCGCCAGCCCCGGGGGTCCCCGTCCTCCCCTCTCCGGGGTGGGGCAGGGGGGATCCTGCCTCCTGCCCCCTCCTTCCCACTCCTGCCCCCTCCTGCCCGCTCTCAGGGGGGTGTCCCGCCTCGTTGCTTTGGGGGGAACCTCTGGTGCGGGACCGGCCCCGCCGGGGGACCCTCACCAGCTGCGGGGACACACACAACTCTCCGAAATCTCATGTTTTTAAGATTCCCCCCTGGCCTAGGCGGTGCCCCCACACCCATCTGCGCCCCCCACCGCACCCGCCGGCTGCGGCTGAACCAGCTCAATAGGAGCAACCTTTTAACGTGCTTAAAACCTGATTTCCCTTTTGCAGTTTTAATCCGTGCGGATGCGTTACTGTGTGTAGACGAACGTATGTCCTGCTTAGGAATTTGCTAGCTAAAGCTTTGACATACTTCGGTGACGTTCACTTGTCAGAACATAGAATCATCTTTTTCCTGTTCTGTTCCAGTTTTCCAGGAACAGCCCCTTGCAGACCGGCCCCGCAGCCTGTACGAGGCACGATGGCTGTTCAGCCGTGGCCGTGGGTGCCGCATGGCATCACTGTCCCTGTGGCAGATTTAATCCCTCCTGTGCCCAGAACGCGCCCTGCGAGGCCTGGCCTGGGCAGAGCGGGACACGGGGCCGTGCCGAGGCTCATGGTGTCCGTCTCACTTATTAGTGGAAGATGCAGGTGGGGAAACCCCACAGGTTCTGGGGCCCTTGGCCTGTTTTTGGATGCCATACGCGCATGTATTTACATTTTCTTTGCCCCTGCCCGTCCCTGCCTCCATGCCTTTGCTGGGGGCTGCCATTTCGCTGCACGTCTGGGCTCAGACAAAATGGAGGCTTTGGAGAAACCAGCACCTACGGCAGCCTGTGCCTCCTGGAATCAAAGATAATCACCTTGTATAGAAAAGGGCATCATTTTGAAGGTGGAAAAAAAAACCAAAACAAACCAATCAACGTACCCCATCCTAAAAGGCAGAATCTCCCTTTTCCCTGTGAGCACATGGGTGCAATCGTGTTAATTTCATTGCCTAAATGTAAATATTAATGCGCCTTGCGCTTTGATGTATCGCCATAAAAGACACTGAATTTCAAATGATCAAGCCCACTGCGTGACACAGGGACGTAACTCAGCTATTCATCTTTATTTGCAGCAGACCTCTTCCTAAAAGCTCACTTAGGGAGATTCCCACTTGCCATTAGAAAAGCAAAATAAAATTAATCTAAATCATTCTAACTTTATCTTAGAAAAATTAATGATGGATGAAAGAGGGGGGTTTATAAAGGTTTAATAAGAACTAGTCTGGAATATAGTGTATATTCTAGAGCCTGTCATTATAGTGGTAATTTAGCAGATTGTATCACTGCCTATCTCTGCCAAAGGATGTTTCACACCATTTAAAATGCACGGTCCTCCCTTCAGAGACAGGTTGTTCTGGAATAACTCAACATCCAAAGAAAAGCCGTGTAATTTCACTCCTCTCTTTATCAATTGCATGTGTGCGATTGCGTGTGTGTGCGTCGTCTTCTCAGCAATAGCTCTAGGTTTTCCTCCTTGTTTCTGTGTCCATTTATCAGCCCCCTTGGAGACAGACAATACCAAAAATGGAAACTCATGAAATCTCCTCAGAATAGGGTTTAAGCACTGAAACCAGAGAGCCTGTATGAAACGAAATGTGAGTTAACTTTTTAAAATAACTTTGGTTTTGAGCAAGTTACCCAACTCTGAGAGCTCCTTTTTGTTTCTCTTTTTGAAGTGGAACAAGACAGTGAGATAAGGACAAATCTTAGTGTTTTTTATCCAGAGAAGGTGATTTGGGAATCTCCAGACCAAAGAGATTGTGATTTGAATAAATTGTCTGTCTGTGATGTTTCCAAGAGTAAGGGTGCAAGTCTCCCAGGGTGCAAATGCGTGAGGCGAGCCGATCTGTAGTTAAATTAAAGAATTTGCTGTATTTAAATTCACTCAGTGTGTGATCTGACGCTCCCTTTGCCTCTCTCCCTCCCAGGCTGTTTGCTGCCAAGTGCAGTGGCTGCATGGAGAAGATCGCCCCGACAGAGTTCGTCATGAGAGCCCTGGAATGCGTCTACCACCTGAGCTGCTTCTGCTGCTGCGTCTGCGAGCGGCAGCTGAGGAAAGGCGACGAGTTCGTCCTGAAGGAAGGGCAACTGCTCTGCAAAAGTGACTACGAGAAAGAGAAAGACTTGCTGAGCTCGGTCAGCCCAGACGACTCAGACTCAGGTGAGCTTTTCCCACAACTGCTCCCACTGGAAAAGCCACAGGGGTTTCCAGAGCTTTCTTGCAGAAAGCCATGCCCATGTACGCATCCACTTTATCCGTATGCACATGCCACCCATGCAAATCAGCAGCTGCAGCTCAAATAATCCCTTCTGCAGTCTGCTCTCCCTTGCTCGGCTCTCTCCCTTAACTTTTAAAGGTTTTGTAAAGCACAAAACCTTTTTGTTTTCATCAAGGTACTTTTCTGTAAGATCCTAAAGTGTGCATCAGACTGACTTCAGTTACCTGAAATCTCATCCGCAGTGTGCCATAGGCATTCTTCCACCTACTTAACACATTTTTAACATGTTTTTATGTTTATAAAGGCATTTGCCTTCTCCAGAGGCCAGCGGAGCCCTCACAGCCGGTAGCAGCTGATGGGTGCCTTCCCCGAGTTCCTCACAGTGACGGAGAGACAGACCCTTCCTTTCCTCAACCCATTTCCCAGGGAAGGTTTTAAAAGAGAGTCAGCAAAATCCACTGTCTGTCTGTCCAGGGCTGGGCACATGGGACTGCCCAGGATATATCTCTGCCACGCTGGGGATGGGGTCTCCAGTCCGGAACCCTGGGACCCAGCAATGGTCACGGTGAGGGGTGGCCTTGGGCTCCGGGGCTGTTCTGGGGGATGGGACCCTCTTGATGCCGGTGGGCTCTGTCTGATGCCAGGGCTGGAGATGGAGTGTACACAGAACGCTGCCAGCACTGTAATAGCCTGCTTGTTTCCCAAGAAAATGTCTAAGAAAATCAACAATTACCATTCCATTAAGCCTACAAATGACACCAATCTTTGCCTCTGGTTTATGGGAAAATGCATTATTCCAATTTAGCTAGGAGCAGTAATTATCTTTAATCTCTAATCTGAGAGCCGTATTCTCCACGTTGCTGAAATTTATATTTTCATGTCAGGAATGCTGGAAGACAGAGGTCAGTGCTGACTCAGCGGGACGTGCGGGACCGGGGCCTTTCTCGGAGCAGAGCGTTATTTATTGCCGTGCTGCATGTGCAGGACCTCGAGCGCGCTGCTCTGTAAATCTCGTGGCACAGGGTTTGGGCTCTGTGTGAGTTTGCCCGAGGCGTGAGAGTTCCCTACTTGCCCCTCAGCATGTCATTCTCATTGCCAGCCCCAGCATTCCCCCATCTGTCTGTCTGTCTGTCTGTGTCCAGACAAACCCCCTCTGGTAAGCGGGGGGTGTGGGACTGTCCCTACGCCGCAGTGTGGACATGGCACCTTCCTCCTGTCCTCCCGCTCCCTGCCATCCCCACTGGCCACTGTTTGCCCGCCAGCTCGTTGGGATCTGCTCTGGGCACAGCAGACTCTCCTCCTCTGGGACCAGGGTTTGTAGTTTGTGATCAGCAGCGACTGCCGCAGTGGCACAAACTGACCTGGGGTTCCATTTCATTTCCCCTTGGCACACGGGGTGGTTTCATGCTCCTGGAGATGCTTTTTTTCCCCTTGTTAATCCCTGTTAGCCAAACCCAACCTGAAAAACAAGCTGACAAATTAAATGGTACGTTTTGTCTCCCGTTGTCTGACACATTGGAAGCACGGATCTCCCAGGTGCCCGTGTGCGAGTGAATGGTTTCACATGGGCTGAGTATGTGTCCTTCCCCAGTCAAATATTTATCCACTGGACACAACAGTAACTCTCCAACGAGCAATATTAATCCTCACAAACCTTTCCTTGGAAATGGCATGCTGGAAAGTTAATAACGTCATGGTTATTAAAATGACTGAACTTCTCTTTAATCATTAGGCAAAAGATGCTTATTAAAGTAAAAGGTGATTAGATTGCTAGGTGCATAATAATTAGACCCTAACATGAATTAAAGTCTAATTTGTTAATTCCCCAAACGTAATCTTTGAGTATATAGGAATTGCAGTGTGTTTTCTTCATGTCGAAATCCCTATAATAGTGTATTAATGTTTCCTGGAAGAAAGATCAGTAGTCTGATGAAATAAAATACGCTGAGTTGAAAAGTTGTTTTCCACAACAAAATTTGTATTTAGTCTTCAACCTTTGCCACTGCAATTGAGATTTCCAAGTACAATATACTAAGAGGTGTAGTATCACCAGGTTGTACAAATATTTAGAATTTAACTGTGGAAAATACAAACAGTCTGTTTGGTCCACACAAGCACAGACGTATTTGTATGTATTTACCAAGGAAGAGAAATTTGTGCATGCACATCTGGGCACATTGAAACACAGCAAGAAAGAAGACTCATGTCTTCTATGGGACACGAAAGTGAGATGGCAAAGAATATATTTAATGTTATGTCTAGAGCTTCAAAATAAGAACAATAACCGGAATTTACAAGGTATTTAGCTAAACCAACTTTGAGGTGGTTTTGTGATTTTTGTGCTGCGGGAGGGGTGCGGGCAGTGGCACCCCCTGCTCCGAGTGCCCCGGGGGAAGCAGGCGAGCCCAGGGGACGGGCCGTGCTGGGAGGGCACCGCGTCCCTCTGTGCCCCATTCCGGGAACTACTGAAGCAAATTTGGGATTTCCATCCCCAGTCAGTCCCATGCCCTCAGTTAAGGATTGAACACTTTTTTATGCTTTTGTGGCGTTTAATTTAGGCAGCGCACACAAATCTAAGGTGGTCTCTTCCTGCCCAGGGTTGCTTTAGGTGTTCAAATAAACATTGGGTATTTGTTGAGCCTGTTGACTCACTTGGCAGCTGGAGAACAGTTCTCAGACACCGTCATCGTCGTGGAACAAGTACAATTTCATATGCTGTTTATTTTTCACCAGTTAAAAGTGATGATGAAGATGGAGATGTAAAGCCCACCAAAGGACAAGTAGCCCAAGGAAAAGGAAGCGATGATGGGAAGGACCCGAGAAGACCTAAACGACCAAGGACAATACTTACTACACAGCAGAGACGAGCATTCAAAGCATCCTTTGAAGTGTCTTCCAAGCCCTGTAGGAAGGTAGGTGCTTCACCAGGGACCTGAGGTCACCTCTGACACCAGGCCATGGGGGTGGCAGGGCCAGGGCAGGGCTCCGAGAGCCCCCTGCCCCTTCCCGCTGCGGCAGCATCTGCCTCAGGGTGAGCACAGGACCCAGGGGACACACAGCGACATGCACCCAATTACTTATCGTAGCTCAGGGCCAGCCCTTGTCATTTCTGGAAGTTTTTAGAAGTCATTCTGTAAATGCAGTTTTTATTGTAAGTACAGGCATATTCCTCCTAACATAACTGATCCAGTTCTTAAAAAAATGCTAGAAGTTGCATCATTAAACATTTCCTCCTGTAGGTCAGAGAAACACTAGCAGCTGAAACAGGACTCAGCGTGCGAGTTGTCCAGGTCTGGTTTCAGAACCAAAGAGCAAAGGTAGGTTGTTTGTCAAGTTCTCAAAAGTAAAACACAAATTGTCCTCCAACACCCCGTGGATGTTGTGGGTATCGGAGATCCCAGGGGCTGAGCTGCACGGATTTTGCATGCACTGCTGTCTGCATCCGTGCAGGAAAGGCAACTTTCAAAGACAGACTTTAAGTTCATGTGCTTGAAGCAACATGAGGTTGGGAGTAAATGTTGCATGCAAATGTGAACTGGAAACTGAAATGTTTAAGCTTAGAAATGAAACTGAACCCACAGTGGTGTGTGCATGAATGTAAATGGTCTGTATTCATTGATTTGATGTTTGCAAAGAGTTTTGTAAGGAAACAAAATCGTTGTATTCAGAACCATGAGATTGTTCTGTTCTTCCTCTTTTATTCAGATGAAGAAATTAGCGCGAAGGCATCAGCAGCAGCAAGAGCAACAGAACTCACAGCGACTAGGGCAAGGTAGGGGTTTGTGATGAAGGCAAAATATGGGCAAAGGAATCTGCAGGGTTCCTCTTAGTGCCGTTCCCACATAAAGTCTTAATTAGAGCCACAAGGGCATGCGCTTGTCTGTGGGTGACATGTGCCATCATCAGAGGGAACACACAGAGTGCCCAGTGTTTTCCCGTGGGCCAGGCCCCAGAGATGCTCACACAAAAGCTCCTTTCTGGAAGAAAACTGCCCTGCAGAGGCACTTTCCCTGCAGGGAATCTCCAAGAGTCTCGCTCCAGGGAGGTCCTCCAGTGTGTTTTCTCCTGAGGAAAGGGGGACCGTGTTCAGCTGCCCCTAAGGGCGTCAGTGTCACCGTCACCCCCACAGGGAGTCCCTCTGTGCCCCGGGGCTGGCTGCACCCCGGGCAGGGGCTGCACACAGGCACCAGGGCTGGCCCTGCTGCTCTTGAAGTTCTCCAGCTCCCAAGGCCTTGCAGCTTCAAATCCTCCTCTTCATGCAGAGCTGGAAAAACTGGTACTAACACAGGTTAGAGAGTAATAGTGTTGTGTCACACACGGGACAGACTTTGGGAAGGTACAGTCCAGCACCCAGGAGCTCCAGAAATTATATAGTCAGAAATTGCAAGTCTTTCAACTTGGTGCTCAGGGCTGTACTCTCAAACAGAATTTGGAAGGCTCCTCTGACCGGCGGGGCACACCCAGCCACCGCGTTGGGTTTTGCCGGGGGAGGTGGTGTCTGCAGCCGCCCCGTGCCCACGCCGTGACTGTGCCCTCCTGTTTGCTTTGCAGAAGTGATGTCCAACCGCATGGAAGGGATGATGACGTCTTACACACCACTTGCACCACCACAGCAGCAGATTGTAGCAATGGATCAGAGCAGTTATGGCACAGACCCGTTTCAGCAGGGTCTTACCCCGCCGCAAATGCCGGGCGACCACATGAACCCTTATGGTAAGGCACGCGTCATTCCACCGCATCAGCAGTAGCAGGGCTCTGTGCTGGTGCACACACCATGGGTTCAGCAGAGATACTTGCCTTTACAATATTTTTTTTTCTGGGATTTGCACCAGGGAATTTGTACTAGTCAGTTTTGTGTGTATATTTTCATGTACACTTAAGAGGGTAGAAGAGAGCTCGTCACAAGCTCCGGACGCCCTTCAGAACTATTTCAGAGCATAATTCTGATAAATGATCAAACAAACAACACCATTTCTCCAGCTCCACTTTTTTAACCCGCTATCCAAGACATTGAAAAATAAACATTACCAAATTCTAGCTCCCTTACAAGTTTTTCCTTTTTCTTAGAAGCTTTGGGGAAAAAGTGCTCTGAAAAGCGGTCTAATAAAGAGAATTAGTCTATTCATTCCAAAATGAATAAGCACCCCTCTAAGATCCCTCAGATTGGATGCTTGGCTTTGTTACAGAGCAGCTCTTGAGCTACTAAGAGACGTGTCTCCACCGGACATTTCTCCTGTGTAGTTTTTATGGTTCGCTTTCACAATTTCCTGACCAGGCACCATCGAGCGGATAGGTACGCCAGACACATCGTAGGCTTTACATGCCTGGTAACGGATTCTGGGCGATTGCAGTGTGGCATTTAAATACAGTTTCAGAGGATTTCTCAGGCTGTGGTTGCTGGCCGTGCCACAGCCCAGCAGGGTCCGTTGGGAGCGCTCCATCGCTGAGCCCCGGGAGCCCACGGCACCCTCAGCGCAGCTGCAGGGGCCAGCAGGGACCTGCCCCGTGGCTGGGTGACAGCTTTCCCACTGAGACAAGTCCACGGTGCACAGCAGGCAACTCAGTAAATCCTGTCAGGAGACGAGGACTTCCCAAGCACAGATGAGCATGAGGTGTCTTGTGATTTTGCCGCTGAGGGTGCGCTTGGCTTTCTGAGCACAGCTCTTGGGAGGTGGGTTCTGCGCCCCAGGGACAGCACAAAGCTGCTTTCAGTGAGAGCGTGAGGAAAAAGAGCCTGACTAACCCTGTTTTAGTGCTCACAGGACTTGAGCTAGAGCTCTTTCTGGTACCTTGAGAGTTGAAGTAAGCTGAAATCTAAGCTGCTGAGGGAAATAAAAGGAGCTGCTCCAAACCAGCCTCAAAAGAGTGGAATTTTCTGAAATGAGAGCATGTTTACCACTGTAGCTCACCTGAGGCCAGGGAAACGGGGTCGCCTCCTGGGTCTGTAGATCTGTCAGCTACCTTGTTGTAGGTGAAGACCATCACTGGTTATGGCTTTTCCCTGTCGTGGGCACCTCTCTTGGTGGCCCCAGTGCCCCCACCAGTGCCGATCCCGGTTGGTGAGAGCCGGGGACCCCGTCTTTCCCCGGCACCATCCGCTCCCCTCCTCGGCTGAGGCTCCTCCGTGCACTGGAGCACAGATGAAGTTCTGGCGGGCCGGGGGGCACCGCTGCCAGCCCAGCTCTGAGGGTCGGTGCTGGCCTTCCATCTGTAGGCCAGGCCCTTAGGGAGGAATTGTGTTAATGGGTAGAAACAGAACCGGGAGTGTTCCCGTTCGCTGCAGCGGGCAACTAATGAGCATCTCCTCTGGCTGCACAGAATCCAGCTTAACGTATACGTTTCATTTGCAGGAAACGACTCCATTTTTCATGATATCGACAGTGATACCTCTTTAACTAGCTTGAGCGACTGTTTTCTTGCCTCTTCCGAAGTTAACTCCATGCAGGCTAGAGTAGGAAACCCCATTGACAGGCTGTACTCTATGCAGAGCTCCTATTTCGCCTCATGAAAATAAAGGAAAACAAACAGCCGGCGTGTATTTAGCCAGTGACTTTTTCCAGTGCAGACTCTACAGCCATATGTTGCCCAGCTCTTTCTTCACAGTGACTCCTGCTGCCTCTGGACTGCAAAGAGCATTTTTAGGAAGACTGTATCTGTGTGCATATATGTGTATGTATGTGTATATATATTAATACCTACCTGCATACATACACATATATATAAACAAAATGCATCCGCCAGTCCCTGCCCTTGATTCCCAGCTTGCACCAGACCACGAGACCAGCACAGAAGGAACAGAAGACCCTGCTCATCAGCAGCCTTTGGTTTGGTTTGGTTTGAGCTCATCGTTGTAAAGGAAATGGATTTTGCAGAAAGCTAGACCTTTTCCTCCTTTCTCTCTTCCTTTCTTTTGGATGTTTAAACTTTTTTTTTTTTTTAAAGCCACTGATACTGACATCAGTCGACCATATGACAAATAAATCAAAGAAACTGGAGATTTCTCCCTTTTCTTACTGCATGATTCATACTATGTTGTGGATAAATTGCCATTTGAACTGTGAGAAGTTAATGTAAATGTGACGTTCAACATTTGTTTCCTTTCTACACTTTTTCTACATAACCTAGATCTGCTCATTAGTTTATAGCCCTTATGCATATGATACCGAGGAAACTGGTTAACAGTAATATTTGTGGAGAAAGCCAGTGATTTCATGATAAGAAAGGTCTATGACCCTGGAGAGGAGGTGCATGTTAGGGACAGAGGCATTTAGGTTAGTATTGATCTTAAATAATTAAAGCTAAAGGTGCTTACAAGACAGAGTTTTATTTAATTTTTTTTTTTAAGTGTGAGAATAAAGCATTTACATTTGTTTGTAAGTATTGCAGTGCCAAATTTCAAGTCTAGACCATGACTGGCAAACATGTGTTGTTCATTCTGTTCTGTTTATTTATGTTTTGCATGAGGCATAAACGTGCTATGCTCCATTGTCCATCTGGAATAATTAAGCACTCCTTTAGTTAATTATCTCGCCTCAGCAAGAATCTATGATATACAGTTCTAGCCTGAACCATCAGAAGTCCTGAAATGTGAACCAATGCGGGAAAAAAAGTACGAAAGAGATCACAATGGCAAGTTCAGATACGTTGAGCTGGAGTCGGAGCCCAGTCCTGCAGGTTTCACGCCGACGGGACTCCTGTATTTAAAATAAACGCTCCAACTAACCCATTAGTGCGGGTGGAAGGAGAACAAGTACACGGATTGAAGGGAATGTCCCGGCTGAAGTCTGAATGTCTCGGATGCTGAAGTTTGAGCATATGTCATATAGGTTTTTGTAGGGCATAAAATATCATAAATAATAATAGTATAGTTATAAATATTGCCTGGTGATAATTATAAAGTGGGGAGGCAGACAAGTATGGTCATGGCTCGTAGTGGAGAAAACTTCATGGGGAAAATTTGCCAGGGTAATATCAGTAATTATAGGGTGTGTTCAAAATAGAGCTCATGGGGAAAGATTGGCAGGATAGGCACTTTCTTAAATAAATACCTTTAATATATTGACCATAATAGCTGAAAACAAGTCCAAAGCGTTGGTTAATCGGACTCCTCCAGGCTGAGGACTGGTCCCAGGCCAGCGGAGCAGCGTCTCCCATGGGGCTGGGCACCGTCTGCAGGAGCATGGGGCACCAGGAACGCCCCTTGTGGGGACCCACAGCACCAGGGACACCACGGTGGGGGCTGGGGGTCCTGCTGGGGACCCCCACAGGCAGCTGCCCACCCCTTCGCTGATGGAGGAAGGTCCTCTTTGTGTCCCAGAGGATGGATGGCAAGGATCAGATGGTAGCTCCAAGGGAAAAAGTAAGATCATGTTCTTCCCTGGCATGGAAACATGGACTGAGAGTGTTAGGGGTTTCTTGAGAAAGTAGTTTTCTCTCCAGATGAGAGCGCGTTGGCGCTCTGTGGCGTCGAGGAAAGCGTGGGGGCAGAAGACTCCATGTATGGGGGGCAGGAGAGCGCGGTGTGAGCCTCAGGCAAACCCTGCTGCTGGGCACTGGCAGACCCTCCTCTGCCCACACACAGCCCTACGCCCACCGTGGCACGGGGTCTCCATCAGGATCTGGGGTGACACTGCCCTCCCTGCAGGTCCCGTTGCCTCCCTCGGTGCCTGGGTTGCTCTGCCCAAGGAGATGGGTCCGTCTCACCCGTCTGCTTTTGCTAGAGTTCCCTCGCTTTCTGACAGGGATGTGGATTTTCAATTGAGGGTTGTGAGCCCTTGGATATGTTTTGAAATTGGAAGAATTTTCTTATCTTACCCATCCCCTTCAACTATTTTTCCTTTTCCTTGTGTATTGAAATAAATAACAATTTCCTTTCTCTCTGCATGATAGCAGACTTCTATAAAGAACTCAGGTGATCCTCACTGCTTGCAGGCCAGAAGGCAAGCAGGTTTCATATGGCACATTATAAACATTTGTCACCTCTGATCTCAATGGATTCATCAATTTTTCCACCCTTCTGCTGTGCTACTTTAGAGTCATAGAAAAGCATCTTCACCCTCTCAAAGGAACCAGGTTTATAGACTACGCATAGGCACAACCTTGCTTCGTCCCTCATTACTGGCAGGATCAAAATGGCATTTTTAGTGTTTACAGGGACTTATGAGAACTATAATGTGACCTACAGTTTGGAGAACTGCCTTGTCCCAACTCTACCTCTGCTTCTGGGCTGGATGTTGAAAAAGAATCCATTTCCAAGGAGAGAATCAGATTCCCCATTTTACAGCTGAAGTGACCATAATCTTTTGCTGATTTTTTTGGATGACTGTTTGCCACCGTTTTTTTTCCCCCCGCTCTTTCTTTTCATTGCTTGTACATACCATCTCCTCTTCCCTCAGTGTGTTGTATGATGGATGATGCCTTAGCTGTTTGTTCCCCATGTTCTACCATCTCTGGTGCCATGTACAGGACGCAGCCCGGCCCCTGGCATGCATAACGTCTCCCGTGCCACCGTGGGCAGTGGCTGGTGGAGGGAAGGAATGCATAGCCAATGATTTCCAGCAGACCCAAGATATCTGGCAAAGGCCAAAGTTCATTAAAGCAAAATAAATGTCACTTTTTTGTGTGGAATGAATTATCCTACTGGAGTGTGATCATTGTGGTTTTAACCTGGGACCCGCAGTAAAAGATTATGTAGCAACCTCTGACCTTTTTGATTCCTGCTTTACTCTTCTATTGTCAAGGGAAATGTCACTGATCAGGTGAAAGTAAAATGTTTAATGGGCCATATCACAGTAATATCTTACACTGAGTCAAATTGATAAACTCTTGCCAAAAATTCTTAGCATCTGGCACTTCCACGGAAACCACAAACAATGATTGCACATATGGGAGCTTGAAGGCTAGAGGTCATGACAGCAGTTTATTACATGCACCTTACAGTGATCATTTTCCCTAGGAAATTAACCCCTCGCTCATATAAATTCATCAAGTGAGCTCTTCATGGCCTTTCAATCATGTTGTTTTGGCTAAGCAAGGAATACGTGTTAAGCTAAAGTGGTGACAAGACGCAATTAAGTAAAAGATGATTGATTAGGTTTCAGTGTTTGCTCAATAATGTTTAAAAAAGATGACTCTGAGATCAGGATGAGTATGCTCGGTACTGGCTTCCTTGGAGAGGTCTTTCCTGGACGGTCACCCGCTGTGTGAGGGTGGCCCATGGCTGTGTCCTGGCGTTCAGGGATGGTTCCTCTGGGCTGGGCAGCAGCACCTTCTCGGTGCTGGGCTGTCAGGCACTCTTCCTGCCAGGCGCTGCTGATCCCAGCCTCCTGTTTACCACAACAGTGCTGGGTAAACCCCAAACAGGAGCCAGTTGGGGCTGGTGGGGAACGTGTTTCACAGTCACAATAGGGATGACAAGTATGTTGCTGTTAGTGAAGTGTGGTGGTTGCAATCTCTTGAGATTGAAACACTACCCCAGGCATCTTAATTTCCTTTTCTTCTTTAAACTGTCATCAAAACCACCCAGATCACTTGGCTCAGTTCCTGCTAACCTGAAATGCGACTTGGTGGATCTCGCCATGGCTGATGGGGGGATTCTTCACCCCACACAAGTTGGGTCAATATTCCCAGGTCCTTTGAAGGGTCATGTCCGCTCTGTCAGCAGCAACTCAGCCACCTCGCTGCATCATCATTGCATGGGGCGGTCCTTCATGCCAACAAACCTTCCAGGGATGATGTGAACACACTTACCTCTTCCTACTGTGCTCAGGACTCCCTCCCTTTCCTTAAGGATCAGAAGTATGTCCCAAGCCACCACCCCAGGTGCCCCAGGGAACCCAGCTCTGTGATGCTGCTAGGGATGCTGCAAGCTGGGGTTTTTGAGAGCACCTCTCTGAACCGTGTCATAATAATTCTGGTTGTCCCCAAAAGTCATTAGAAATTAACAGCAGAATCCAGGAGGAAGGGAAGGGTTCTTTCAGGCCTGGCGCTTGGTCAGAGAGGTGACTGGAGCACATCAAAGCCATGGGAGCTGGAGCCACAGTACCCAAAGTCCTGAGTGCTCCAGGTAGAGCTTTGCACAGCCCCATGCCCAGACCACGGCGTTTCTGAGCAGCAGACACCCGCTGTGTGCGGGTCTATCTCCAGCTGCCCTCCTCACCCTCCTGGCATGGGCCAGCGACCACTGCAGGTCGGCTAGGGCTCCCGGCACCCGTTTGCCCCAGTCGGGGGTGCTGGAGGGGGTTGCTTGCCTCTTGGCAGGTACCTGAACTCTTTCGGCTCTGGTGGGATTTAAGCACGGTTTTGCTCATTTGGGCCCTCTCTGAATGCACTGATGATATCTGCCCTCCTGAAAGACGCAGCCGGGTCCCCTCGGTGCTGCACACCCCGTTTCTGCTCAGCAGAGACTGTGAAGGGACTGCCAGATACTTTGCATTGGGAACTCTGTTTTTAAGTGAACACCCTATTTTTTAGCTGTGTATGGCTGTATTACTTGTATATTTATATATTCTGTATTTATGTTATCGAAATGTAGTATTTTGTAGCTGTCTGTTACAATTTGTTTAACTTGTAAAAAATATGACTATGCTCTCTCGTAATTAACCAGCTGCCTCTCACCGTAGATTCTCTGCTCCTTTCCCCTGTGTTGGTAACAAGCCACCATAATGTATGTAGATTGGATATTTTTTTCTTTTTAATTTAATTACTTGTCATTGTTAAATTATTTATTAGTGTTTTTAAATTTCATTTCACTGCATTTTTTTTCCTGCCACCATTGCCTGGCAGCTAAGATACATGGGTTTCTCATACATTATGCTCCTTCCCATGTGCATGTGCGTGCACACACACTCACACTAAACAAACACAGAAAAAGAAAAAAAAAAGAGAGAGATTACACTTCAGTATATTTGTAAATAAAAGCAACCTGTAAACAAAGCGGGATTTTCTTTCAGTGTGCAGTTCTTTCTTTGCTTTCGCAGACTGAAGGCATGTTCTCTGTACCGGGGAGGGCACCGCTGTCCCTCGGGCAGGGGCTCTGTCAGGACCAAGATGTGTGTGTGGCTGACGTTTCTTGTTCCTGGCAGGGCCAGGAAGGCTTACTCTGGAGCACATGGACATGCCCATTTTGGGCACATGTGGGGACATGACAAGCCTGGCTGTGCCACTCCTCTGCCACTGTCACAGAAACAGGGAAATACCTGTGTACTGCAGCAAAAAGCTTCACTGCAGACACAGCACTGGCTGTTTTGTCCCAGTCTGGCCGCTCTGCCTCCTTAGAGACTGCCCTTCCCTCGTGGGCGCCGCGCAGGCCCCACTCGCTGTTCCCAGCACCCAAAGCCATGGTGGGGCTGTCTGAGGAGCAGGGGTAGCGGCAGCTCGGCCTGGCCGGGTTCGGCTTGTGGCGGCCACAGCCACTGCCCACAGACTGGCCAGCCCGGGCCCTCCCTGGGCACCCTCTGTGGGGCACAGACCAGCATGGCCAGTGGCCAGGCCCTGGTGTGAGCCCAAAGTGTCTGCCCGCTCCAAAGTGCCACCCGCACCGCCATGGCCGGGCAGGAGCCCTGGCAAAACAGCCTGTGGCAATCATGGTGACTCCAGAGACATCTAACGGCGCCTTTTCCTGGGGCAAAATGCCTGCGAGGGGAGCCACGTGCTAAAATAGACTAATGGGTGTAAGTATGACCAATGGATTATAAAGTACTCATCTAATAATGGCAAATTTGAGACCAATATAAAATGATAGATACATGCTGGTGTCTCTTGGGCCACGTAAACATGAACATGAACTTCAGCTGAGGTTTGATGTGGTCACATCTGATTACTCATTGCCATTTCCCAGGTCCAGACACACTACATTTCCTTTCTGTGCCTCAGGCCTAAAGTTACAATTCCTATTTTTTATTAAAAATCAAAACATACGGTTTTATAGCTCACCTAATATCACCAAAAGGGGCAGCCCTGTTTCCGCCTCCTGCTGCTGGTCACTCTATTTCAGCATGTCCTTTACAGCAGGGTGAGATCATCTGGCTTGAAAAACAGTCCGTTAAGGATGAAAATTATTTTTTTTCCGCTGGCACAGCTGCTTGGTCTGACCTGCACAGTAAGCACAGGGCTGTGAGAGCCAGGGAGAGAAAGGAAACACTCTGGGGAGCTGGGACTGGGCTGAGGGAACCCCAACTGCCCTCTCTCAGGGAAGCCCCAGTCTGGCTGGGGGGATGTGGTGCACCCCAGGTGCAGGATGTCAGAGAACCCCCTCCTCGTTCCCAGGGCAGTTTGCATATCGGTTGTGGAACATCATGAAGGGCATAGTACATCAAGAGGCAGTAACTCAATGTCATAATAAAAATTGGTCAAAAGTGCTTAAAACTTTTTTCCAGTATTTGGTTCCTAAGGATATGCACACACCTGCTGAGCACAACTGTCTCTGCTAAAACTCTCTGCAAGGTAAGGGAGGACAAACAGCCCTGAGCTCAACCTGAAGGCCTGATCAATACAGCATCTTTGTTCCCAGCCAGTACTTTCTTCCCCTTTTCTGTCCAGCTCCAAATTGCATCATGCTGTCCCCCTCATGCTTGTTATTGGTGGAATGTCACTAAGGAAAAATGAATTGCCATTAGCAATTGGTTTCACCTAAGTCAGAGTTAGCTACTCAAATATTCATGCTCTGCCTGCATCTAATATTTATGAAGGAAGAATTACTGAGTTGCCCATAGCCATTTCTGAATTTCCCAAAAAAAGATAGGTGAAAGGGATCAGCAAAAAAAAAAAAAAAAAAAGGAAAAAAAAAAAAAAGATGATTAATACATTTGAGGCTTGGCGTTCTGCATTGTTTGTGCTGTGTTTCTCTTTGGTGTCAGTGAGACAGAATGAAGACTGATTTATATGCCACAGCTGTAGCAAACAAAAGAAGAAGCGACCAGGGAAATGGCTAGAGGTAAAAATGCCGGTGCAAAGGGCTAAAGGCCTGCACCTGGGTACTGCTTCCCATGCAGTCTACCCCGCCTTGGAGCACCTTGTAAAATCAGATTATCTGCTGGACACAGGAGTTCAAACAGCTCTTCAAAAGATTTGTCTTAATAATTGCTGCCTTATCTTAACTTCTGTTTTTTTATCAGCCAAACTGCTGCTGGGAGGCAGATCCTGAGGATAAGGTGCTGTCACTCTTAATTATTATTACCTCTTATAATGAAAACACATTTGTTCATCCTTCTGTGCACTTGGAAATGGTATAACTAATGAATATCTAGTGTTTTGTCGATATTTTCAGTAACATAAAAGAAACATTATGAGTATGGCCCAACTGTACAAAATTATTGTACATTAAATACTATTAAATAAATAGCATACTTGCCACTTGTTTATTTATATTCAAATATAAACGAATTACTCAGTAAGAATGAAGAACATTTTTACAGTCTCAGAAAACCATTCTCTCCTGAAAACCAAATTTTGCAGTTAAGATGCTGTGGAGCTATTTTCCACCACAAAAGGAACGTGGTAATTAGCACTAGAACTAGCAGGTACATTCTGAAATGAGAGAGATTATAGGGAATGCTATTTCTTTGCTTCCGTATGATGGGAAAACAAAACAATTCTCATTGAAAGCCCACTAATGAATTTGGCTTGTATTATCTATCACAGCAACGACCACCATTAGCATTCTCAAACTGCTTTTTCTCATACTTTGACAACTAAATATCAATTACTCAGACAAAGTGAAAGCAGTGTCAGTTGTACCTGTGGAAGACCATAAATTCAGAAATGACGTGCACATACCCATCTCTTCAGCCACAGCTCCTTACTGGGGTACGGCGGTTCCACTGTGGGTGCTGGGGTCAGACGTGCTGTGGGGGCACTGCCTCAAGCCCCCAGGCTCTGCAGACCATGGGCTCTGAGCACTGGCCCCTCCGCCCTGAGCCCCCCAGCTCTGTGCGCTGCATCATCTCATCAGACACGGCTGGAGCTGCATCCCCAACTGCAGAGGAAAGAAAAATGATACTGAGCTAAGAATTATGTAAAACACAACATGAATTAGAGCAACACGCATTTTACTGTCTCTTGATAGAACATTTGCTCTTCTCGACCCTCTGGATTTAGCCTTTTGCTCTTCTCTACTCTCTGGATTTACATTAACTGATAATCTTTTGACCTTTAGTTAATAAGAGGGCATCACATTCCCTCTTCTTTAGCCAAAAAGAGGAAATAGACTGATATTTTTGTATGCCTTTGGGATGGTGTGTCCACCAGGAATTAAGCAGGGGACAAACACATCTGCTCACTCAGAAACCTCCTGCTCACTGCTCATGCCAGCTAGTCACCATCGACTGGTGGTGAGCATGAGGCCCATGCCCCACAGTGGCAAGTAATGAGGGCTTGATTAGACCCTGGCATAGTCAGATGCTGTCCGGAGGAAAAAGGAGTTTGGAAGACAGGCAGATAAAAGCAATGCTTTTGTGACAAGTCTTTAAGAGCTGACATGGAGGGTGACAGGCCAGCTTCCAGAGCTGTGAGCAGAGCCCAGAAGCCTGGCTCCAGTGCTCAAACCCCTCACATCAGCTGTCAGAGACACACACAGGTTGTTCTCGTTGTCTTGTGCTTGTGAGTTCCTCCCCTTCCAAAAAAAATCTTTCTGTATGCTGTGACATTTTACTTCTAAAAATGCTTATTCAGAACTCAATTGGTTTTGTCAGAGTTGAGCCATTTCTGCAGAGAAATTACTCCATAAAAGGATAAGATGCTGAAGGATTTCTTACAGCTTTCTACCTGAAAAAATTATTTCCTGCACAGACAATCATCCTCCTTTTGGAGTATCCTCAACAGAGTTCTTCCCAAAAATACTTTTAGTTCTCCTGCTGCTTCAGTTCATTGGGCAATACATTGTTTCGGGAACAGTGAAGATGTGGTGACAAAATGAACTTGAGCAGCTGGGTGATGGCAGTGGCTGAAAGATAAGGCGTCACAAGGAAGCTGATGGTAAGCAGGACAATGGAGAGCCGAAGTTATTTTCCTCATGCAGTGAGGATGCCTTCTGGTGCTGTGAGACAGGACTGAGGAGAGCATGGCTGCAGGGGCCTCGTGCTGCTTCCGCCCCACAGTCAGACACGCACCTCAGCTTTGTTCCATTGTTGACCATACCCTGCACTGAGCCTCTTCTCCACCAGGAAGGTCTTGGTGGGGTGGCAGCCTCCTTTCCTTCAGGCAGTGCCTGCTCAGGACAGGGCAGGGGCCAGGTAAGGGCCTGGGCTGGGGGTCAGGATGGAGTTTGCAGCCCCCATGTCCTGCCTGCTGCCCTTGCCAGGGGTGTCCAGGGGCACCTGCGGGACACCCTGGGAGCTGGGATGAGGAGGAGGAGTGTAATGGAGACAGGGCCTGTGCCACACTCATGTCTGCCTCTGTACCAGGCATTTCAGGGAGTGTCTTGGGAAGACACCCCCCCACTGCTCTGTCGCCCCGGCTCTGGTCAGATGCTGGCCCTTTTAGCCATGCTCATCCCTAACCTGGCCCCAGGACAAGCCACCGGACATGAGGAGGCCCTTCCCGGGGCACGGTGTGAAGGTGCAGGCTGGCTCTGCGAGGGCACGGGTCACAGCACTTAATGCTTTTCTAAGGAAGGTGTTTCACAATGCAGCCGCCTGTATTATTAAAATGAGGAACATGGGATATGAAACGCCTTTTCCTTCTAAACACCCATTCTATAATTACCCTGCCCTCTCCCCGAGGGAGCCCGTCTGTGGGTGTTGTCTAATGGTTATTACCTGCACACCCACAGACAGCGAGACAGGCAGCGCTCGCCACCACTCCTCCCTTGTTACCAACACTGCTTAATCAGCCCTGCTTAATTTGTTCCTTTGTTCAACTGGTAACAAGTAAGCTGGTGTCCAGCAGGACAATGGGATCCTCCCGATCAGATTCCCAGAGATGGGTCCCAGCTGGGGCATTCCCTCACACCTGTGTTGTCAGATGAGGCCTGATAAGGAGCCGCTGATAAGCCTCACACAGAAGCGCTCCCAGGGAACCCCTGCATTCCCTTGATCTTTCCTTACACCTCAGCGCTGTGCGAAAACCTTTAGCTTTAGGACTGAGAGGAGGAACCGGGTAATTACAGTCCCAGTGGCAACAGTCCTTCAGGCGGGACTCAGCAATGGGAACCTGCTGCTTACTGAGGCAGGCAAAATATAGGTGACTGAAAAAAAAAAAGAGAAAAAAAAGAATCACAAAGACCTGGGTGACCTTATCTCTTTGTGCCACTAGTGTAAGAAGAGCCCTGAGATCTGTACGCTGGGCAGAAAGAAAGAGAAGCGTGTCTGAGAGCAGGGTGCTAACAGGCTGCAGCACTGGGGATGCAGCAGGGCTGCAGCACAGCCCGTGCCAGGCAGGGTTCTGCTGCCTGCCCTCGGCCCTCCACATCCCTGGGCTGGAACAGAAGCTGGAACCAGTATGGCAGTTGCAGTTCACCTGCCTGTCTGACCTCCAACAGCAGCTCAAAGCATGAGTCCCAGCAGCTTCTTCCTTCAGTTTGCAACTCCTCCTGAGCACAGGAGCAAGCACAGCCTGTCTCTGCATCCCACTGCACTCCAAACGCCTGTGTATGCGTTGAGCTACTGCAATTACATGTCCCATTCTCAAAAATATTCCTTTTCTCACTGATACATCATTAGTTAGTTAGCAAAATGCTTAGAAAATGAAAATCCCAGGCAAATGTGGAATGTGATCATTTTTAGGAGGACTGAAGCCGTTTGCCACCAGCACCCGCGGCTGCTGCAGCTCTGACAGACGGAGCCACGGCTGCTGCCAACAACAGCCCGTGTCAGCAAGGTTTTCACTTGCTGCAATGATGCAGCTGCAGCTTGTGGGGCTGCAACTTGGCACAGAGGGGACCAACTGCTCCAGGTTCCTGATAAAACTGCATTTGAGCTGCATTTCTGAGAGACTAATGCATTTCAATGACATTTGTAGCAGAAATTACCTGTTTCTTCACTTTCTTAATCTCTGAAAGCTCTACGAGCCCTTTCAAGCATGGACGATTTCTGTAAGACAACTGGAACATGCATGAAAAAGAACAGGCTTTTGAAATCTAATCTTCTCCAGCTTAAAGTAGAGGTAGTGCTGGGCTGTTGACAGTAGGTCTCTGAAGACTTTCAATATACTTTTTATTCCATGGCTCTGGCACCACATAGGAAATTAATTCAGCGACAATATTTTCATTAGATTATAGCCCAAGTTCTCAATCTTAGGCACATTTGTATGCTTGTAATACATTCTAATTACTTGTAAAGAATAAGTCTGTGTGCTGGTTGGTTTATTGAATATATTAAATTAATGAATAAATAAATTTGTCTCCATGCTGGGAATGCCACTCGACGTCAAAGCTTGCCGCAGAAGGAACCAGAAATGCACTTATTTGTGGTTTTGGTAAACGATACGATTTGTATTGTAGGTGGAATTTCTGTCTCTCACAAGAGAGACGATTGAGAGCAGCGCTATTTTCTTCCTAAATAACAGAAACAAACTGTGTGANTTTCTTTAAATGACTGCTCATTATTAATTTAGTCAGGAGAATTACTATTACCTGTCTGAGCTCAGCATCCCACATGGTTTCTCTAGGATGGAGCTCTCAGGACATTCACACACTTCCCTACTTCCATGTATTACTAAGTTATTCAGAGTAGACAGGAAAGAACACATACATGAATTAGACTAGTGATATTGATGGAAAAAAATTATCAGATTTTAGTATCATGTAGTTTCTGCCCATATCATGGGGTTTTCTTGTCATATTTCAGTAAAAAACATATTATTTTTAGCCTGGAACAAAACGTCATCAGAAGTGAGAATTTTTCTCAAAAGGTGGGAGATCCACTATTTTTTAAAACTATCGAATTTCCATGGACAAAGGGACAATCATCTTCTCTGTTCTGTCAAATGCAGAACTATTAGAGGCTCATCTTACACCCTTCTCCCTGGGTTTGTTCAGCAATGTGTTGCCTACTGAGGTCTCCTTTCATGGAGAGATTTTCTTCTCTGGCCCATACGAGGTGGTGGTGCAGGTCCCAGCACGCCGAGAAGCCAACCTGGCGTCCTGGCACCAGCGCGGTGCCTGCAGCGGTAGCTCTAAGAGTGCTTTGCTTTGCTTTACAGGGAAATGCTCCTGGTTTCTCAGAACCATTGCATCCCCTTCAAGTGCCAAATTTTCTGATAAAGCACCTTCCAAACTCCAAAATGTTGTGGGTTCAGGATCCCGTCCTGACAGTGGGATCCTGTGACACCAGTAATGATGTCTTCAAAGGAGTTTACCAAGAACATGGACTTTACACAGGAAAGATTATTCCTATTGCCTCTCAAAGGAATTGTAAGCAAGATTCAAGAGGTAAAAGAAAATAAGCTTCTGGTGCTGGAAAGTTGTTGTACCAGGCAAGGGGCCTGACAGCAAGACTGGGGTGAAGAAAGAATTAAGATTTCTCTTCCAGGCTGTTGAAGTAAGAATCAGTAGAACAAGACAATGTGTTTTTTGGTGGTGTTCGGGCTGCAGAGCTTTGTTAGAGAACTGTTCACCCATGTGAAAATGCATAACCCTGTCAACCTGCCAAGTGAAACTTTGGGTGATCGGCTGCGTAAGTGCTGGTAGCACAGGATGAAGCTGCCTTTGGCTACTTTCTATTACACGCCCAATTCTTTTAAGAGTTCTGAATATTTGGGAAAGGAGAATATGCAGAACTTGTTTGTTTACATCAGATTGTGCTGTGTTTTCAGGTTTCTCAACTGCTTTCGGAGCATGTGAGCACAGCCCTAGCCCTTCCCCTTCCACATACCTGGCAACTTTGTCAATACAGCAAATGAATCCTCGCCAGCAGAAAGGAGCCATTTCAGGCTGATGCTGTGCAGGGTTTCATCATTCCAACAAAGTGGGAACTGGAGCAGAGACAGGCATGAAGCGGAGAATGCTTTGCAAAGCACAGTGTCAGGTACCGGTGCTGCAGCCATGATTCAGGCAGCCCCAGGGGCGTTACTGGTGCCTCTGCTGGGCTGGGCTGGAGGGATGTGTCGTAACCAAGGGCAGATCTTGGCCTTTCATCTTGCAGGTACTGCTGGAGGTGCAGCCAAGCACTGCTGGGCTCGGGTGCTGGTCAGAGAGGATGAGAAGTGAAGTCGTGTTCTCTCTGTCTCCGTGGAGACACGGCAGCCCTCCCAGGGGACCCCTGGTGCTGGGCTGTCCACTTGGGCAGCCCGTCTCCTACTGCCAGGCTTGGCAGCAGCCTATGCACACTGCAAGCATCACTGAGGAGTTTTGCCAGGAGGCTCTAAACATCTCACCTTCTTCAGAACTGAAATATTTTTTGCGGATCTGGATGCTTTCAGGATGGCCTGCCTGTGCAAGTAACTTTTTTCCATGTGTGATTGCGAGTGAGGTCTTTTGGAGGAGGAACTCGCTGAAGCTGACAGCTTAGTTCCTTTGAATGTCTGTACAGCTTTCTCTTCTGCACCAGGGTGGTGCTGAGCCTGCCCTAATTAGCCCAAATTACCGTACCTACAAAAAGCACGAATTCATTCTCATGGTACCTTGCTTATCTCTGCATACAGCTACTGCAAAGACTTGCCCCTCAGGGCATCACAGTAAATTTCTGGACCTCAATTCACATGTTCAAACCATTATTCAGACTTGCACACCAAACCCACGACTGCTTTCAGCAACGTGCAGCTTCCAGTAAAGAATGCTGTGCTGCCTTCTTTCCTGACCTGCTCACAACGTGCAGCAGCGTTCGGAGGCTTGAAGGGGCACAGTGAAGAGCAGGACATCAAACCCACCTCCAGACAGCCAGGACTCAGTTCAGGACTATCACACCCCATGACAAACCCCTCCAGATTCACCAGTCCTTGCTTTTACCAGATAATGCTTTTCCCTACGTTATTCTGCTGACCCTCTCCAAAAGGAACTGTTCCACAGAGGTAAGGACAACTGTGCAGCTCCTGCTCGTACTACTAATGAAGCAATGCCTCAATTAGCTGCCAGATGGGAGTTTGTGAAATCTGGACCTGATATCTGCAAGTCTGGAATATTTGTGTTTCTGTACCAAAAGCAACAATTACACCACAGGAAGAAAAACAAACCTCCACAGACTAAGTAGATAAAAATGAACAGGTATAATCAAAGCAATAGAATAATATTTTAGCAATCATCATTATTTTGCTTTGCCAGACTTTACCTTGTAACACTGGAGGAAAATGGATTTTTTTATTCTAGTGAAAAATCTGACAGACTGGAATGAAAAGCTAACTTTCCAAAGGTTGGGAAAAAAGCCTTAGATGGTTAGTTTTGAATCAAATGCATATATGAGTGACTAAAGGTTTTACTAATGAAAATGCAATGGTAACATGAATATTTTAATATAATTGAAAAATTAAATAAAAAGTTTACCTGACATGACATTTCTATGTAATCACTGTTTGATTATTTCTGAAATGAAATTAAGAAAATCTGAATAAGGTAATTTTTTCCCCAAACCTGCTCTATGGTATATTCCAGATACCCATTCTGATTTTCCTGTCTCTTTTCTGCCTCATAGCCATATGAAAAGCAGTCTCCTTGCTTCACTCTGACAACCTGAGGATTTCTTTCACTTTATTTCCTCCAAAAGAAAAGATACGCATCTCTTATTTTGCCAAATCAGAGTCTGACCTAGATCCTTATCCAGGGCAGGATGGAGGCTGGAGCCAGCTCACGGCTTCCCAGGAGCCAGTGCCAGCAGCTTTTCCTCACCCATTTGGCCTTCGGGCCCCACTGCTGACATGGGGCACCGCGGTGACAGACTCTAACGGTGGTGCCACAGGGACCATCTCCCTCTGTTGGCACCCGGTGTGTGGGGTGGACCGTGACACCCGTGGGTGGTAGGGCCAACCCTGCCCTGCCAGGGCTCCTGCTGCCAGGAGCCGAAGCCAGCTCAGGACCAGGAGAGGGGCAGGGAGGAGGCACAGAGCCCCAGGCAAACAGGAAAAGGCCCTAAAATGGACCTACCTGAACAGTAGGAACTATGAACAACCCATCTAATACATTGTACAACAATCTGAGAGTAGCATGCAAGCATTTAGAGTGCCCTTGTATATTAGGTATAGCAAAATTAGAGCAAAGTATCTCTAGTACATTCTCATTAAGACTCTGTAAGGAGTTAAGTCCTGCAGCAACTTCCAGAGCAGTCATGGGCTCCCCTCAGAGGAGGCATTTACAGGCATTGTGATTCAGGGAACAGCACTTATTTTCAGAAAGGCTGCCAAAGAGCATAGATGGTTATTCCAATCAGATAGAAAGGGCAGGGAAATGTTTAATGAATTTAAAATATTCTTTTGTTGAAAATAAGTTTATATGGAAGGACTGTATGGGTGGCTAGGGGGAAAAATGGAAGCACCAGTTTAAAAAGAAAACAGCATGTTTTATCTTTCTGGGCCCGACATGGCTGTGACACAAACACTGTCTTATATACGTGAAAATCAAAAGGTGCTTGTGGCATTTCTTTGCCAATTGTGCAGGAGAATCAAACAATCTTCCTCTTTATACTTCTTTCCATCACTTACCTTTTCAGAGTGGAAATGAACCATGAAGGAAAGCACAGGGTGATGTTACGTGAGGAGCATCATCACTGCAGCAAGCGGAGTTCACCAGCACATCTCATCCTACAGCAGCAGCCTGAGAAGAACCTGGCTTTGAATGATGCAGGACACAGTTGCTTGTGAAACTATGATACATGCTGCCATCAACAAAAAGATGAGTGGGGTAGAACAGAGGTGCAGTGTACACACATGTTCATACAGTGTGAAAGGGTGTTCCAGGTAAGGCATACTTAAAACACAGTGCCCCGTGTGCCCCACCTGTAGGACATCACAAACCTGGTATCTCCACAGTTACGCAGCATGTACAGAACACGCCTGTGGTGGAGGAAAGGCTGGAGCACCCGGGGAACGGGCAGCATCATCCACGGAATCCATTGAGTCCCTCTGAAAGAAAAGCTTCCTGCTCTTTTTGTCAGATGCCCAAGCTACATGCTGTATGGAAAGAAGGTCTTGCTCACAGACTGGCATTGAGGTGGCAGGTAACAACACAGCCACTGCTCTTGGCAGCAGTTCCCAGCAAGATTTTCACAAGGATTAACTGTTCTTGAACAATTTCTCCAATATATGAGGTACAAATATTCTTTTCTTCCCAATCAGACATGCAGGTCTTTCTTGTACAAACACTGTGGCCAGCAAAAGGAAAATCTCGCCCTCCTGCTACACAAAATGCCTTCCATGACCCTGTGGTGGATTCAACGGACGCTGAAGGAGGGCAGGACTCTGTTCCACAGGGCAGCCTTCCTTACAGCAGGTCCTGTAAAGTAAAAATCATTGGATTGGTACACTCCTATTGCTGCACAGCTTGGCTTTTGTGAGAGTTTATTCTCCAGATAATTAGTTCGGAAGAATTCAGGGCAATTTCCAATGCAGGAGTAAGGAAGAATGTGGCAGCAAGCAGGCTCTGTCTCTAGAGAGTATGGTCCCTCCAGTCAAGACTTACTGAAGAATCACAGGACTAGCAGCAATGGCGGAACTGGCAGGGAAAATTTTGTCTAACATGGAAAACAAAATTTGGAGGTCAAGCTGTGCTAGAGACACCGCTGCTGGGCTGAACAAGTCCACCTTCATATGGTGGCTTCTATTTCAGCCTGCAAACATCCTTTGCCTTTCTTCAGCAGCTCTTCCCCTCTCCCTCCTGCACTGCTCTTTAGCTTTCCTTACAGCCGTCTCCTGGGAAAAGGGGGAATTACTGACCTGCTCTTCTGTTCACTCGCAGCCTGCAGTTCAGCAGTTCTTGGTCTAACGGGTCTGCCATTAGTATTGACGCTGGAAAGCTCAAATTCAGGCAAATGTTTTTTGCGGATAATTTCATACAGTAACTCTTGCCTCTTCTCAGTATCACAAAGCAACCAAAGGGTTTGGACCTTGGTGCGGCTTCAGCATACCTGCACTCAGGAAGTAAATCTGCACCAGAGATCTCGTCCTTCTGTAAGGAACCAGCAGCCGTGATGGAACAGGTCCCACGCTCACCATGATGTTGGTGATGCTCTGCCAGGAAACCAACTGATGTTTTTTGCCTCTGTTAAAAAGAGTCACATCATCATCTGCGGTGGCAAATAAAGGCGATGGCAACTCCTAGACCAGTGGTCTGGTCTGGAACAGGTTTTCACAAGCATCATAATTTCTAACATTGCTACTCCCAAGCATGGCAGTGCTTAGTTTTTTTGTCATTAACACCTCAATTTTGCATCAGACCTTTGTCCCCTTGCTTGTGCTTCTAAGAATGTATATAAACACCAGCTATGCACTCTAGCAGAGATTCTTATGAGTAGCTGCCATAATAAGCTGATATGAATCTCTGAATTTTTCTTGTGATTTGATTTCATGTTGATGTGGGTATCAAAGCCCTAACACATCAAAGCAAATACAGGTAAGTCTGGCTCTCGTTCAAACATCAGAAAACAGCATGTCTCCAGGATAACTCATCTTTGGGGCATCAGATTTGTGCCTCAAAATGGATGTTGTGACTTGCTGTATGCTCTGGCCATTAAGTTCTCAACATGCTTAGCAACATCTGCTCACATCAGTATTGCAATGTTGCTGGTAAAATAGCAGCCTTGGGCTTCTCTGCCCTGCTGGAGGGAGTACTTCTGACGAAGGGTGGCTTCCAAAGTCCCAGCCCTCATCAGACTGTATCTGAGCTGCGTTCTTCACACAACTCATCCAGTACAGCATTAGCTTTTGGTCTCAGGTCAGAAATGCTCCATGTGGTTGATTGCTGCTGCTCCAGGATCTGCTGTATTCACTCATCAGTCAGTCCACGTGCATCTTGCCTTAGAAGCTGCTGCCTGTGATGTCTCTAGAAACGCAGTTGTGATGACAAAAGTTGTTGTTCAACCATATCAAGCACATCATGTTCACTTCAAAAATCTTGTGTCACTCAGAGCCATGAATAACATTTCCAAGTTTGCCTGAGTAAAATCGAGAGAGAAAAAAAATGCCCATTTCTAAGCATCCAAACTGTTTGCACAAAGTTCTCACCTAAATATTTGTATTTT
This sequence comes from Thinocorus orbignyianus, assembly GCA_013400375.1. Classification (NCBI taxonomy): domain Eukaryota; kingdom Metazoa; phylum Chordata; class Aves; order Ciconiiformes; family Thinocoridae; genus Thinocorus; species Thinocorus orbignyianus. Next base: position 304,528 of record VXBW01002437.1, on the reverse strand, counting down.
CTGTTGTGCTGCAGTGTTTGTGGTCTATTTTTTGGTGTAATCAAGTCCAGAAATTTCAGATTTATTAATTCCAAACTGGTGTAGAGACACGCTACCTGCTCATCCTCTTCATGAGTGCTAAGAAGGTAACTCTCTCTACTATCAAAGTAGATTATTTTTCATTTCTTTCAAACTTTGGATCATTAAAATATGATGCAGCTGACGCCAAAGCTCAACAGGGCCAATGCCATGAACAGCTGCTATCCAAGAGTGAAATTTTGTGTCAGAGAAATGTGCTGGAAAAGCAATGTCAAGACATGTTCTCCTGCCATTTCAACACGGACACAAAAAAGGGCTGCTGAGATAGTATCAACACACATGGGCTTTGATCACTGCTGAAATATTGTTGCCCTTTTTCGCATGGCACAGAGATAGAGAACAAGCATTTCAAGGTTCAATAGAGTCCAAACTTCAAAAATGTTGACTCCAAAGTAAAAAGGTGCAGTAGCATATATATAGCAGAAATATTTATTTGAAATATTAATTTGCAAAAATATCTCATTAAGATTCTATTTTGAGTGGTTTAATAACTTCCTATTAAAGAGTAATTTATTCTTTAATATATTTCTATGAAGAGTTGTATATCATCCACTAGTAATAAAGTGTTACCAGATGATGCCACAGACAGTAGTTGTAACCTTTCTCCCTTCCAAAAGTGTCTTTTGAATAAAGTTTGAAGTTGCAACAAGAAAACTATACAGCGCTATGTTATAATCAATCACAGTGATTTTTCAAATGCATGTATGGAATTCTAATAAAGAATGCTACCATTGTGTTAATTACATCCTGCTTTTGTGAGTGATCTCACCTGGAACCTCAACAGGATAAAGAGCTCAAAAACCACTTGCTGTGTGGCTGGCAAACAAACAGGGACAACACAGAGGTGAGGAGCCAAGCCATGGGAACACCTTGGATCTGAAAAAAAAATAAAAAAATCTTCCATCCCACCTGAAAAAATTAACCTTTTAAATGTAGAACTTGATCGAGCTCACTGTGAGACCCAATACAAAATTTTTTCTCCCATACAGAAAATATTTTCCTTTTATCTAACACGTGGACTAACTTTTTCCCTGGATTCTAGCGAAGCTTTGAATGGTTTTCACTCAATTTTCAGTCCCTGTTACCTGTGAACACAGTGCAAGGCTAGGGGAGAACTCCCATTATTCAGACGATGAAGGAGCATGCACTGGGAAGAGGCTGGCTCTTAAAATAGTTGCATGTTCAGTGCTTCAGTGGAAACTGAGATTACAGCCACAAACCCACCTTCATCCCCCCCTCCTCACTTGCTGTTCTCAGACCCCTCAGAGTAGAACTACAAAAGAACCACCCCCTACAGGAAAAACTTGCCTGTGGCCCTTTTCTGCCCCCGACCCGAGTGTTGCTGCTGTGGGAGCTGGTGGGACCCGGGCACAGGACGTGCCCTGGGTCTGGTCCACCCCCTGCACGTCGTGATGCCACCAAATTGTTCTGTCTGTCCAGCCCAGTTATTAGTGTTTTGTACTTGGGTTGCTGTAGCGATGTTGTCTGTCATGATCAAAGTCTATAGGATTTTTAATGTGATCACCATCCAAAAGCAGAAAGAAATGTTTTGGGAAGGATTAGTTGAGTATCATAGAATTGAATTAGAAACACAAATTTAATAGATATTCAGTAGAATTTTGGCATTCAGACCCCAGAAGCCCTCTGGAAATCCTAGGCCAGGGCAGTGGGTGATCCACCATTTCAGCACTGCACTTGGTAATTTTATCCTCAAACAATTTTAGTGAGGGACACTCCCAACATCCATCTCACAAATTACCTATGGAGTCACATCCCCTGCAGCACTGGTAGGATATTGTATCATGCATCTTTTTTAGCTTATGACTGGAAAAGATAAGATCTGAAAAGAATTTGGTGGTGAGGTAGGTGATGAAATTCTGCTGCTGTGTTTGAATACATCAGGCAAGAATTGTTTCGAGTCCTGAATATGTATTCAATTTCCACAGGCTTCTAGGTGAGCTTCATTTGCAGAGCGAGTACAAGCACTGATATGCAGATAGAACACAACAACTATCAATATTCCAATGACACCTCAAAAATCAGGAAATACACTATTCCAAAATAGTAAATGGACTATGAGCCATTCGTATCTTTAACATTAGATGCCAGGGAACGTGATGTTGCCTGTGTTGTCTCGAGCTTTGTGTGCATAGGTAAACACAACTTAAATGATCTCTGTAAAGATGCGTATCAGCCTCCACTGCTCTTTTCACAGGAGGCACAAAACCAGTTATTCAGCAGCAGGAGAAGGGGAAGCAGAACACTGCAGTTTTGACCTTTCTCCAGCTCCCTGGGTATGATCTGGAAAAGAGCCTATTTTTATTTAGCCCATAGCACCAGGCGTTGTCCCTTAGGTGTCCAGCGCAGATGTGAGCACAGACTGCTTCTCAGACTGATACGTGCAATAAGTGAAACAGCCACCACCTGCCACAGGCTGCGGGGAGGGCAGCGAGGTGCTGGGCTGCTCTTGCCAGCAGTTCGCGTTGGGGAGATGGGGATGCTGTGGGGTGGGCTCCTGTAAGGCCCAGCAGGTTGAACCATGGGGAAGCAGGTAGGAAGGTGAGGTCCTAACGAGGTGGGCGCAGCCTGCGCTGCTGGCGCTGGTACCTCTGCCTCCTGCTGAGGCACAAGGGGGGAGAGCAGGGACGTGCCAGGATCTGCCTGCTGGCTCCCTAGCTGGGAGAAAGGTAACCACAAACACACAGAAACAGAGGCTGGAAAACACTATCCCGTACTTCTGATGCACCTACATCACGCACACTGGGGAAGGGGAGACCCAGCACCAGCAAACGGAGAGCACGGTTTCTGGCCATGGCTCTCCAATGGCTCACCTGCCTGCAGCTGTGTCAGAGCCACCTGCTTGGAGAGGAGTCTGCTGGGGGAAGGGGGGGCTGCCCCACTGTCCTGACACCTCACACTGGGGCAGCCTCTTGCCACGACACGGACCAGGGCCTTCATTGGAGGAAAGGGTCCTGCCTGAGGAGACCTTGCAGCGCGGCAGCACAGCTGGTGCGGCAGCTCCTCCCGTCCCACCCCCATGAAGAGCCTGGATTCAGGTCTCGTGTCTGAAATGTTCCTTTCCCGTCCCTTTTATGTCACCATGCATCTATATTTCTAAGCAGGGGCATTATCCCTTCTTCCGCTTTACCTTTCAATAAAGCAAACCAAACAAAGAGGTATCAAGCCCCTAAGCATCAATAGGGAGCACACACGCGTGTTCTTGGGCTGCCCGAGCTGTAGGGCCGGCATCCCGGGCACACACAGCTCCCTATTGTCCCGGCGACCCCAGCTGAGCCCGAAGGAATGGCCCAGGGGCGGGGGAGAGGAGGATCAGCTGTGGGCCTGATCCCAGCTGCATCCAACCAGCTTTGTTGCAGGCAACAAAGGGCAGAAGAAAAGACTTTTGTCCTTTATTGCAAGAGCGACCAACCTCCGTCTCATTGGCAGGGGTGACGATTAACCGGAGAGGATTCGTTTATTGTTTGGCACTCGAGATCTCCCAGCAGTAGTCCACTCCAGGCTGCTAAAATAATGGGCGGCGCCTTGTTTTTGTAAATGACTCAGTCTGGCTTTGTCTCCTTCTGTGCCAGACCGCGCAGCCTGGAAGAGCTGGTTGGCAGTGGTGGGGAGATCTCACTGAGAGATGGCTATGGAAAAAAGATAGAGAAAATGTGTGAAAAAAGTTGCCACGACAGGCTGAAGAGTGAAGTCAGGTCTTCTTCCAGTGAACCTGGAACAGGCAAGCAGTGCTGGGTTGACAAGTGTTTCACAAGGGCTCCAGCACCCCATCTATAAACCCCTTCTGGGAGGACAGGCAACGTAGGCTACTTACACTGGGACCTATAGCCTGGAGTGAGTTTTATGGAAGAACTCTTGACCCCCACGAAAGGGCATAACATGAGAGCAAAAACAACACCACGGCAGCGGGCTGTGCACTTTCCTGTAAAAGTAAGAACTTCCCACCGGCCCAGCTGGGGAAGAAAGAATCCCATTCAGGGAGGGAGGCTCGTTCCATGGAGGCTGCCACCAGACACCCCTTCCTGATGCTAATCCTATTCTTCTGCTGCGGATCAAGTAATTTTTGTGTGAGTATTTCTCCTTGGCTAAAGAAAAAAGATATTTAACCACAACAAACCTGCTGCCAGCAAATGTCAATCTTAGCTTCTTGGGTCCATGTTATAAGCACCAGTTACCAATTTCTGAATGTCATTTACTTTTTACTGCAGAGGTACCTCACACATTGACACAGATCTCCTGGCAGAGCCGGCGCTTTGCCATCCTCCTGAAAGCAAGCATGTGCAGTCCTCCAAGACATGAAAGAAACTTAATTAGGTTTAGTGCTAGAAGGCACTGACAGCAATGTTTTAAGTGTTCTCTTGCAACACTTGTTTGGGAGTACAGGGAAATTCTCCTCTCAAAGAAATACTTTCATTAGTTTGGAGAGCAGGGAAATACAGCCTTGTCAGAACCTGGTTGGTTCCCAGCTTGTCCCAACCCTGAACACTAAAAAACTCTCCTCCACTTCGATGTGACTCAGTCACTCTAACAGAGGCTGGGGAGGGACAGCATCCACTTCATCCTGTGACACTAGCGAGGAAGGGTATGGGTGCCACGCATCCCTATTCAGCAAAGTTTGAAATGTGCTTCTAAAAATCTTTTTACAACATTTCCAACAAAAAATACCCAACGGGTTTTATATTCATTTTTCTTAGAATTAAGTGGAGGCTGGTAAAAACTGTCTGACCCGTGGCCTGGAGCTGCCCTCCTGTAGCAGAGACAACAGCCCCAAATGTGGGTTTATTCCCCCGACATCAACGCCTTGGGTACCACCACCTGCCAGGGAGTCCCTGTGTGCAGCCCCTGACAGCAGCACAGGTGCTGGCAATTTCTGAGGTGCTTGACCTCAGCCAGCCCCAGGAGCTCCTGCCGGGGCTGTTCCGGGTGGGAGGGGATGTCCCAGCGACGGGCAGGGAACCTGAGGGCGGGAAGCGAGGAGCAAAGTTTATTTTTAAAACGATTTGGCTGATTACAGTCTCTATTCTGGCTCAAATCAGCCAGGCCTCCTTTCAACACCTGCACACCCTGGAAAGCCCCTGGTTTCAGTAAGACACTTTTTGAGGGTGACAGCAAAAGAAAAAAATTTAAAATGGGCTTTGAAAGAAGTGGCTGAGTGACTGGTAACTCACATCCAGGGCTCCTGATGCTCTGTGACTTTTGATAATCGATTTACCTCTTCTTCCCCTCATAGATGCGCTTCAGTCACCACCGTGACTAGAGGTTATGCCGTCCTCACACAAGACTTGTTAATGTTAATTGGATTATTACATTCCATATTTGCCATCATTTCTGCAGTACTGACTCCCATCTTCATTAAGACTCATTCACCTGGTAGCACTGCTAAATTTAAGAAATCAGTGTTACTGTCTGCATTAGTTATACATTAATTGAAACAATGGATTAGAAAACATTTTGGTTATTGTTGAACAGAGTGGGAAGCGGAGCCCAGGGGCAGCACGTCCCCAGGCAACGGGTGACACACAGCAGCCAGCACCGAGCTGAGGGGGCTTTGCCCATCTATTGGTACCACTTGCTCCCATGTGTGGGTCCTACTCCCACCAGCAGGTCTCTGTTTCCTGGGTGCTGGCTCACTGATGCCCATCTGCCGACCACAGGATAGTTCCATCGCTCACCAGGCACCTCCCCGTGGCGGTCCATGTTCCTTCCTGCCAAGAAAAACAGTGTTTCACCAACTTTCTGAATTTTGTTTTATTTTTGCTCTGAGTGTCCTCAGCACACTCATTAGTTCAAGCCTTAGAATGAGCTGAAAATGAGTTACAGATGGGCACTGAGTGCAACAGAATGCTACTATTTGTTCAAGACCCTCTATATACATGTCGTTCACCCAAAATGCAAAACATAGCAAGAGCTGGCAAGAGACAGCTAGTCTCCACTGCTCAATTTAAAATCAGAATTAAAAATACATTAATAGACTTAGATACGTATATGTATATCTGCTTTTTAGAAAACCAGTCTTGAGAGGGCGGATGCGCAGCAGGGAAGCAGATCTCCAAGCCGGGAGGAGCAGCTGGTCCGCGCCGTGACAGCGCTCATTGTCACATTGAGCACTGCCCCAGAAACGCCTGGGACGTGTTCCTCAGCCCAGCCCTCGCATCCCGGCACACCCTCTCAGTAGAGAAAAGCTTCCTAATGCCCAGTGTAAACCTCCCCTGACACAGTCTGAACCATTCCCACCTGCCCCATCCCCAAACCCCAGGAGAAGAGCTCAGCACCTCTGCCTCCACATCCTTCCCCAGGAAGCTGCAGAGCCATGAGGCCACACCCCAGCAGAGTTCGGTACCTTCCTTTGGAACAGAGAGTCAAAAAAACCACATAGGAAATCGAAAGGAGAATTAAATGACATAACCTGGCGTTCTGTCACAAGTGCAGTTGACAGCCCCGAGGCCTGGCATGAGTGAAATCACATTTTTAAGCGGGTATCATAGAAGTTTGATGCATTTTCTCTGAAGGAAGGCAGGGGCAAACCAGCACACTCAGACACCTGTAACACAATGGGAGGAGCATTTAAATGTAAGCGTTAGAGCATCCGTCACTCTGGCAGGCCTGGATTTCATACCTGTGGTGAGATAACATACCTGTTACAGAAGGCATCTCCTGGATATGCTGCTTCTGACAGCCCAGTCACATCCTCGTGTCTGAACTGGCATTTGAAGAATTCAAGGGGGTTTCTTCCTTCTGTGGCCACGTCTTGTCCACAAGGTCTGTTCTAAGGGTATTGGCGAGAATAAGTTGTTCCTGTTATCAAAGGATGGACATGACCAAAGATTTCTCTACCCAACATAGTTTTATTGGTATCAGAATTTAAAGAACTATAACCAAGGTCAGGATCTGGGTGAAGCACATGAACTTGAGTAAATTCATGTGGCAGTTCTGTATGTGGAGTGCTGAGTTAATACACAGGATTCTGGTTTATGCAGCTGCAGACAGTGAAGTGTAGATAGCAGCCCAGCAAATAGATTTTCCAGCTTGTCTTTTCCATGACACTTTGTTAAATACATTATTGCTTCATCATCGCTTGTGGTTTATTTTGGCAAGCCCACAACATCACATTTCTCAAAGTCTTCTGTACCTTAATAAATCCAAGCACATTTGGAACAGAGAAGGAAAGAAACTAGATGCATTGTGCACAACTGGTAACAGTTTCCTGCCACGCCTGATTAACGGAGTAAAAACAAAACTCAGCTTCTGTTGGAAGAGGTCCCACCCAAGGTAAAGGGTTGTGTAAATTGCCCAAAGGAAAAGAGGAACAAGGACGCTTGCTTTGGGGAATTGTTGTGGGCTTTTGCTAAGGTTTGCTTTATTATTTTTTTTACCAAACAGTTTGAGGGAGGAGAGGAGGGAGGCCCTGCCAAGCGGGACTGGGACACTAGTTCTGCTGCTCCGTTTCCTGCCAGCACAGCAGATGTGAACTCCCGACTCCTGAGCGTCCTCCGAGCAGAGCTGCTGGGCTGTGCGGGGTTCCACGCAGTGCGGTGGCATGAGGGTGGGTGGTAAGACATGGTGTTTAGAGCCGGGGGAACCAGCTCTTTGCCAGCCTAAACATGACTCCAGACAGGAAAATTCCCACCTCCCTTTCATTTCATCATGCTCAGTTAAATGATGTCATGAAACCCAGTCACATAACTGTGCCCATTTATGTGCCAGCCACTGCCTCTGCCCCACACGTTTCAAAGAAAAACTCTTGGAGTTAAAGTCGCCAATTCTCTGTTGTTATCTTTGGGGTTCTTTTAGAACAGAGAAAAGAAGCATTTTTATTCATGCAGCAGGTTACTTTCCATTCATTCTGGCAGCTGCTCCTTACTATAATGCTCTTAAAATGGTACAATGGAAAACATCTTTTAAATCTTATCGTGTATAACTAGTGTTAATGATAGGAATTGCCAACTGTGTCATTTTGAACCAGGCTCATGCCTTGTCATGCTCTCTCAAGAGTATCTGTAAATTTTTCCTTGCCTACCAAGGCAGCTTCAATTTGCCACCACTATCAGAGCCAAATACAACCAGAAGAAGTGGTACCTTCATGTACATTTGTGACTGTTCTTTTGAATCCAGTTGTAAGATTGCACTTGAAAATCCAAGAAATTAAGTGTCTTCCTATGTATTTCCTTGCTATAGTCCATCTTCTGTTCCTGTAGCTCTTCATTCTTCATAGCTGAACTGTTTTAAGACGCTCACAGAAATTCCTGCTGTGCTCATGGATGTGTGAGGTTTCCTCCTCCAGCTGTCATTCATCCAGCACACAATGTCTACGGGATGTTCACCTGCACAGATGTCCCATTTCAAGCACCACTGCCAACTGCAGCAAAACCTTGAGAAATTTGTGGAATTGAATAGTTAGCAATGCATGCGAATGCTCTACCAGGTCTTTGTTTGGTTATCTTTATAAGAAATGTATAGGAATTTGGAGTTTCCTAAAACTAGGTGCTTGCTGCTTCCTGGACACTCCTCAAAGATGTGTCCAGCTCATTGGTAGAGGAACTTGTCGAGGTGTTGCAGGTGTTGCATGCAAATGCAAACTATTCCAGAGAGGGAGATGCAGAACATGTAATATTAATATACAAATAATGAAAGAAAAGAAGGAAGGAAGAACCTTATGATGTTTCTAGCCATGATGGGCATTTAGTAGCCTGATGCTATTTCCATAGCACTCCAGCAGATTTGCCCGTGGCCAAACGTAGCTGGAATCTGCAGGGCAGAGCAATGCGAAAGTCCCACGGACTGTTTCAGCCTGGGAAGATCCTGCTTCATGATCACGGCAGCTGGAAGTGTCTGGAGCTGAACTGCGGCAGGGAGAAGAGCAGTGTTGTAGTTACATGCATGAAGTATGAAGTTTTATAAAGTCTTCAATGTATGTGCCTTGTCAGAATTTACAATAATTTAAGGTGCTTATTATTCCTCCAGGCATGGAACTCATAAATATTACTCAGTGCTATTTGTCATTGGCTTCTCTGTCATGAATAAAGTAAAATTAAATACTTATCTCTATATCGTTAACGTATTAAACATTAGGATTTATGGGGTTTGAGATCTTACTTGCTTTGAGAACATTAACTTCCTGATGAAAGATCTAAATGCAAATAGAAGGAACGCCAAAATACCCTGGAACGTAATTAAGGATACTGAGGTGCAAAGAAGCCCCAGGCATAGGAATGTGCAGTTTTCTTATTTCCACTTCCATGGTGGGCTAGTTTTCTTTGTTCCACATTTCTATCTACTGTCCCAATGTGCCACCTTGTTTCTTCATAACAAGTCATCAGCTGAAGAAAATGTGAGTGCATTCTTATGTGGATTATCAGAGAAAAAATGTTCCTGGCTTAAAACATACCCTTGTTGTCTGTACTGGGAAAGAGCTATTCAGTGGTGACTAGAAGAATAAAAAAAATTCATAGATGACTCTGTCTATAGGAAGAAAAATTCCCTTAGTAGCTTTACTTGATTTGTTGCCATTTTTTCTACTAAGGGTTCCTGCATTGAACAGGACAACTTTTAAACAAGTCAGTATTTCTGCAGCACAACAGACATGCTTTCTGTGCTGCAGTGTACCGCTCACTACATCTACAAGCTCCTTTGCTCAGCCAAGGCAGGTACTCACCCCATCCAACAAACAACAGACAGATGCAGAATGTGAACATTTGAGCCACAGCTGATCAAAACTTTGAAGAAAATTAAAGAATTAATCCTCTTGAGAAAGCAGAGTCCTTAAAATGTGTCTTGGTTTCCCAGAGAGCGTGTCACTTCTCTGACAGAAGCCACAGGGTGAATTTAAGCCTGCCCTATTGATGCTCCCTGATGCTGTCTCTGCATAGCATCATGCAGTCATCTGCCAGAGGATTTTGTGGACTGGGACTAAGAGACTGGCCTCAGGAGGAGGCTGCGCACACAATGGTGACAGAAAATGACACTTAACACAATGGAAGTGCCCGTGTCCCTCTTGAGCAGCATGAGCACAACGTAATGCAGGTGTGACTGACTATTAAGCAGAGATCTGCAGACGATGCTGCACTGTGTCATGCCCCAGACTAACTTTAGGCATCAGAAAAGACATGTTTTTTTGAATAAAGTTGAGGGTAGAGAACAGACCTGGCACTCCTGACGCGTTCTTGCAGCAGGTAAACATTGCAGAAACCTAAAATTACCTACAACACCCAAGACCTGAGACCTGAGGATGGAACCTTTGGGGCACCACAAAGCAGACCCTCACGCTCCACTCAAATAATGTACATTCTTGAAATTTCTCCCTGAAGACCCTAAGAGCCCAGACAAACTGTACACCCTGTGCACACTTGAATTTGCTGCTTCACCACAGGAGACCTTTGCAGTCTCACAGGAGGTTTCGGGAGCAGGCTCTGCCGTGCTGTACCTGCATACGTCTGGCAGCCCTGAGGCCAAGCTGTGGCCCAACAGCAAAGTTGGTGGCCTGTCCAAAAACACAGATGGAACTATTGGCTCTGTAGCATCTTGTGTCTCACCCTAAAGCACTAAGTTAGGTGTTTTTTTTTCAGAAACTCTTTTCTGCTCTACCTTGTTCTAGTTGATTTTAATGTCCTTAGTGATGTACTCCACCCTTTGCTTATGAGACTTTCTCACAGCCCAGCAGAGTTCGCTGCCAGCCCAAGGTTTGCCATTATTCATTCCTTCCATCATTCCTGCTTTTACGATCCTAAGTAATTCCTCTCCCACTTACGTCTAGGCTGTAATGTCTCATCTTTGAGGCCAACTAACTTCTGTCACTTTTCTCATCTCCCGCTTGGCCTATTTTTGTTGTATTTTAATTCTTGCTAATATTTGTAACTCTTTCCATTTAAGTACAATTAAATAATTGTATTAATCACTCTGTGAAAAAAAAATATCACATTAATGAGTTCAAACTTCACACTAATTGTTAAGAAAGCCAAGCTGATCCTCTCCACTGCTAATGAGGAGCAGAGAACTGTGGTGAAGGTTCCACTGGCACTGGTCACCTGCTGCACCTCTATAAGGCTGTTTCCCCTTCTGTTCACCCACATTTACGTGTCGATATTGCATCCAGCCAGCACTAGGTCTCTTTAACCAGAGTGTGCCGGGTACCGGAGCTGCATCATGGCACTTGAATGTCACCTTCCTCCACAACCCAGATTCTCCACTTGGGGAACATGGGCAGACTCTGTCACTTGCTTTCTCTCAAGGCAGGCAGGGGGAGGACTCACATCGTTTCATGGTCAGACAAACACCGAAACAGACTTGTTGGGTCTGTGCAGAGGACTAGCAAAACTTTGTGCTGTCCTCTGAGTGAGCAGCAACCAGCCATCAGCCAGCACAGACCATTGGACAGATGGGCACACTTCCCTTCACTTGTCTTGGCAAAAGTCCTTTTCATGGGGGTTACTGCCTAGTGATGGAACTACTTTATCATGTCAGAGGAGCTTGGAAACTTTTTCCATTATGGATTTAAAGTATGCGCTCACTTCAAAATAGCAATTGTTCCCACACAGCTCATCTCTGTCAGATTTCTCCAGGCTGCATTACCATTAAGTTTGGTGTCTTTAACCAAGCCAGTCTCCGCTCTGAGGTGGCCGCAGAGAGCTCAGTGCCTGCAGGGCCACCAGTCCCAGCCTGACCCATCTCCCAAGGTTGCATTGACCTCCCTGTGATCAGGAAAACACCTCTCTGAAAACATCACTTTCATCTGTGGAGTTCATGCAGATCAATTTATTCACAAGTTAGATTATTGTCATCCTGATCCAGCTTTTGTTGTAGGTGGATGTGATGAGGACTGATTTTTTGAGAAAAACAGGACTTGGCTGACTTCAGCTCTGGCTGGTCTCTGTCTTACTTGCTAGGTTTAGGGAAAACAGACACCTCTCCTCTGGTGACTTGTACTATGCGCAGATTAAGGGGTTTTATTATATATTAATAACTAAAAAAACAGTGGCATATTCACATGACCCAAGTCACAGATTTTTTTTGAAAACTAAAGGATCTTGAAAAATTAAAGAACCTGTTATTTGTTTAGAGATTACTTTATAAAATCTAAAATGATTACCAAAATGCCAGTGACGTGATTTTCAGTATTCCAGTCTTCTCTTTTAAGGAAGTCTTTTCTCATTCCGTGCATTACGGATGTTTAATTGAAAGGTTACACACAGGGTCATCAACAAGGCTCACAATGCCTCTAGCCTTACAATACACTTCACTTCAAAGGGATTGGCTGCATTCCTGAGCCTTGTACCAATAAGCACTAATAACACTGAAAAATGAAAACTGAAACAGATGTCTCCAATAGCATTGATTCTTATTAGCTGTTCACAGCTATTCTTACACCTCTAGGCATAACGAAGCAAAGCCTGCGTTCTGGGTGTGCGGCTGCAGAGGCCTCGGTAATGCCCTTGGAATGCTCCCCTTCACTGCTGCTCACTGCATTCTTGACAGACTGTCTCCATTATAATCTTAAGAAAACTTCTTTAAAATGTCATTTAAAAATGCATCAAATAAGTAGACTCTTACTTAATACGGACAGGATTTGACAGTAACATGTATTTCTTAAAATTAACTGTGAAAAAAAACAATCGAATGTACATTAGAAAGACTGGACTGAACTGCACGTTTATCTGTGCCTTGCTGCAGATCCTCTATCTGACCACCCAGAAAGAGCTTAGGGCAGCTCTGTGGCAAGATAACGCAAGAATAGCAATCAGGAGGTTAAAAATCACGTTGTGTGTACTGCTGTGCTGTAAATACCCCACAACAGGTAACAGACATCAATTCACTATTCAGGGAACAAACACGAAACTTATTTGTCATAACCCACAAGTGCAATGAGTATCTGTGTCCTCGCACACAAAACCAAAGCCTAAATCACATACTTATTTGGGTTTGAAGAGCATCCTTACTTACCTGGTTTTCTAACACATTTTCGCTCTTGGAACATCATCTTTGTACTCAGAAAGGACAGCTGAGACATGTGACAATCAAGAGAGAAGAGATTTTAACCTCATTTGACACAAGGAAGCTGCTCCTGCTGAAGGAGATGGCGTTTTCCTTCTGACTGTTGGCAGTGCACTAGTCACACTGTGGAAGAAAAGCAGGAATCTGGTGTGATGTTCCTGAGGAAACTTTGTCAGTGCTGAGAAGGTTTCCAGACAAGGTGAAGCTCCTGCCTGTCCATCTTGGCCAACAATTGTCCATCTCAAGCATCTCATCACCTTCACGGTACAGCCCTGCTCACTGTTCAGCTCAGCATGTTAATGTAGGGCAGTGAGCAAACCCAGCAGCTCTTTGTGCATATTCCAACGTCAGGGCATCTGGGGCCATCAGATGGGGATGTGGCACGCTGCTGCTGGCGGTGGCCTTTTCTGTGCTGGCACCATCTGACCCTTGGGCAGCCTACTCTCCCCCCAGCTGGGGAGTGCCATCACACAATGTGCCATATGCCCAGGCCACACATAAAAGTCACTTCTGGAACGTTACGAAAGGGTTTGTGACACCCATACAGGTCTGCAGGGATTGTTCCGTTTGCTCAGGGGGAGGAGCTCAAGGCATTTATCACATGCTGCGCCACACAGAACACGTAATTCGACTTTTCAGAGAATACTCCTGAAGGGAAACATCACTCAAATGGCAGAAACGGGAGGAAACCTCTTCCACTGAGGTTGTGCACCCATGACAGGCTCAGATACATCAGAATGATCAAAACCTCCTTGCCAGAGTTTTCCTACTGCTTGATACTCACTGCTGTGAGGATAAAGGAAAGGGGTGTCCATCTGCAGCTCCAAATACAGGTTTTGTTTTGGTAGGTGTCCACAGAAATGTGAGCTCATTGTTCTTGCAGGTTTTACCAGTGGTTCCTAGTTCTGTAGACAGAAAGTTTCTGTCCTAAGTGAATCCAAACGAGAATCCGCTGTTCAGAGATGTAGAAAATCAGTGTCTGCCTGAGCAGGGTCAGAAAAGACCCCCAGTACCTTGCAGGGCTATGGGCTGCCCTCTGGTTCAGATCAGCTCTGTGCAGTCATTAAGGATGGTCCAACAGGCTCTGGAGCTCACTGAACACCACCAGATGATTCCCTCTGTTTCCTTTTAGCTGCCAGTCCACAATATTTTCTGTCAGTAAAGGCTACACAATGAGGTGGATCCAGATGCTTCATCCAGATGATGCATAAAATTCAGGAAATTCGAATACACATCTGGTTACAAAAAAAGCAGTAATAAAAGCAGAATTTCTTATTAATAAATAATAATTTTTCCTTGGTTGGATCCATGGGCCAAGACCAATTGTATAAAAATTCAATAAGGCTAAGTGCTGGGTCCTGCATTTCGGTCACAACAGCCCCAAACAATGCTACAGGCTTGGGGAAGAGTGGCTGGAAAGCTGCCCAGCAGCAAAGGACCTGAGGGTGTTGGTGGCCAGCAGACTGAACATGAGGGAGCAGTGTGCCCAGGTGGCCAAGAAGGCCACCAGCATCCTGGCCTGTGTCAGGAACAGCGTGGCCAGCAGGAGCAGGGGGTGATGGTGCCTCTGTCCTGGGCACTGGTGAGGCCTCCCCTCGAGGGCTGTGTCCAGTTCTGGGCCCCTCACCACAAGAAGGACATTGAGGAGCTGGAGCGTGTCCAGAGGAGAGCCACCAAGCTGGTGAGGGGTCTAGAGAACAGGTCCTATGAGGAGAGGCTGAGGGAACCGGGCAGGTTTAGTTTGGAGAAGAGGAGGCTGAGGGGAGAACTCATTGTCCTCTACAGCTCCCAGAAAGGAAGGTGTAGAGTGGTGGGTGCTGGCCTCTTCTCCCAAGGGAAAAACGACAGGACCAGAGGAAATTGTCTAAAGTTGCAGCAGGGAAGAGTCAGATTAGACACTAGGAAGAATTACTTTACTGGAAGAGTAAGTAAGGTCAGGCACTGGAATGGCCTGCCCAGGGAGGTGTTTGAGTCACCGCACCCGGGCAGATGTGGCACTTCAGAGCATGCTCTAGTGGCTGAGGTTGTAGGAGTTTTGTGTGTGCATGGTTGGGCTCGGTGACCTCAGGGGTCCTTTCCAACCATGACGATTCTGTGATACGAAGGTTGCTAGTACAGGTAGTGTCAAGATCATCAACGATCTTTAAGGTCCCTTCCAACCCAAACCATTCTATGATTCTATGATATTGGAGTGACCCACTCCCCACAGAACAGACCGAAATCCGTATGAGCCCTGGTACTGATATTGCTACTGCCAAAGGAATGCTGTAGTAAAACCTGAATTAGCAGAGGAGGGAGCCATGTCAGTTGAGCTGACCAGGACTTCAGAGCTCTTGGCTGATTATCCAGAATGCCAATACAAACATCAGCTTGCACTTCGAGAAAATCAATCCAAAAGAAAATGCCAGCAGCCTGTACCCACTCTTTAGTGGGATGAGAACCCTGCCTGGTTAGTCCCACCTTTGGCCCTGTCCCCCACAGCTGTGGTACTGTCACAAAGTCACACTGTTCCTGCACCCCCTGGGACACCGACCCTTTTGGGGGCAGCACGAAGTTGTGCTCATGATGTGTGGAGAGAGGGAACGGTTGCAGTGTTGGGGGAGCTGGTGCAGCTGGACACTCCCACAGGAGCTGATGGAGCACATTAGTGCTCAGGTTAAATAAAGAAGCTCCCTGGTGATGGAAAGTACAGCAAAGGAGGAAACAAAGATGGTTACATCAACCATGAGAAGTTTCAGAGAGCAGATATTCATTGGGTCCATTTGGACCCATCTCTAAGTAACAGGTGAGTATCACTCAGGTAATGGGATGGAGCTCAAGGCAGACAGACAGATTTAGGACTCAACTCGAAGTAAGAAAGGTTGCAATGACTTATAAAACATATCTGTTTGTTCTTGGCTTCAGCCATCCCCACTTCCATCTGTAAAATCCATTCCACAAGCTCTGTATTGGTTTATATCCCAAATGAGATTATTTTACACACAACTATATTTAATTTGTAGTGAGGGGAACACCTTGGTTTGTTTTATGTCCACATGCCTGTTTAATTGGGCTTCTGATTATTTAATGTCACTGCTGCAGAGGTAGCTTTTATGAGGCACAAAAGAAAATTTAATGAAAATTATTCACAAGCCCAACTTCTGACTAGTAAAACCAAGAGTTTAATGTAAGAGGCAAAGTCCCCATCTGGTACTTCCCTTTGAAAAGAACAGCCCACATGAAGGATTTATTGTGACATTACAATGCTTGATGTCAAATAATCTAGCCAGAGGAACAATATTGCCCTAAAGAGAGCCATCAGGCCCTGTGTGACATGGGTATTTGAAAGGATTAACTACACTTAAATCAATATGGGCAATGAAAACAGAAATAACCAATCTCTTAGCCGCTCAATTATTTAAGAGTGTCTTTAGTCCCCACAGAATGGAATTAAACGCTTGTTTAAGAGGACTGACAATTAAATCTATTTCTTTAATGTCAAGATAAGGATGTGGGATCCTCAGCTGTGGTGTGGCGCAAAGGAGTGACATTTCATAGAGAGGGACGGGGGAAGGAGATGTTCTGGTCCCTGGCTGGCAAAGGGCTCTCCCATGGGGCACCGGCTGCGCACAACCACGGCACCAGACAACACCATGACAGCTGCCCCAGGCACACCAGGACTCACGGCCACCAACTGGGCCCTCGGCCAGGGACAGTGGCCAGTCCTGCAGCAGCACCGTCAGGGAGGGGACCGGCTGCAGCCACTTGCCCCAACACCAGACCCCAGCAGTGGAGCCTTCACAAGAGACTACCTCAGATACCTCAACTTGTAGCTGTCCCCTCTCCTTCTTAGCCCAATGGCTTAAGAGTATAAAATGCTTTAAAATTCACAGAATACTTTATTCCAGGTGATAATGTAAATGTAAGGTCATTTAATTGAAGTGGGCTGACAATTTTCCGGTTATTTGAGTTTTGAAAAGTTTGTCTGACCTATCCCGATATTTTTCTTAAGCCATTTTACAGAGCAACCACTCTGACCTTTCACAGCGATACTATTTCTCCTGAGGTGTTTGTTCATCTCAAATGCAATGAAGAAATTCCTGGTCTGGAAAAGTTTAATAAGAAGTTCTTTTTTCAGGTGATACAAAGGAGGTAGCAGAAGTAGGATGTATGCAAAGCATTGGATGTTCATCCATCATATTGCAAATACCCTGGGTGGCAGGAAAAAATCAGATGTCTGCGTGCCTTTGGTTGGAGTTCCTGGCCAGAAAAGCTGAAAGATGTTCTTAAATTAGAGACAACCCAGTGCACTAAGAATTCATGAAATAGAAAAAATTGCAGTGGCACTTGGCCATCATGAATTTCAGTTTTTAAAAGGCTTCTGTGTCTTGCAAGACAGGTAAAAAGTCTGATTCCAGATTTTTAGGCTACTTCACAACATGGCAAATGAATGTGGAGGCCCTTCTCTGGTTTGTAGCTCACACAAAAAAGTCATTCTTGGTGTGTTGTTCAGACTTAGGTTGAGCTCTGAGTCACTGTAGACAAGATCTTCTTCCTAGATCTTCCATCCCCTTTTTGCTTTTTATATCTGTCCATTAAAATATCACTGTGGTTTAATATATTCATTTCTTTCATGAAGAAAAAAGTGCAGTCTAGAAAACCTGATATTTTTTAAGTATTTTTTTTTAAACAGTTTGTGAAAATGTATTGCAGAAAATCATTACTCATGATTTTTTCTTGACACTTATAAGCATAATAGCTTGGAGGTTTTGTTGATTAATGATTTCTAGTTCCTCTGATGTTCTTGTACAAACTTGTCCACATTTCAGAGTCATAGAGTAAGGTGCAAAAAAAAAAAAAAAAAAAAAGACAATTGTCACTTTGTAACCAGACACTGTGGATTTTATGGTTTATATGTGCCCTGACAGCTTTGCATGCAATTCCCAGCTTCAACACTCTTACTATTGATCAAATGGCTGTGATGCTGCTATGTTGAGCCTGACTCTCTGCACATGTCTGGTTTTGTGGTCACCCTGCTGGTTATTTTCATGCCATTATTTTGCTGATCATCACCAAATGATTTATTTCCTCATCTCCTGCATCAGTATTACACAGCTGTTCATACTTCTTTAGAGCATTTAAATCGCTTTCTTTGCCCTTCTTGCCCTATTACTCCTTATACATTTCACAACAGTTTCACCATTGCTTTGGCACACATCTTTCAGCCACACATGAATCCATCTAAACTGCAGCTTTACTGATGTTGCCATCATTATTATCTACCCTGAAGAGCTGACAGTCGAGGCATAAGATGATTCACAACAGGTAAAGATCACAAAGATCTGCAGAACATAAGGGAACGATGAGAGGATGCTCGTCCACATGGTCTGTGCAGTCGCAGCACATCTGCAGCCTAAGCTCTGACGAGGCTTTTACAGCCACAGGCACGTATTGGACATGGGAGCCTGTGCCGGCAGCTCCGTGTGCCTGGGGAGAGCACAGGGAGCTGGGGATGCTCCTCCAGGGCCAGGAAGGTGCCGCTTTGGTGCTTCACCAAGCGATGGGGAAGCACCTTGCGCCCACACCAGTCCCAGGCTGTTCCAGACCAGCTGTCCAGAGCTCACTGTCCCTTTTCCAGACATTTGGAATGAAACTGCTGAATAAACCCCACTGTTTTATGGGCTGTTCTTTATCAAATAATTTCAGGGCACTGACTTTCATGCTTATTAAAATTCGCATTAGACTGTATATGTTTATGCAAGTTACAGACAGAAAAGTCAGATTTGATTTGTTTGTAGATTTCAGAACTAAGGTTCCATAGGAGCAAGGAATTAATTCTATGAATACAAAATCTGGAGCATTCATTCCTCACCACCTGACTTCTGTAGCACTTGAAGAATATGGATCTTGAATAATTGTGACACTGCTAGAGTCTGGGAAGCTGGGAAACAACTATTTTGAACAATGTTTTAATGCAATAAACATGGTTAAGAGATCCAGGTCAGCCATCACTGGACTGTCCACAGTCATGGGGGCTTACAGGGCTGAGGAGCACAAGCCCAAGCCCTGTGGACAGACACATCCTCTACAGTGCTCCCATGCTGTCAGCTGTACCAACATTTGTTGTTAGCGGAACTCTTGGGAAATGAAAGCTAAAAGGAATCTCCCATTCCTTCCTCCATCTTTTATTCTGACTTCAGATGCTGGTGGACCTGAAGGTTGGATTTCAGATACATTGACACTGTGCCACGGGAAAAGGCAGCTCTGTTTTCCTCATCGTATTTAACTTTCCATCCTCTTTTACTCTACAGGAATTACTGTTACTGCACATTTTGTGTAAACACTGTTCCAAACTGGTAGCTGCAACCTGAGAAATACTTGTTGAAAGCTGGTGCCAACCTCCTCCCCTCCACCCTGTTAGACCTGAAAGCATTTTCCGATTCTCCTGGTAGGAAGCCACAAGTCTCAGCAGGAGAGCCTCAACCAAGCCAAAGAGGAATCATGCTGTTTACTTTCAGGACTGACTTCTGTCGGCTCTGCCCCAGTTGTTTTGACCCAGTCACCTGTGGCTGCTCTTTGCCGGGGCTAGTTTGTGCCTGCCCCTCGCCACTCCACAAGCAGGAGAGCTCATCTGGCTCCGGGTGCGCTGTCACTTTTGGCAGCCTCTGCTCTGACATGGGTCTTGTCACTCAAATGGTGTAGAGCACAGATCCCTTTAATCCATCTAACAAGAAGTTCTCTTGTCTTCTCTCAGCACCAAAACTAATTACTCAGCAAACCACAAGTGTGTGGTTTCATGCAGGGATATAAGGAAAGAAAAGACAATGTTTGCATGAGGGCATACAGAATATCATCAGACACAAAGTCTATCACATTTTACTTCCTTTCAGCCCATTTCCCACACCTGAGAAAAGCCACAGCACAGTTTAACTCAAGCTCTGGAGCTAGTTCCTTAACTAGTCTCACCTCTCCTGACGCCAAGTCCTTTGCTCTTTGCAGCAGGCTGGTGCTCAAACTCCTTCTGGTACAGGTTTTCTTCCACAGACTTTGTTGGAAGCTGCAACAGACTCTTCTCTTTGGCTCCACATCCACCTCACTCACCAAACGGCTCAACTCACGGCCCACCCTTCATAGGAACCGCTGATGGTCACCTGCAATCACAGCTGCAGACACTTCCCACTATCACCACTTTGCCTGTGCCCACCTGAAGCTGTGGTTTTCAGTTCTCTGTACCAGGTTTCTGCTTTATTTTCACTCTTATTTTTAAAATTTAATAGATGAGAGATTCAGTCTTCTCCAGACAGGAAAAAAAAGGGATGTTTTCCCAATGTTAACCATTTTTACTCTTCTCTAGTGTCACAACACACCTGCAGCATTACACATTAATCTACCTCTTTGCCCAGTTGCTAACCATTGGATAGGAAAATAAAATTAAGCAAGACAAGAATTCATCTGACGCCAGTGCTTGTTTCTTGTCTTGGTAATTGAAGATCTGTGTTATATAAATGGAAATAGAGTCATGTCTGCTTAAGCAGAAAGACGAGGAATGAGCAAGAAGTAAAACAAGAACTCTAATCTCCCTAATAGGAAGACCATTAACATTCACGGCATGGGGTGCACTGGGGGAATCTCACGGTAACTCATTAGAGCTCCCAGCCCCGGGAACAAGGGGTCACAACAGCCGGGAGGGAAGGGGCTGTTAGAACAGTGAGGCCATTCTCTCTGAAGGAATCTGACTTGGACG
This sequence comes from Thinocorus orbignyianus, assembly GCA_013400375.1. NCBI lineage: Eukaryota > Metazoa > Chordata > Aves > Ciconiiformes > Thinocoridae > Thinocorus > Thinocorus orbignyianus. Next base: position 283,725 of record VXBW01002437.1, on the reverse strand, counting down.
GTGTGTTCTGGAAGGAGCGTGCTGGATAGGCTTGAACTCAGCATTTCACTTTGTGACTCTGCTGTTAGTGTCAACTATTAGCATAACTGATGCACAAGAGCATAGGATCTGAATACTGCCTTTAGCCTTCGCAGCTCTCTACTATGAAATAAATAATTTCTGTCTCCGAGTTACAGAAACAGAAAGCAAGGGATGTCAAAGAAGAGGGTGTAAAATCGGAGTCATAGATCTCAGCTCCATTTCAAAAAGCAGCAGGATCTTTCTGTCCTGTGTTCCTCTTCTGCTAGGAAGTCAATCAACTAGTCACAATGGTATTAAAAATCACCAACTGCTCTCCCATAAAGGAACGTCTGGACAGGACGGCTATCAGCCATGGGAGTAAAATGGGCACTTTTTTGTGGTTGGTTCAGACAAGGTTTTTAAATGCACAGTCAGCTGTGGTCATGAGGTATGAATTCTACTTCCAAACTGGTTTAACTGCTTACCATCGTGTACTGCAAAGTGACGTTAAACAGTGAATGGAAAGGAATGACTTTGAGGAAAGTGCAGTATTAACATTTCTCTGCACTGGTGGAAGCCTGCCCCAGCTGCTGCCACTGCTCCTCGGGCAGGAGGGCAGAGCCAGGTCCTGCACAGACATTAATGCACTTCATCTCGCATGTACATTTTCAAATATCTGAAATGAAATACATCAAGCCTTCCTGCTTTAGTGGAGAATGCTTTTCCCCAGTGGGAAAGAGCCCTAAGGCAGGTCTTCTCCAGACAGGAAGGAGTCCCTGTGCCTGGCCACCAGCCGTGGTGGGCCAGGAGCCTGGTGGCCGCAGGGCTCTCGGGGGCTGCACATTCCTGCCGCAAACCCTCAATTCACCTGTTCCTAAGCTGTGCCCCAGCTCCTCCCCCTCCACAGCGCGCCCTTTAATCTTATTGATTAGGCAAAACGGTGGGGATAGGTTTAATCAGGGAAGAGGTGGGATGCTGGTAGCCCCGGGCTGCCCCAGCTGTGCCATGGAGCCTGCGCCGCGGGGAGAGGACGGATGATGAGATTTTCGGCTTGAGTCTCCACAGGCTTCATGCTGGTGGGGGAAGCCCATCCCAGATCTGAGCGATGGCTCAGCACAGCCCTGCCAGGCAGCGCGGCCGCTTACAGAACGCTTGTTATTTGATTAATTTGTTGGGATATAACATAGCCAGGAATACTGCAGAAATCTCCCCAGATGTCCCCCTCTGTGTATCTTCTACATTAATGTGAACAAAATCGATGGAGTCTGAAGATGCTCTTTATAAATAAAAGATACAGCACATCAAGGGCAGTGGCGACTGAGAGCTCCTCGGGCTGTTTGGGAGAGGAGGCAGTTGTGAGCGTGGCACCGTGTGTGCACAGCATGTGTGCACAGCGTGTGCCCGTACCAGGGAAGGAGGCTCGGGGCCTGTTTCACCCAAACGCCGCAGGAAGCACCAACAGGATGGTGCGAGGGATGCGGGAGCTGGGGAGGGACAGGTTCCAACTGATGCTTATTAGTGCAAGCCAATGATTCTGCTTATTTCTGTATAAAACACAGGGAGTCACTTGAAATTTGATACTTTTCCAAAATGCACTTTAACTGTAATAAAGCAACATTTCTGAAGTAATGTTTCCTATGTCTGTCACTATGGCAACCTGCTAGGTGCCAGTGTGACAGGAAACCTGCGTTATGAGGCTGCATCCCAAGTGGTTGTATCAGAAGGCAAAGGCAGTATCACATATGCCAGGGAAACAAACACTGTTTAAAAGCTGCTTTTATTGTTTTAAGGCAGTTCACAAAGGTGTTGAGCAGGACTTTTCAGCAGACCCAGAAAACAAACTGAAGGTTGTCACACAGCGAACTGTAAAATTACCCTTAGAGCGCCCTTCAGACCACGCGGCTTCCTCCGGCCCTGCCTCTGCGGCACCAGGGCGACGGCCGGAGCCCTGCTCTGACAACCGGTGCTGAGCACCGCTGCTTGCCTGTCTGCTCACAGAACCAGTAAGAACTTCTTCATATCGAAATATTTCATATTAAATAGCAAATAAAGCAAAAAACGTTTTCAAGAGAGAATTTCTCAGATAAAAGGCTTTGGTGATTATCAGAGGCACAGAACTGAGAAATCACATTCTGCCTTTCTGTTGTACTTTTAAGGAAATACAGGAGAAGAACTGGTAAACATGCGTGTCAGCAGCCCTAACTTGTTGGGAAAGCACCAGTTTTGTTTTGGGACTTCTGACAAAAAAAATATTTTTCTTAGAACATCTACATTGGAAAGTTTATTTCAAGTTGAGAGAGGGAAAATCCTTTCAAAATGAGTCCTTATTCTTGTGTGATCTTTGAGGATATTTACAAACTATTAAGTATTTTGCTTTTGTGTTACAGAAATTAAAACCCTTTAAGAAACAAGTTTGGGCATTTTGCTGGAAACAAATGTCCTGACCTGCAAATTAACGCCAGTTCTGTAGTCAGATTTCTCAGAAGGATAAACATTTCTTGCATACTTATTGAGAAGGATCTGCCACTCAGGCAGGGCCTGCGCTGGAGCCCACTGGAGCAGATAATAGTCTTTCCATTAACCCCTGCACGGGGAAGATCTGACCCAAATGCAGGCAGCTCTGGAGGCTGGTCCTGCGACTGTGAATGTCGCTGCTAAAACTTTCATCACCTTGCAGCAGGACAAGGAGTGGAGCTGGACACTGAGCAGCCAGGAGGGTCCGTGCAGGAGCAGAGCAGCGCTCCCAGACCCGGACCTGCTGCCGGGACTCAGCCAAGACTCCCTCCCTGCCGTTAATGAGCAGGGCAGGCAAGAGCTGACCTTCCCCACAGAAGTGCTTCCCTCCTCCCAGAACAGCTGATGTTTGAGAAGAGGCTGACTTTCGCTTGCCCACTGAAGAGTAAAGTTTTCACATGGTTGGGACATACCAGTTCTTTCCCAGGTGACATGCCAGAGGTGAAAACCCAAACCCGTACAGAGCTGCGCCACACTTACCGAGATAGGGAGCGTTCCAGGTCTCTGGTGCAGCACCAGCCCTCACGTGGATGTTTCTCTGCTCTCCGGGGACAGGAGTTGCTGTGCAATAAACACATCGTGCAGTAACGGTACCACAACAGAGGTTCTGCACTTTCCATGGTAGAGAGAGGTAAAAGGAAGCAGTGCTGCTCCCAGATGAGAACACATCATAGTTTTTTAGTCCTTTTTACCAAAGAACAAGAAAACTGCTCTTTTTTCTGGTTGTTTGAACTGGACAAAGCTTCACAGGGTTTCACTCTATTATAAGGGCCCATTTTGCATCACATCTGCTTTGCAATTGGATAGTGAAGGCAACATAAATGCAGAAGAACTGTATGTCTCTCCTGGTAGTTACGCTCAGGATCACTAAACAGTTCAGGAACTAATGCCATGAGCATTATATTCTTTTCATAGTGCATTAAGCAGGTATTGTTTTCTAAATGGCTTGAACTCTGAACAAGAAACCTTCTGAGCTTCACCCAAGTAATGAGTTATCAAAAGCTTGTACTTCTTAGTGGCCAAAAACATCTCCCTCTTTTAGCTGAGCAGTCACTGTCACGGGCTGGCACATTGCCTTGAGACACCTTGCAAGGTTCTTGGCACCTCCGGGGTGAAAGGCTGGGGCTTGCAAGGGGTGCCCAGGCTGACAAACGCCAGACTATGGATCACTTATTTCCCCTGAGCTGGTGGGTAGAGGGAGAGACCAGGAAAGGGCAGTCCCAGCTCTCCTTATCTACTGAGGCCGCAGAAACTAGTTTAGCCTTTTGTCTGCTGGTCCCCTGGCATCCAAGTCTGATCTAAACACCAAAGCATGATTGAGAGTGTCAGCATAGGTCTGAACCGAGCTCGGAATGATCTGACAACACTGCAGGGGAGAGTTTTCTCTGCTGAGACTACGTCACCCAGAATATGTGTTGCAGGCTCAGGTGGCCCTTTCAGATGACCAACGCCAGACCTGGTTCTTATTCTGGCCCTTTCACACAAATGAGGTTAAGGTGGCTCAGTTTTATCCTCAGGAATGTTGATACACAGCAAATGTTGGAGTATTCTTTGCAGCAGCTTTGGAACCTCATAATTGAATTTGTACTGGGAGAGCACTTCCAGCAATGCTGTTTGGAGAGTTTATGCCTGTTTCGTGAGAGGAGAATACTGTGCCTGACCAATAGATTTCATTGCGCTGATGGAGAAGAAAAGAGTTGGTCAATTACATTGGAAACTTTTTTAAATCCATGGAAGAAAACAATAACATGGTTTCTAAAAAAATGGAATAAGGTCATAATTTGCTTGTGGGTATTCCACAAATAGGAAAGAGGCCAAATTCATTAAATAAATGATTCACCATGAGTTACACACCCAGTATAGACAAAAATAAAGTTCATTCACACAGCCACAACCCAGCCTTGATGGTTTCAGCTGGTGCTTTCTCTGTGAAGTGGTATTTCATTAACAAAAATCAATGAGAAGATATTAGGTGCTTTCTTATTATCTCTATGACTAGAGCAATACCATCTGCTTAGACGAAGGACCAGGAGGTAGGAAAGAAGGCCCTCAAATGTAGGCTAGGAAATGTCAGCGCACAGAAGGGAGGCAGGGAGGCAAATAAACTGCAAATCAATCTTATACTGAAATTGTGTCTAGTAATAATAGTGGACAAATACTGTCCTTTAGCCAATACCACACAATGGGTAACAAGCTTACTATAGAATTATTGGGACTATTAATGGGTTGCTTTGTCCTGAGATGCTCGGTAGAAACAAACAGGTTATTAATGTTCCAGGTATAACAGCCAGGCTTCCTCCAACAGCAGGTCATTCCAACCTCTCTTTGCTGATCACTCTCTAAGCCTAGTTGTGGAATAAACCAGGTTGTGGGTAGGTGAATTTGTGGTGTAAATTACTTCAGAAAGAGCACTGTGGGATAATTGGAACAGGAGGATGCTCACATCCACAGGCGCAGAGCTCGGGGCTTGCCCAGGATTCTTGCACGACCGATGGACATTAACTTGCACAATTACGGTACGAGACCAGCTCCCGAAGCGTATCTGTGCTCTGGGTTTATAGGGGATGCGTTTTCATTAAAGATGGCTGAGTATTAAGATGAAGACAAAGACAGTGATGGTGAACAAAAAGAACTGTGTATTTATCAAAAGGTTTGGCATAAATACGGTGCTGGGAGAGGGTTTCAGCTGTTTTATGTCTCAGCAACAGTTTAAACAATAACATTCATATCACAGAATGGTGTAGATAATATCTGCAATAAAACTGGGTCTTTTATGTTCAGAAGCAGACAAAGCCAGGGAAGCACATTGATAAATGAAGCTGAACCTTCGTATTTCGTTGTGGCGGAGCTCCCTCTAGCTTATGGCATTAACCCTGTATCTGTAAATCATATTTGCTTAAACTCATCCCTCCATTTTCAGGGGAGAAAAGGCTTCCGATTCTGTATTCTTGAAAGCAGTTATGACATTTATAATTCATCTGGAAAAAAACCCAAAACACCCCTAGAACCTGGCTGTGAGTTGAATGACATTAACGGGTCTGATGATAGTAAATTTCACACTTTTAAAAAGAACAGTATAGGGAAAAAAATTCTGATGTAGAGATGTGAGTGTCTTAAGCAGCACTTCCTACCTTTTCCAGCTTTATCCGCTTTTATCTTTCTATTTATATATAAAATATATATATCTCTACTCACCTGGCTGAGAAAATTAGCCATTCCAAAATGGCAATGAGCAAGTTAAGTAGATTCTGCAAGGTAAATTGATTTGCTAAATTCATAATACTGCATTAAATACATTAGACTGAGTAATCCAAATTCCTCAAAAAATTCTCTAATCACCTTGATTTATTGGCAAGAACAAATCATAAAAGGTGATTAAGAAGTATCTTAGTCTGATTAAAGGTAGGAAAGCAATCACCATGACGTCTCTTGTTCAGAATAATATTCATTTGGTTTAGTTGCAGGATTAAAACAGGTTCCCCTCTTTAGGATTTCTCTACTTTTCAAGGCTGAATTAACAGCTGTAAATACAAACTGTACCTTTAAAAAAAAGTGGAATGAATGGTGCATTATGGAAACACTGTTTTGCTGAAATGCTAATTTGGGGAGATTAAGAAGACATTTCTGGAGAACAATATCCAAAATCTGATGTGAAGCTTAAATAACTACTGAAATGATAAGCAGGCAGAGCTACAGGAGAAGAGTTAATTAAAAATCTCCAAGGCAACTTATATTCCTTTGTCACAAAAGAAATGCTATGCTACTGATACTGTACCTGTAAACTGAAAAATCACCAGCTGCTGCAGCTAAACAGAGAATAGAAAGGGATTTACTTGTTAGCAATGTCCTAAATATTCTGCATTTTAAATGCATTTGGCCACATTTCTTCATAAGTATTGCTCCCTGGGTTTTCTATTTAACTTCACCACTACTTATCTTAAGCTCCTTTGTACTCTCAAAAATTAAGTTCCCTCATGTTAAAATTTACAACAAAGAATTAGCTTATTACAGACTTAAAAGAATTTGATTCAATAAGAATGAATATTAAATTCAGATGGAAGACAGAGAAAACAGGCACTTTATGTACCTTTTCTGAGAAACTAAAGCACAATGAAAAATATAGGGGTAAAAATCTTTAGGGCTGAAACTGTGTCTATATTATTGCTTCACCCTCACAATAAATTAATATATGGAATTCTTATTAGTGTTAGAAATTAAATATGCTATTTAGATGTTTTAGAATTCAGAGATTCTGGAAACCAAATGCTCTGAAAATTGTTTAATCAGAATGCCAATTTATCTGCTAAACTACAGCACTGATAATGAGACAGAATTTCAGAAGTACATTATCTGCTGAATTTTACTCTTTATTAGCTAACGTAAAGCAGTCCACCAGAGAAGCTGCTTTAATTCAAATTACATTTGAAGGTATCTTAAAGAGATGAGTGAAAAGAGAAAAAAAATATTTTGAAAGAAAGAATGGCATATTTAGTTCCTTTTTTTCTTTTTTCTTTTTAACTATTACTGCTCTTCTCAAAGTCTTTTTTGTTTGTATAGTATTTCAGAAAACACAAGTTTAATCAACTTCATCTTCTCAGTTTAAAATCTTCTCTGAGTAATGCAGTGTAATATGAGTCATATAGGTTGCAGCACACAATCACAGCTAGTTAGGGATGAACAGTTAAAAGAAGAGTTTTCTAAAAAGCATGTTTTCTGTACCATGCAGCAGGGTGCTCCTGTTTGGAGTATCATTATGACAAGAAACTGTGACAAAGTCCCCTGGTTTACTGCCCTGGTTTGATATTCAGAATTCTTGATCCCAAATGCCTAGGTGTCAAAATTGCACATCCAGTTTTGTAGGCTTTTGGAATTAGTTTTCCTGGATGCGTTCCTATCACAGGCTGAAATCAGCCTCTTTTACCTCGGTTTGGAGCTGGGTAAGAGGGTAAGAGCCTGACACTCGTTATTCCAAATAATTTAGGGGGTTTCTCTAGTCTAGGAGCCTTCAGTCTACGTTTGATCTACCAAGATTCTTGTCACCTTCTTGTTTTAAAATGTATCATACAAGTTAAACTATAACCTGAGTGCAGCTCACTGTGGAGATCAGTAATTACAAACTCTTTTGAAATGTATATTAGGCTTGAAAGTAAAATCTTATACGCAAATAGATTTGATAGCTGTCCACAGGAAGAATCCAGAGGCTCTTTTTATTAAGCACGCTAATAATAGGATTTATGTTCTTTAAAACATGCTCAATACAATTAGTATGGATTAGATTTGTTGAAAATTCCTAACTGCTAGCCCTTTCTAATGAGCTGTGTTATAACAAAAATTGCTCTTATGCTTTAAAGAATGAAAATTAGTTATTTGAAGCCTTATTTTTTTCATAAAATATAAATACCATACACCAAAGTACTTTAAAAAGTCAAAAGCAGAATATAGAAGTCCACCAAAGATAGATGGAATTACACTATGGCAGTGCTATACGATACAATATTTTGCTTTTGTGAAAAGACCCTATTTTTTAATTATCACTGCAGTAAGAATGTCCTGCAGCTGATCTAAGTTTCTAAGGTGGAAAAAATAAAAAGATACTTCCCTTGCAGCCTGTGTAGAGAGACAAAACTTTTTGTATACACGCTCATGTTCAGCTTTAGTTTACTGTGAGATGATAGGAATCAATACATTAGGAAAGTAGAAAAAAGCACATAAAAACAACAGACAAAAAGTTGCATCTTAAAATCACGTAAATTGGATTGGAACAATTTGGCACAATTCAAGTGGGTTTACTTTTTAAAGTTTTTTCACTGAACATTTTCAGACTACATTTAACAAATTTTATTTTTTTTTCCTTTGAAGACTTGATCTGTATTTGGGTGTACAAGTGACTTTACAAAACAGAAGACGTAACTGTGAAAGTCTTCACAAATTTATAACTGAAAAGGCAATTGTTCTTCCACAAATTGACATTATTGTTTTCTTCTGTATGTTCATTATAAGGATTTCTCTTTATTTTCAAAATTCTGTTAGCACTACACCTGCCACTTTCTGCTTCTTACTGTGTATTTCATCACTAAAATGATGGTGTTCTTGTGACTGAGAAACCTGTAGAGAAACGCTCATTTTCTCCTGCTGTATTTTGCTTACTTGCTACAATAATTTTGCAACTTCCGTGGCAAATTTCTAAGCAATCCATAACACTGAGATATTTGCCCAGAAGGTGACCCAAATCAGGGCAAGATGCAACCTCTGAGGAACAAGAAAGTACACACATATACCCCGTCAAGCACATTATTCACACATCAAATCAAAGACACGTTAAACCTCTGTATCAAGAAGAACGTGGAAACCTAGGGAAGCAAAAAGCAAAGGGAGCAGAGCTCTCAGGAAAGGCAGTGCCCCAGGGAGGGCTCAGGGATGGTCACTTGCAAGTTCCTTGATGTCATCTGTGGCCCACAGGGCTGCTCTGTAACCGAAGAAGACAACACACATTTTTTCTTAGCTCCACAAAAAATTTGCCTCACTACTGAGCTGTAAGGTGTTTGCCAAGGGCAGATATAAATCAGCAGATAAGCAGATCAGCAGTCACCCCCTTCAGCACTGGCCATCACAGCCAGCATGGAGAAGGTCTCCATGGTCCCCAGAGACCCCTCAGCTCCCAGCAGAGCCTGGTGCGTGGCCCCAGGAGTAAATCAGTTCAGGAGCCCCAGCAGCCCCGCTGGGAAGGTTTCTTCTGCTTTTGAAACTGAAAGTATCTGTATGCAGAGAAAGCAACAGTTCTTGTGCTTTTCTCTCAAACGCTTTGCTGTGTTCTTTGGAGGTGAGAAAACACTCCACGCTAGAACAAGCTAACCCTTCTGGGGACAACACACATAAATGGGCAGGTTTTGCACAGGGAAAACGACAGATTTCCATCTTGTGGGGAATTATAAATAACTGCCCTGAAAACCAGAAAAAACAGACTCAACTTCTCAGTTTTTCAGGTATTCTTATCAACTGGGTGAAAATCAGTGACTTGATCCGTGCTGTTCTGTAACAGTGATAGTTTTATTTCTTGGGCTTCTCTAACTCTGGTGTACAGTAAGAGTTAAGTTGTTTGAACAACCAGAGCACTACCACTTTTCCTTAAAAACACATTTTTAAATATTTAAAAGCTAGAAAGGTCTATAGCAGATGGGAAATAGAGTCATAATGACATGGTGAGTGAAGTCCAGAGGTTGGAGGTACTGGGATGTGTTACTGACTGATTTCTGGGGAGCACTATTTGTGTGTGTTTTCCGCTTGTATTTTGTGGTGCTAATATGGTTCCTTTTCCTCATTCTAAATTTTCTCTTTTGAATTAGAACATGCATTTGAACATTCAGCAACACGTTGCGAGTTGGAATATTCTGAAGAGTGTTCCCAAAAGGCAAGCATCAAAACCATATCCCATGGCTTAAATAATAAGAGACCCACGTTTCTGCTGACAAGTTTTGATACCATCTTTCTGTGAAAGTGCATTTTTATGCCACACGCAGGTCTCATACATTCAGCCACACTAGCAGGACTGTCACAGACTACAAAACGCACATCACTCACGGGTAAAGGTCCTGGGACCTCAGAGGAACCCCTGCTCTTGGCTGGGTTCTTGCCTCGCTCCTTCCTGGGCTGCTGAGCTGAGCTGCCCTGTCCGTCCATTACCCCTGCTGACCACGCACAGGTTAAATCTTGCCCCTTCACATACCCACTGGTCCACCCCTGAGTAGTTAAAACTGTCCAACTTTAGTTTATCACTCAGTTTATCCGTAAAATTCAGCAGTGACCAGCCCTCAGTGCCAGCAGCGGGACACCTGAGCCAGCCCCAGTCAGACAGACCAGAAAGGAGCTGTCAGCTCCTTTCTGCAGGAGCAGCAGCAAAAGGCTCCTTATTTTCACGTGCACTTAGGTCCCAACATTAACAGGGTGAAGCAGTAACAGGTAGGTCATGTCTCAGGAACATGCTTCTCTGCAAACATTTCCTTAAGGGAAGCAGCCTAACGTTTCTTGCATCCTCTGGAATGAGATCTGTTGCCATGCAAAGCCATACTTGAGTTCACAAGAGGGGATTGGTTTAAAATAGGATTATTCACAGGCAAATGTAACTTTAGGAAAAAAACCCTGTTTTACTACACAGTTATTACAGGATGCAAGAAAAAGAGATGCAAGATACACTGACCTGTGGTCTCACCCAGGTTGAAAATCCCAGCAAATGAAGGTTGGCTCCTGAAGCCAACCAGCATAAAATAACTTGCTGCAACTGTTCTTGATTAACTCCCTTAGAGAGCACAAAAGCACCCTTTTCCTAATCAGCTAAGAGGCATTTAACAAGGGATGAAGCTAATGGAGGAACAAGACTGTCATGTCACAACTGAAATTGTGTCCATGGGGGTTAATCTTACATGGAGAATTTGAAGCACATTACTTTATATGCATTGATTTTTCCCAACATATAGTTCAGTAAAAGGAAGAGGCAAAAAATCTTCTCAAACTTTGTGTGACAGCCCTTCTTACCCAAAACAAAGCTGGGCTGCAGCAGGGGATGCTCCTTGGTCCCACCAGCACTGCCCCACGTGTAGGCAGAGGACGGCTGGGAAAGCTCCGGGTACCAGCCTGTGGGAGCAGCCACATCAGAGCTGCACCCCAGCACCCTCCCAAAAACACAGCCCAGAAGCAGAGCTTCACCTGTGACCCTCAAGGGTTGTGACCAGCTCAGCAACTGCCACCCCCTTCCCAGCGGTGTGCCCTCAGCGGTGCTCAAGGGGGCACAGGGCAGCAGTGGGTGAGTGGCAGTATCTCTCCTGCCATTCCATAACTCCAAGTGGGATCCTCTATCCAAGGCTCAGGCTGAAAGGTTCCTGCTGGGAGCAAGGCACAGGCTGTCCTTTCCCTAATGCTGCTGATTTCTTAGAACTTTATTAGTATGTGTAGTATCATCTCTTTCCTTTTGCTATGATGTCCCACATAAGCTATCAACCGAAATATAAATTAATTTATGCTGCAAATGTGGCTTTGGATGTATCAGGCCGTTGTCTGCTCAGTGACAGAGAGCACTGGGGCTTTGCTGAGCAGGGGAGTGAGCTCTGTCACCGGTGTGCCACATGAAGTGACTGCTGCACTTTAACCACTGATGTCCTTACCGAACCGTGTCTGCTTAATTGCAGCGTGCCTCGGGTACAAGGAGCTGGAGTTCCACAGTGCTGGGTGCTCTATGTTAGAGCTTTTACAGTATAAATATAAGTGAAGTGTGGGTTTAAGAAATCAAATATCGGGAAACAAGTGAACAGAAAGTCTTTTTCCCACTGACATGCAGATTAGCCCAAACGCACCATAAAACAGTGGGACGTTGGGGCCAAGGGGAAGAGCAGGGGAATTTTGTCTCTTTGGAAAATGGTGAATTTAACTTGGGACGTAGGGAAAGAGCCCCAGTTTTCATAGAGCATGACTTTTCCTGAAGAAAGTAACAACCATTCAGCTGCCTTTGGAGAACCACTGGTGAGGGGTTGTTCAGGTTCAGCAGCCCAGTCAGAAAGCTGTGCGGTGCCCTTGTGAGGGGACCTCAGCACTGCCAGGACCCCTGCTCCTTGTGACCAGCCAGCGGGGGCCACCAGCGCCGGAGGCCAAGGCTGTGTCCAGCCAGCGGGAGGGGTCTGCAAATCACCCCAAAGCCAGCGTTTCATCCCCTGGCTCCTGTCAGCGTCCCCCGGCCGTGCCCCATAGCAGGGAGACCCCCATGGGAACACAGGGACAGGCTGGGGCAGCCCCGCTATCCAGACTGCCACCCCGCAGGGGACAACGGACTCCATGGGGCCGTGGCTGGCCCAGGGCACCTCTCACCTGTGGTGCAGGGGGTCCCTGGGGACACCGACTCCCTGGAAGAAGCTGCCAGCGACAGATTGTGCACATTTTTAACGTGGTGCAGGACAGCAGGATAAAACTCTGACTCCTTGGTCGCATCAGCCACAGCTTTTAGCAGCTCCTTACTAACTGCGGCGTCAGGGCAGCTGCCACCACTCTGCAGATGAACTGGGCGTTTCGGACAGCATTGCTCTTTAGTACCTGTCACAAGGCAGAGCTTTTAAAAACAAACAATAACTTCTCAAAAATGTAATTAATCATGTCTATTTCAAAATTTTGTTCCAGATTTGTTTCAAATTTGGGTGAAACTTTCTAACACTCTAACCTGGCAGAGTGGGGCATTTTTCTGTTAAAAATATCCTTTAGTACAAAGTTCAAAATGACTGTGTGTTTATTATAAATGACATGGTGCTTATTAATGTGTAAATAATGATATTAATACTTTTTGATATAGCATTACTAGATAAGTTGCCAGCACATTCAGGATGAAATTTCCTAAAAAATCCCAACAAAACCCAGGGTGAAAGAACAGACACTGAGCTGGAAAGGCTGGGAAGTGGATTTAATCTCTCTTTTCCCCAACAGTCCTGCTCTTGCAGGGTGATGAACAGAAGAAAGACCCTCTAAGACTCCTGTGACCTCTCTGTGCCTTACCCACCAGTAAAGACAGCTGACCTGTGCTGGAAAGTGCCCCAGCTTTGCAGAAGGGTGAGAATTCTTTGATACAACCTTAAAAACCATACCTCGATGTTAATTTCTAAAGAATAAAGTCAAGAAGCATCTCTATAGATTCAGAGACAGCTTAGTGTAACTGAAGCTAAGAGAAACTGTGATGTGTGATTTAAAGAGCTCATAAAAGCAGACAGCTGGCTTTAGAATCTATGGAAAGCAATAAAGCAGTTAAAAATTCTCCCAGTTGTAAGGCCTACAGATTTCCTTATCTTAAATTCTTTGGCTAAACCCCTGGAGCAAATTGCGGGGCACATGATGGGAGTTTTGTCTTTCAGCCTGGGGGCTCCGGGGGCAGTTTCCCTGACCCCCCCCCGGTGCTCCGCGTCTCCGCTATGGGGGAGCTTGTCTTGGCGGCAGTGTCTAGACATTCCCACTACTATCCTTCCTGACAGGCTCATGCCAGTGGTAATTTAAAAATTGTTTGGGATAGGCTGTGCCTCATAGACACAGGGAGCCAATAATAACCCCCAGTTCAGTGACCCTGGTCGGAGCATCAAACAGACGGTACAGGCAACCTCAGTTCAGCATCGGGCAGGAATCGTGACCTCCTCTGACCTTTCTTGTAGATTTAAAATTGTTTTGAGAAAGAGAAGAATAAAAAAGATACAACTCCAGGCAGTTCTGAAAAGCACTCCGGCTTCCTGTACTGTACACATGCACGTAAGTAATGTGTTTAAACAGATGCAGTCCTGGCAGGCCTGAAAAATTAGGATTTAGATACTTTGTGTATTTTTTTTAATGGAGTGCACATTGCTTGTATTTACTTTAAAAACTCTAAAGTGAAAAGACAGTGTATGAAAACACCATTTTCACTATATTTAATAGCAAAGACAAAAAAGAAGGTCTTGTAAGATTTAAAAAAAAAAAAAAAGGAGAAAGAGCTGAAAAAAAAAAAACAAAAACAACCCAAAATCTAAAAATCACCTTACGTGGATTTTTCAGATGTATTACAGAAAACCCTGTCTGGTGGATCAGCTGTGCATACCAGATGAAAAAAATTAACACTGAGATTACCAGACAAATTGCCTTGTAAGAATAAAATGCATACAATTGTAGGCTGGTTGGTTTTCAAAGGTTTCCTTTGTGTACACAGTATTTGCAGTCACAACCAATAAAACAAAATATACTAGCACTTTATTTGTGGTTTTGGTTTTGGAATTGCATAATGGTGACTAATATTTTCTCAAAACCTACTTTATAGTGTTTACTTAGCAGAATTTTCATGCACTGTACCTGGAAAGTATGAAATGTACTTTGTGTCCTTCCAAAGGGTTGTGGAGTCTCAGGAAGAGGTTTACCAGTTTATGGAAAGGGAGCTGAGTGTTTCTCCTCTCTGGGTTTTTATACAGGCTGGTACGGATCAGAAACACATTAGCCAGGAGAGGGAAAGGAAGAGTAAAGTAACCGGGGCTCTCAAAGAAAGGGAGAAGTATAGAGCAGGCAGATGAACTGCAAGGTCCAGAAGATCTAGGTATAGATTTTACAGAGGCAGGCTCAATTTAACAACACCAAGGACATCAATGCTGTTGCTGTTTACAAAAGAAAAGCATATAAATTTCGTTACAGAAATTGGACTGCCAGCAAAGCTCAGCACTAAGGTGTAGGGCCCTCTGTGCCATTCCCAGACACAGTAGCGTGTTTCCAGCATTCCCACTAAGGAGGCAGGAGGATCAACCAGCTTCTGGTCATGTCCAAGCCACCAGCACCCTTCTCGCTGGCTGTGCACAGCTTTGTCCTAGAGGGGCACAGGGAGCCTCTGTGAGCTGCCGGTCTCCAACAAAATGCTCCTTGGAAATGTCAGGAGTTCCTGCTATGTTAAAGCTATTTCTTAAGACTCTCGTTAAATACAGGCAGCTGTCTCCATACTTTGGGACAGCTGATTATACTCATTTATATTCTAAAATTGTCTCCTAAAGCTTTAGAGATACATTCTGATTCCATTTTTTTGTATTGAAAGATTACGGCCTGATCTAATCATGGGAGTGGAGGAGGCAGAGGCCCTGCAGTCGCATCTGTAATTTCCTAATACAGTCCTGGCAAGACTAAGATTTTGCAGCGTAAACCACTTACAGGGCTATCGCTCACTGAATTCTTTTATTTAACTAGAGAGAAGTCTGTTGCCTTTCTCACTGTGAGGAACTGCTGGCCTAGAGTTTAAGCAAATTCTGTAAAAGCTAACTCCCAGCTAAAATTCCTGAAGACTTGCTATTCCCACAGACCAGGACAAGGTCTGATGCCATCTCCGAGTGAGCTGAGACATGGTGTTTGTTTGCCAGAAGCCATTCACACTGCAAAGGCTTTATAATATTTGTCCTTCTCCGGCAGTAGCAGTTGCTGCAGAAAAGTGACTGGCAGAACCTGCCTTTCTTAGGACACAGCCTGCTGTGGGCCCAAGTCTGCTCAGCTCTTAACGAGGCAGAACTCATCCAGCACAGACCTTTGGTATCTCTTTGGAATCAGCAATGGCAATTTAAAACAATAGCTGCATGGTTTTTTTCCATGCTGTTTGAAGTATCCCAGCACCAGTCTGCTCTTTGATGCCAGCCCATGTGCTCACTAGGGTGTGCAGTGTCGGTAAACTGATCCAAACATCACTGCTCACAAGGACTGAATACAATAAAAAGCTCTGGTTCCCATGGACTCCTTGAAGCTGCAAACTATTAAAGATTACCTGAAATTACTGTTCTCTAAGCCCACAATTATAAAGCCTTATTGCCTGAATGAGGCAAGTATCATAGGAACAGCGGTCCCCAGCACTTTTATTATAAAGGCGCTTTCCTTCCCTTGTGACCTGTAAATATTGCCATTCTTAAAGGGGAATAAGAGGAGAAAATCAGAATTCTGCAGGCTAAAGTGGTCACTGAATCACAACAAGGAACCTGTAAAGGGTCCATGTGAGGCTGCAGCCCACATGGCGGTCAGCACCTCCCCAGGAAAGGAACAAGAATCTGAAAATCGTCAGTAAAAGGGGGAAAAACAGTCTTGAGTCACAGGTCCCCAGAGAGGAGGTTGCAGCAGCGTGTGCTGATGGGGGCTGGGGAGAATCAGGACCCTGGTCTGCAGCTACAAGGACCGTGGCACAGCGTCATGGAGCCAAGCAGACCCCCCTGGAGGGTCCCGATCCTGCGCAGGATCTTCAGCCTCTCCCAGCCCCCAGGGTCTCCCTGGGTTCACATCTCACAGATTATACTGGACATTTCCCTCCGTGGCTGCAGCAGTAGACAACTGAAGCAGGAATCCAATTAGTCTTTTGAGCAAACAAACAATAACAACAACAATAGGAGTAATAACAGGAGTTATGATGGCTCTGCTAACTACAATGTTACTGGTGCCAATAATTAGTTGCTGTAACCTTAATGTAGTATTAGTAGTGTAAATAATTAAATCTGCATGAGAACATCCAGCAGAAAACCCAGGCAACCAAAAGAAAATCATTTCCAAAACTTAACATCAAATTGATTAACTTTTAAGGCCTGAATTTCTGCTTCCCATGGGGGCTCATACGGGAGAGAGAGAGGTTAGACCCAACGAGATGCTATTGTGTTTCCATGGAAACGTGGTGTTTCAAGTAGCCTCTGCCATTACCTATGATTGGTAAAATCACTAGACAGTGTACAAAGTGGCCAAGAGAAGCGGCAGCCAATAAATGCAGAAAATCCTTAAATCAAAGAGACACAGAAATAAGAGATGGAAACAACCTGTTAGATCATCTTGCTCATTCCCTGAGGCCCTGTGCAGTATTATTAACAGTCTCAAGAACGTTGAAAAATCCTAAAAATTCCATCCAAGACACTTGTAAAAACTTACTGAAGGGGAGAGCAATTTCTCAGGAAGTTATAAAAAAATCTTCCTAATCTGCTTTCAGCAAGTCTAAGCGCACTGTACTGAATACACTTAGGCATCATGTGTTCCAGCATTTGAGAAACAGGATGCACGAGAGAGGCTTCAGGACATTAATTACCAAAACAAAAGTACTTTTGCCAAAGAAAAGACCTCCTTCTGTGTCAGCTACATTCCGCTGAATTCTCCCTGCTCTGGAACATCTTTCTGTACCCTGAACACAGAACTACTCTGAAGATTGTGCAAGAGGCTTCGCTACTGCCTGCCCGTTGAAGCTGGCAGGTTCCAGGTATCACACTGATGAGCTGCAGAATAAATTTCAGATAGAAAGAAGACATTTAAAGCAAGTATTTATGTTACAGTTATAACTCCATGTCTACTTTCTTAGTGAAAGGAAAGAGCGCGATGAGACTACCTGCCGTGGTTCGGCCCCGGCAGCAACACAAGCACCACGTGGCAGCCCGTTGCCTCTGCCGCCCCCCAGCGGCGGGGAGAGGATGGGAAGGGAAAGGCAGACTCGTGGGTTGGGACACAAACAACAGGCATTACAGGGAAACAGCAACACGACGGAAGACACAAACACCAGCACATACCGACCACAGCCCGC